>JBBGZY010000414.1:0-537500 GCA_037952925.1 Lithobates clamitans | reverse complement strand
CCACTTTACGTTAATGTACCCTTCTCTTATTTATGCCAGTATTCCTAAAACATGTAAGTGTTCCTTACCACCAGTAATTTGGCTACAAAGGGATACAAAGCACCTCCTCATGAATACAAAGGTAACACAGTTTCTTCCAGTCTTCCTTGTATTCCTTACCTGGCAAGCCCAGCCGCATGCATAATAGCGCATTCCCAGCATACACCACTCCCAAGGAATCTTCTGCAAACCAAGTCTCTGGGGGTGATATACGAATACTTCTCTATGCTACCATGGATAGGCACCAGGAAAGGAAAATTACAGAGAGATAAGTATTCAATTTTCCATTTTAGAGCAGTGGTTCTCAGCCTCAGTCCTCAAGTACCCCCGAAAGGGCATGTTTAGGGAATTTATCTTAGCTAAAATAGCTGTCCAAAATACCAAGCCATTGACTCTGAATTAAAGCACCTGTGCAAGATGAAGGTAAACCTGAAAACATGGCATGGAAGTAATTGAGGACAGGGTTGAGAACCACTGATTTAGAGCACTGAGCTATTTTGTCTTTTTCTAGCATGGAAAAGAAGAAAGGTAACAGCGCTCTCTGCAGGGACTACTCAATCCATACACCAGGTCCACTCACAGGTGCCGAGGCTTGATGTGTCCCAACACACTCCAATGCAACAGTAATAAGGAGAGCCGGCAGAACTGTAATCCTTGAAGTGTCGTTTATTGGTACATCAGAGTGACAATAAAACAATAAAGCTGACGCGTTTCAGCAATAGCCTTAGTCGTAGCTAGAGTGCAACTTACCTAATGGGGAAACTATTTAGATTGACCTGTGTGTCCCCAAGGAAAGACATTGGTAGGGTTTTACCCTCACTTCCTGTTTGGCTATGTGACAGGAAGTGAATAGATTTGAAAGAGAAACTGGCAAAATTTAGGAGCTGTCTTAACCCTATCAGGGATGCAGACATCCCCAAAAACTGACAAGACTTCTAATCCCTCTGCAGTCTATCCCCAAGCAAAAATAATTGTTTAACAATAATTGTTTAACAAACATTTAGTTTAACTTTGCAAAGACACATTCCTAAGTTCAAATGTGATGCATGTCAATGGCCCATTTAGACTTTGTTTAATAGAAAACACCAGTTGCCTTTCACTAGAAAGATTTGTTAGTCCAGTTCTGGAAATCGGCATCTGCTTTACTATTAATTTCCATAAAAATTGGGTTCCTGCATCTAGATGCACAACAAAACACAAATGCTGGCGCTCAGAACACCAATGTGGTGTCACACAATCAAATAATTAATAATTTTAAAAAAAGGCAATAATAGCAATAGGATAAATCCACAATGATTAATTGATGTATAGAAAAGTCCAACCAACAAAAAAAGTCCATAATGATTAATGTATAGAAGATGTCCAATCAGCAGTAATTAGTGCTAGATATGCAAACTAAGACGATGAATCAGGAAGATTTATTTACTGTCACAAAGGGCTGCTCTTCTCTGGAGTGAAGCCAACTCAAAATCATCAAAGGAAAAACAAAGATAGGAGAGCGCCTTCTTTTTTATTATTGATTAAAACACTTTAACTCAGAGGCGCTCTCCTATCTTTGTTTTTGCATCTAGATGCACGACCGCTGTGTATGTGAGATGCGCAACTGCTGTGTGCGCGGAGGTATGTACCCGTGGCACATATCTGGTTCCCGGAAGCTGTGGCCAGCACACAGGAATAACATCACGCCCCTCCAGGAAGTTGCTTGTACTGCTGCTAATTTCTTCCCACCACCATTTCCCACTCACTGTTCTCTGAGGAAGAGATGATCCTTATTTGCAAATTAAGATAATTTTTGATTTATTTTTACATGGGGTGATGTTTGTGTGGGTCATGTGTGTATGTCTTAATGATATGGCCCCAGAACACAAACATACTTCCTGTGTACAGATTCACTTCCGGGCCAATGTATATTGCTTCAGAGTGTGTGTGTGTGTGTGTGTGTGTGTGTGTGTGTGTGTGTGTAGAGATAGAAAATAAATATAGGAAATAAAACAGGCTCTTGCATTAATCTAATTTATTGATTGCAGTGTATGGTCACCTTTAAAGATCAAGATCTGAAAAAAATAATTTATTGGGTTTAGAAACACTTCTCTGTTCTTTGTAATGTATTGAAAGATTTGGGTAAAAAAAAAAGAAAAAAAACACATTTTAAAGATATATTAGAAGTAATCGAAATTAGATTAGCATCAAAAGGGTTAATTAACTAAGAACCCCTTCTAATTGCCTAAAAAGACACATCCAATGAGATGAAATTAACCAATTGTATTGGGCGTGCGCTATTATCAATGAGAAAACCGCAGTTACCCTAGTGACAGTTGCAGTTTACATATGCGGGTATTTATTATTGTTATTTGCGCTTCAATGTGCACTGGTTCACGCATTTAATTCATTACTTTTCCGGCGCACCAATTAGTGTATGAACTGGTGCAGTGCCTTCTTCTTAGTAAATCACCCCCTCTGTGTCTCCACTGGCTGGAACAAGTGTCATACACCCTTCAGGAGCCACACAACTACCTTTTCTCTTTGGTTAGGAAATTTGATCAGATCTCTCCCTCTCTATTTCACTTTTACTCTCTAAATGACAGCAAATTTTCATTTAGTAAAATCAAGGTTATGATGTGAATGAGTATGACCTGAAAGTAGTAAATGATGCCTACAAAAATACCCTGCTATTGACAGCCATCCCTTCCCTGTCTGTTTGTGTACACCAGTCTTCCTGACCTGCAACAGTGTGACTCCGGACAGCTGAATAGCACAACTTTGGGACAAACTTCTCCAACAGCACCTGGAACTGTTGCTGTTATTGTGTGCTACATAATAAAACCAAACCTTGGACTGTATTTCCTAGAAGTAGCCTAGAGACTCAATATTGGGTGGATTTTAAGAGGTTTTATTACTCACTAATCCAAATGAAGAATCCAGGAGGTGGTAGGTTGGTAGGTGATGCATAAAGCAAAGTAAGGCATACCATGGCAGCAGTTGGCAAACAGCTTGAATCTTAGTGGGATGGGCTTTCATGAAAAAGCCAAATTGTGATTAATTCGATTGTTTGTTTTGGGATTAGTTGCCCTGCAACATTTATTTATTGTCGTGTACCTAATATATCCATAATCTGGTTTTGGCTTCCAGCACCATTTTACCATTGCTATTTTTATTTTTCTTTATTTTAGGATGATCCACACTCTAATCTTGTTATAGAAGCTATTAAAAATGACAGCCTGCACCAAATGGAGCAAGAACGGTAATTTGTTCATGACCGCAGTATTTTTCCTCCAAAGTTAAAAAAAATAAATGTTTTCATACAAGATTCACACAGGTTTTTTTTTTGTTTGTTTTTTTACCAAGGATTTTTGCTTTTTTTTTTTTCGGTTGACTTCAGTTAGAAAAATGTATGAATCTTGGATGAAACATTTATAAATAGACCCCTTGCTAGGAACTGCTCCAAACTAAGTAAAGCAAGGTGAATCGCACATTTCAGCACATGACTAGAGGACTTAGGAACAGAAAAACTGAAAAGTTAGTAGTATTTGTAAGAAGGTGTGTCGATTTTATTGAGTTATGTAATAAAACCATTTTACATATAAGCGTTGCCAACGAAGTATGTATGTAAACCCTAACAAAAATGTTCTCTTATATTTTTCTCTATTGGTCTGTTAAATATACCATTGAAAGTGTTTTTACTTTATATGTTCTGAAAGTAAAGCTGGCCATAGATGGTTCAAATCTCGGCCGGTTCAGCAGGGGGGCAGCCAGAACCATGTATGGGCAGGCTGAATGTTCCCAAGTTGATCGATTGACTTGGGTACAGCCAGCCTGTCGGATTTTACATGTGATTATTGCTAGTGACTATTTTAGCAGTAATCACTGTGTTTTCCTGGCAGGGACGCGGTGCCATTGTGTTCTGCCAGTCGAGCAACCACGGGTTGCAGGAAAGAGAATCGCTTTATCTATTGCCGGCTTTAGGCTGTCCTGTGCACTCTGCAATCTTACCTCAACATTGTTATCAGGAAGTATATTAGGACCACAGTACACCTCCTTTCATGTTTTGGTGATTTGGAGAGGGTTTTTTCTGTAATCCTGATACCATTCCTTCTGACAATCCTCTGTTCCGTGGATACAGTACACTGAAGTGAGCATTGTCACCCTGAGACAGAAAGTGAGGAAATATCTCCACAAGGACACATACAACATTAGTAACCTGAAATGGTTCTAAATCTTCTACTCTTTATCCAAATGAAAAGGTTTGGCAACAAGATTGTCTGCTCCATTACAACTTGGGCAGCATTCTCTGTCTCTGAAATTCTCATTGCAATGTACTAGGAAGTGTAAAACTGGGTGCCTCTTGTTTTAGTTTTTACTTCTTTTGCTTGACATTTACTATAGTGCAGCTTGAAAGCTGATTCTGTTCTATGCCTCTCCTGAGAAGCAGCTTTAGGTCTCATTCACACTGGACATTATAAAAACGCCAGTAGCGTTAGCTGTACAAAAGCTGTAGAATGAGTTTTGCAGCGTTTTTGCAGTAGCGTTTTTTTTGCATTTTTCAGCGTCTTTTAGCTTTTTTTTTTAGCAAAACTATACTTCCACAAAAGCTTATGGCTCAAAAACGCTGATAAACGCTGAATAGCCGTGTTTTTCAGCTTTTCAGCTTTTATCAGAGTTATAGGGTGTACACACGGTCGGACTTTGTTCGGACATTCCGACAACAAAATCCATGGATTTTTTCAGACGGATGTTGGCTCAAACTTGTCTTGCATACACACGGTACACAAAGTTGTCGGAAAACCCGATCGTTCTGAACGCAGTGTCGTAAAACACGTACGTCGGGACTATAAACGGGGCAGTGGCCAATAGCTTTCATCTCTTTATTTATTCTGAGCATGCGTGGCACTTTGTCCGTCGGATTTGTGTACACACGATCGGAATTTCCGACAACGGATTTTGTTGTCGGAAAATTTTATCTCCTGCTCTCCAACTTTGTGTGTCGGAAAATCCGATGGAGCCCACACACGGTCGGAATTTCCGACAACTTGCTCCGATCGGACAATTTCCATCGGAAAATCCGACCGTGTGTACGGGCCATTAGAGCGTTTTTACAGCTGAAAAACTCGTTCTGGTTTTTTTCCAGCCAGAAAACACCCCTGCCAAAAAACGCTGATAACAGCATTGCATGGACACATAAACGCTGATGCATGGACACATAAGGATAACATGCTGGGGAGTTTACTGGCTGTAGAGAAAAATGCCTGAACCAAAAACAGCAGTTGTAAAAACATCCAGTGTGTACAGGCATTAGATGTTCAGACAAAGTAATGTGTAGGATGCAAGGTGGCATATTTTCTCTATACTTGTATCTTGCCCTGGGCTTATGGCTTTATACATGTTCCTTGCCTTCATTTTGAAAGTATTCAATATTTCCCTAAAAGTCACAGGGATCTTTTTCTTTTTTTCTTCTAGGAAAGCATTGGCTGAAAAATACATCATGGCTGCAGCCAAACTAATAGCTCCAGTTATTGAAAACTCTTTTGATGTTGGCTATGACTGGTAAGATGTTTTAAACATTGTAAAATAAGCCAGATAAAACATGTTATGTGTATGTGTGTATATATATATATATATATATATATATATATAGAATGTTTAGAGCCTGTGAAGGTTCCCATTTATCCAGGTCATGGTATACCTTGTACTAGTTAGTCGCAATCAACTGGATTTGTTGTGTCCAGTTGAATGTGACTAACTACTTTTAGGAATAGCGGTTTTACACCTTTTTTCTTTAATGATCTATTATAATCAGGAATCAAAAATATAATTTTAAAATATATACTGTACTGAGTAAATATGATCTACTGTATATTAATATTTTGCACTCTTTGAGCCAGCAGGTGGAGTTATAGGCTCTTTTTCACATATGTATCTCCATCTATTTACAGCCTGAAAAAAAGCCAAGCTACAACCAACTTGAATACAATATCATTAAAAGCTAAACAGCCAGGCAGATATAAAAAAAAAAACTGAGTACACCCCTCACATTTTTGTAAATATTTTATTACATCTTTTCATGTGATAACACTGAAGAAATGACACTTTGCTACAGTGTAAAGTAGTGAGTGTACAGCTTGTATAACAGTGTAAATTTGCTGTCCCCTCAAAATAACTCAAGAAAGCCCGCAAACAGTTTGCTGAAGACAAGCAGACTTAAGGACATGAATTACTGGAACCATGTTCTGTGGTCTGATGAGACCAAGATCAACTTATTTGGTTCAGATGGTGTCAAGCATGTGTGGCAGAAAACCAGGTGAGGAGTACAAAGACAAGTGTGTCTTGCCTACAGTCAAGCATGGTGGTGGGAGTGTCATGGTCTGGGGCTGCATGAGTGCTGCCGGCACTGGGGAGCTACAGTTCATTGAGGGAACCATAAATGCCAACATGTACCGTGACATACTGAAGCAGAGCATGTTCCTCTCCCTTCGGAGACTGGGCTGCAGGGCAGTATTCCAACATGATAACGACCCCAAACACACCTCCAAGATGACCACTGCCTTGCTAAAGAAGCTGAGGGTAAAGGTGATGGACTGGCCAAGCATGTCTCCAGACCTAAACCCTATTGAGCATCTGTGGGGCATCCTCAAATGGAAGATGGAGGAGCACAAGGTCTCTAACATCCACCAGCTCCGTGATGTCATCATGGAGGAGCAGAAGAGGACTCCAGTGGCATCCTGTGAAGCTCTGGTGAACTCCATGCCCAAGAGGGTTAAGGCAGTGCTGGAAAATAATGGTGGCCACACAAAATATTGACACTTTGGGCCCAATTTGGACATTTTCACTTAGGTGTGTACTCACTTATATTGTCAGCTGTTTAGACATTACCCACTTGCCGCCCACCATATAGCAGAATGAAGGCGGCCAAGTGGTTTCAATAACCTGACTGGGCGTCATATGACGTCCTCAGGATATTAAGCTGCTGCGTGCCCCCGGGGGCGAGCATCGCGATGATCATTGTTGCAGCATGTCAATCTGACACACCGCAACGCCGATCTAGGTAAAGAGTCTCTGACGGAGACTCTTTACCGCGTGGTCAGCCATGTCCAATCACGGCTGATCATGATGTAAATAGGAAGAGCCAGTGATCGGCTTTTCCTCACTCGCGTCTGACAGATGCGAGAAGAGGAGAGCCGATCGGCTGCTCTCCTGATGGGGGGGGTCTGTGCTGATTGTTTATCAGCACAGCCCTCCCTCGGATCCCACCCAGGACCACCAGGGAAGCCGCCCAGGACTACCAGGATGGCCATCCACACTGGACCACCAGGTATGCCCCCTCTAGACCCCCAGGGAAAAGCTAATCTGTGCCCAGGCAGCTGCCAATCAATGCCCAGGCAGCTGCCAATCAGTGCCCACTCACAATGCCTACCACTGCCAGTGCCACCAGGGATGCCTATCAGTGCTGCGTATCAGTGCCCATCAGTACCACGTATCAATGCCTATCAGTGCCCAACAGTACCGCCTATCAGTGCCACCCATAAGTACCCATCTTTGCAGCCTTTCAGTGCCCATCAGTGTCACCTATCGGTGCCCATGAGTGCCCATCAATGCCCATCAGTGCTGCATATCAGTGCCGCATATCAGTGATCATTGTGAGCGCCCGCTCATTGGTGCCACCTCATCGGTGCCACCTTATCAGTGCCCATCAGTGAAAGCGAAAACTAACTTATTTACAAAATTTTATAACAGAAACAAAAGCAAAACTTTTATATTTTTCTACATTTTTTTTATTTGTTTAGCAAAAAAAAAAAAACCACAGAGGTGATCAAATACCACCAAAAGAAAGCTCTATTTGTGGGAACAAAATGATAAAAATTTAGTTTGGGTACAGTGTAGCATGACCGACCAGGCAATTGTCATTCAAATTGCGACAGCGCTGAAAGCTGAATATTGGTCTGGGCAGGAAGGTGTATAAGTGCCCTGTATTGAAGTGGTTAACGGCTGTGTGTTGAGTTATTTTGAGGGGACAGCAAATTTACACTGTTATATCAGCTGTACACTCACTACTTTACATTGTAGCAAAGTGCCATTTCTTCAGTGTTGTCACATAAAAAGATATAATAAAATATTTACAAAGATGTGAGGGGTGTACTCACTTTTATGAGATACTGTATATAAAATTTTATATATATTATTATTGTACAAGATTTATATAGCGCCAACAGTTTGCGCAGCGCTTTACATAATGGAGGCATACAGTACAGTTACAATACAAATACAGGAGGGATCAGAGGGCCCTGCTCGTTAGAGCTTACAATCTAGAACAGTGTTTCTCAACTCCAGTCCTCAAGGCGCACCAACAGGTCATGTTTTCAGGATTTCCCTCAGATGAAACAGCTATGGTAATTACTAAGGCAGTGAAACTGATCAAATCACCTGTGCAAAATAGTGGAAATCCTGAAAACATGACCTGTTGGTGTGCCTTGAGGACTGGAGTTGAGAAACACTGATCTAGAAGATAGATACAGTTGTGCTCATAAGTTTACATACCCTGGCAGAATTTATGATTTCTTGGCCATTTTTCAGAGACTATGAATGATAACACAAAAACTTTTCTTTCACTCATGGTTAGTGTTTGGCTGAAGCCATTTATTATCATTCAACTGTGTTTACTCTTTTTAAATCATAATGGCAACAGCAACTACCCAAATTACCCTGATCAAAAGTTTACACACCCCAGTTCTTTATACAGTGTATTGCCCCCTTTAACATCAATGACAGCTTGAAGTCTTTTGTGGTATTTATGGATGAGGCTGTTTATTTTCTCAGATGGTAAAGCTGCCCATTCCTCTTGGCAAAAAGCCTCCAGTTCCTGTAAATTTTTGGGCTGTCTTGTATGAACTGCACATTTGAGGTCTCCCCAGAATGGCTCAATGATATTGAGGTCAGGAGACTGAGATGGCCACTCCAGAACCTTCACTTTATTCTGCTGTAGCCAATGACAGGTTGACTTGGCCTTGTGTTGACTTGGCCTTGGATCATTGTCATGTTGGAATGTCCTAGTGCGTCCCATGCACAGCTTCCTGGCTGATGAATGCAAATGTTCCTCCAGTATTTTTTGATAACATACTGCATTTATCTTGCCATCAATTTTGACCAAATTTCCTGTGCCTTTGTAGCTCACACATCCCCAAAACATCAGCAATCCACCTCCGTACCTTTCATCATAGGCCTTGTTAACTCTGCCAAATATCAAAATTTTGATCACATCACTCGAAATTACTTTGTGCCAGAAGGTTTGAGGCTTGTCTCTGTGCTGTTTGGTGTATTATAAGCAAGATACTTTGTGGCATTTGCGTAGTAATGGCTTTCTTCTGGCAACTCGACCATGCAGCCCATCTTTCTTCAAGTGCCTCCTTATTGTGCATCTTGAAACAGCCACACCACATGTTTTCAGAGAGTCCTGTATTTCACTTGAAGTTATTTGTGGATTTTTCTTTGCATCCCAAACAATTTTACTTGCAGTTGTGGCTGAAATCTTAGTTGGTCTACCTGACCATGGTTTGGTTTCAACAGAACCCCTCATTTTCCACTTCTTGATTAGAGTTTGAACACTGCTGATTGGCATTCTCAATTCCTTGGATAACTTTTTATATATCCCTTTCATGTTTTATACAGTTCAACTACCTTTTCCAGCAGATCCTTTGACAATTCTTTTGCTTTCCCCATGACTCAGAATCCAGAAACGTCAGTGTGGCACTGGATGAACGATGCAAGGGTCTGTCAGGAGTCTAGAAACTCATTGACCTTTTATACACACACACACTAATTACAAGCAAACAGATCAGAGGTGAGGATGGTTATCTTTAATAACCATTCAAACCCCTTTGTGTCAACTTGTGTGCATGTTATCAGGCCAAAATCTCCAGGGTATATAAACTTTTGATCAGGGTCATTTGGGTAGTTGATTGGTTAAACACTGTTGATTGATAATAAATGGCTTCAGCCAGACAATAACCATGAGTGAAAGAAATGTTTTTGTGTTATCATTCATATTCTCTGAAAAATGGCCAACAAATCATACATTTTGCCAGGGTATGTAAACTTATGAGTACAACTGTATATACCTATATATATGTCTATAGATATATATAGATATATATATTGTATTTGGATTGTATTTTCAGATGAAAACAGTGCTGTTTAAACTAAAATCGTACGATCTGGTATCGTACAAGGAAAATTTGTGCTTGTGCCATCAGATAATTTCACATGACCTGTCCTGATTGGCTTTTCAAAAGCTGTGTACTAACAATCGGATTATTGTACGATCGCTTTGAAAGCGGTATTTTTGGTATGATTTTCCGATTGTGTGTACTAGGCATACTGTCCAATCACGGGGTTGGGTTGGACAGTGAAGAGGGGGGTGCTTGGTGCAGGGAGTGACATGGCTTTATTACTTAGCTATAGTAGAGAAATGTCTGGTCAACAACTTGAGTATGGCCGGGCTGTTGAAGTCTTAATACTGGCTGGACAGAAATACGAATCTCTTAGTAGGTAAAGCAGGTCAGATATATGTTTTTGTCTGCGTATTTAGCTGTGAACCCGGAGTTCAGCTTTGTGGAAACCTGTACTGAGAAAAACACTGGGTTACTATCACTGCCCTTCTTCTGATGGTTGTCTGACTAGCATTCTAATCCAATGGCTTTAATACCTTTTGTGTCACCTTCTGCAGATTGGGGAAACCTGGATCAGAAAGTGAAACTTTCGGATCAGCATGATGGCCTGGAAACAGCTTCCATATTTGCAGTTACTATGGCACATATCTATTTATGTGTGTTTTATTTATTCTTGCAGGTGTGTTGAAGCTGTAAAGACTTCACAATATGTGGAACTGGCAAATGATCTGGAAATTAATAAAGCTATAACATATCTGAGACAGAAGAACTTTACCCAGGTATATATAGTTCTTACTTTGAGTTCTATCTGAATATTTTGTTAAATGTAAGCCAGACACATCCCAGATGCCAGGTAAGCACTCCCAGTGCCAGTGTTTCTTAGTCTTGTTACTTACCAAATTATCACTTCCATGGATTTGGTAGTGCATGGTACCAGGGCCGGGCCAAGGCACAGACAAAAGAGGCACCTGCCTTGGGCGCTGTACTGCAGGAGCTTTTCCTTCCATTGAATCACTCACATTCCCACAATGCACCCAGCATTAGTCCCTGACTGCAGCCTGTGAATGAAGCAGCATCAATATACTGATAAGGTCACCACTCTGTTTACTCTTTTCCCTCTGAACTTGTGTTAATGGGCTTTGGACTTGTGTGAATGGACAAAGGCAGCTTGCTTTTGACATCAGTTTGAAATCTGTTTGAGATGCTAATGAGATCATTCAGAATTAATTCATAGGTACATTTGACCTGCAGTTGACCTCCATCTAACCAACATGTGACCTGCTTCAAGCTGCCTTTCTAATGCCATAAACTTGTATAGGGGGAAAAAAGCGCTCCTGAGCTGAACAAAAACCTATCAATACAGGCCCTAAGATTGACATGGTACAATTCAGTAGAGTCTGATTGGCTAACATTGCTGATCCTCTCTCTCCCAGCCTGATTACTACTGTTTGGGGGATTGTATAAAGCTAACCTATAGATAGATTTGGGTACATTTACTAGTTGTACTGAAACTTAAGCTGAAGTGTTCTTTAATGACTATATAGCTGATTAAATCTTTGATATTCCAATGGGAGTTAGACCCCTTTCACACCGGGACGGTGTGGGCGTTAGCGGTAAAGCACCACTACTTTTAGCGGCGCTTTACCGCTGTTATAGCGGTCGCTTTTCGGGCGCTTTTACCCCCCGCTGACGTGTTGCGACGCTGCATTTCAATGGGCAGGACGTTTTGGGAGCAGTGTATACACCGCTCCCGCACCACCCCAAAGATGCTGATTGCAGGACTTTTTTTCCCGTCCTGCAAGCGCACCGCCCCAGTGTGAAAGCACTGAGGCTTTCACACTGGGGTGGCTTGAGAGGCGCTTTTCAGGTGCTATTTTTTGCGCTAAAACACCTGAAAAGCGCCCCAGTGTGAAAGAGGTCTTATTCTTTAAAGTAGAAGAATGCATTCTCCTACAAGTCTCAGAGCTGTTGTCTATAACGGTGAAGGGAATCGCTGGCTGTAAAAGAAGATCAGGCATCATTCAGATATCACCACTCAAAGTCTGCAACGTCATATGAAGGCGTGCCATCGGGAAGTGGCTGCGCAAATATCATGTAACATGAAAACATGCAATAACCATTATTTTATTCTCCAGGACCCTTGTTAAAAATATATAATGTTTTGGGGCTCTACGTAATTTCCCAGCAACAAAAATGCACATGTATGTGCGAAATTTCAGAAATCTAGGATTTAAATCTAGAAATTAGGATTGCTTTAATGGCTAATTTCACTCAAACAAACATGGTATTTCCTAGTAAAGTTAGTTGTACTCCATTCCCACCAAATTCTCTGATATGTCTGGGACTCTAACCTCTAACCTAGATTCTATCTATCTTCCCTCTTCCTGAAGCCCCCCTTTGATCCATTAAAAAAAAACTAAATTCTTCTTTTTTTTTTTCCATGCAATCTTCATGCTACTCTAGTAATGTCATGGTTCTCTTCTTAGTAGCTGTAGTGAGGGTTCCTTATTCTAGCACTAAGTGACACCCAGGTAATGACTTGTAAGCGCCCCTCAGTCCAGGAATACTGTGAGCACATTGGATTTATTGATGTTTCATTGAAAGCCTGAGCTCACAGGACCTGGATTGGATGATGCTGACTGTCATTCAGTTCGGAGGACAAGCAGTGCTGAATGTCAGAGAGGAAAGCCTGTAGGGAGGACAGTGCCAAAAATAAGGTAAGTATTTCAGCAAAAGCTGATTTTTTTTTTATTATTCTTAAGGCTATAAGGCACAATATTAAAAAAAAAAAAAAAAAAACACACAAACTAGACTTCCCCTTCCAGGTCAGGAATCTCACCACTGGAGTCCTCTAAAGAAAATAAGTAGCCAATGGGTGACTCAGCCCGAGGCACCATTCAAATACTGAAGTACCAGGTTTGTTAACTAACATAACATAATAATTGAACACCCTAAATAATGTATGCAATATATAATTCTGATGATACTATTATGGTTTGTTATTCCCTTTTTTTTTACTTCCTTCTATAATGCAGTTTTTCTTCTCTGTTTGCTTTACCCTGTCAGTACGATATGGTATGTACTGCCTTTGACCACTAGCGCATAGTATGTAGACTAGATGCAAGGGTGATTGTAGAGGTTGCTTTATGCATAGTTATTGTGGCTTGTGGCAGGCAGCCCAAGTCATGCAAATTAGCTTTTTTTGTATAATCTTTATTTATTAAAGACAAGGCATCACATCTCGATGAGCAGTGCCATTGGTAGAAAAAGCAAATGTTGCACAAGTCATATATGTAAAGGAAAATAAAACATTTAAAACACAAACGACATAGGTAGAATAGGTAATATAGCAGGAAGCATTAATGTTTTAGTAATCACTTAGCAGGGCTTGCGACGGAGCCCCCTCCCCTACAAACAGTGAGGGTAACACCAACCGCCCCGTCTTCTACATTTACGTGCCCCGAGAAAGAAAAATTGTAATACGAAAATGGACTAACCAGCCTCTCAAACAACAAGTTATTGTGGTACGCTAAGGAGATTAAGGGCTGGGCCTTCTGGGTGGAGCTCAGGGGGAGGGGGGCAACTATAGGCCTCCAACTGACCGCCCCCCAAACGCAGCACAAATTAGCTTTTACCTTGATCTTTGGGGTGAAGTAGTCCTCAGAATATTCATTAAAGATGAGAGCTCCTACGGATTTAGGGTTCCTGGGACACTGGTGAAGATGGTGAGAGAGATGTGGGCACCTATGAGCGCATGCATTGCAATTGTGCTGCAGCGGGAGTTTGTTTTCTCACACAAATGCACATTTTAAAACGTTTACCCTTGTGCATATTTGTCCAAATCTGAGAGACCTAAATAAATTCTTTAATTTTGAGTGGAACAGGACAATATATGACGAGAGCTTACCTGCACACATGTACCTATTGTACTATTGGGTTTCCATCTCTTCACCAGCTGAACTGACCACGACAGGACTGGGAGGTCACTCTCCCCAAATCTTGGTTGTAGACAAGTGAAGACATAACCTAAGACCAATGCCCCTTACACACGATCAGAAAATCGTACGGAAAATACCACTTTCGAAGTGATCGTACGATAATCGGATCGTTAGTACAGAGCCTTCGAGAGCCGATCAGGACAGTTTATCCGATAGTATTCTATCGGACGTGCAGGAATTTTTTTTTCGTACGATGCCAGATCGTACGATTTTCGTTTAATCAGTACAGCTATCGTTTCGAAAATGCAATACAGATGCATTACAACACATGACATCACTTCCGAATTTTATTTCTGTCGTGCGGGAATTTTCGTGACTTTAGTAAACTCATCAGATTCGATCTGAGATCAGCATGCAATAAAAAACGGACGATCATTCGTCCGATAATCTCATCGTGTGTATGGGGCACAAGTCAGGCAAATAGTCTACTATTACATATATAGAATAGGCTGCGGCATGAACTTTTCATCACCTGTTTTTTACAGTAATGCTTATTGTGGCCTGTAGTGAGAACTGGTGTGATGAGTATTGTATGTGGTACAATGATTAAATATGTCATCGTTTGTCTCCAGGCTGTGGAAACCTTAAAAATGTTTGAGAAAAAAGACAGCAGAGTGAAGAGCGCAGCAGCAACCAATCTCTCCTTCCTGTACTTCTTAGTAAGTGAGATATTAGTACCTATGCTACATACTTTTTTTTTACTAATCCAATTTTTATTAAAGAATAATGATTGTAGGTTACATAAACACAAGGTACAGTATACAGAGATGTGACAGAGGTAAATTTAAAAAAGAAATAAAGATAAAAAAAAATATCATCAAGCATAGAAGGGGTACTCTTCACTTTAGAGTTGGGAAGAGGCTGGGAGCATCTCTCCACCTGTTCAGGTAGATTGTCAGACCCAATTTTAGAGTAGTTAGGTAATACTCGTGTAGTCATTCTGCCCAGTGCCCACACAGATTGAGTGTTAAGGTACCTAGGATGTACATTGCTTACTTGAATGGACTTTCTACATTTCTACTTTTTGGTGTCTTGTCTGGTTTGGTGGATTTTACTGTCCTTGGAGACAGAAGAAGCTGATTGGCTACCATTGGAGACAGATAGAAGCTGATTGGCTACCATGCACAGCTGCACCAGATTGTATCCTCACCATTTTTAATAAATCTCCCCCAAAGTGTACCTAACCCCTGGAACAAAAAAGTAGCATATTGCAGCTTACCAGTTCTTAGAGGTGGTGGCTACATTTGTTTTCTTTCTCCAAGCTCCTTTTCTCTTATCTCTGTGTGGAGAATCGGTGAAAAACGAATGCAGCCACCACACATATGGACTGGTAAGCTGCAATATACAAAAAAAAAATTCTTATGTTTAGGTATAGTGTAAACAAAGTTGTGTTTATGTTATTTTTTCTCAAAAAAGCCTTTCGTCCATGCTCACTATGGATTTACTTTTGGGCTGTTACACAGGAACTAAGCAGAGATCTATTCCTTGTCCAGAAAGGGGTTAGGTGGATTAGATCCAACTAAGCTGAGGCTAAAGCTGGCTATAGACAGCAGGGACCGGCCTAGATTTGACCCATGTATGGGCAGACTGAATGTACCCAAGTTGATAGATCAATCAACTTTGGTACAACCAGCCTGTCAAATTTTACTTGCAATTATTGCCAGCAGCTATTATAGCCGCTAGCAGTAATCACTGTTATCTTCCAGCTGGGATGGTACAGGAAAGAAAATCGCTTAGTCTATGGCCAGCATAAGGCTGTAGGTGACAATAACAAATGTAGCTCTGTTGTTCTAGCTTTGTTAATGAATGCTATATGTAGGGGTTGCTGGCAGCACACAGTGCATTGTTACAAGTTCTGGAACTTTTGAGGCCAGGTAGATGTGTCACCGCCATTCTCGAGAAGACTTCTGCTCATCTATGGCTACACTTGCTTTGGAGGAGCTGGCTTTCTTAAAGCGGAGTTCCACCCAAAAATGGAACTTCCGCTCTAATTGAAGGTGACCCCCTGACATGCCACATTTGGCATGTCATTTTTTTGGGGAGGGAGCGGATACCCTCTTTTTAGGGGCATCCAGCTCCCACTTTCTTCCGGCTCCGCGAAGCCCCGGGAGGAAGTTCACCTCTCCCCCCTCCCTCCGTGAAATCTTCTGGGACATGTCTCAGGTCCCAGATGATTGGCTGGCCATTCACAGCACGGCTCGTGCATGCGCAGTGTGTGCCCACAGTCAGAATGTCGGCGCCAAGGAGAGAAGGGGGAGAGGAGCGGCGCTTTGTTCGCCCGCATCGCTGGACCATGGAACAGGTGAGTGTCCAATTATTAAAAGTCAGCAGCTACAGTTTTTGTAGCTGCTGACCTTTATATGGGTGGAACTCCGCTTTAAAGAGTTCCGCCCCCCCCCCCAGCAAAAAATTTAACATTAGCAGCTACACATACTGTAGCTACTGACTTTTAATATTAGGACACTTACCTGTTCTGGAATCCAGCGATGTCAGCACACCAGCCATCAGCTCTCGGGTGCTGCCGCCGCCATTCATGGTAAGGGAAACTGGCAGTGAAGCCTTTTCAGCTTCACAGCCAGTTCCCTACTGTGCATGCGTGAAGCGCGCTGCGTTTTCTGAACTGCCCAGTGGCAGGGGGAAGGAGGAGGGGGGCCCAACTTCAGTGTGATCTCACCGCAGCGAGATCTCGTGGAACTGGAGACATGTACCTGTAAAAAAACAAGTACCCCCCCCCACCGGAAGGTGCCAAATGTAACACCGGAGGGGGGGCAGATAAGCGAAGTCATCACACCTTCCTTTTCCGTTTTTAATGGTACTGACTGCTGTTTCCATTCCCTGCAGGAAAATGAGCACACCCAGGCAGACCTGTATGCAGATTTAGCAGTGGCCTCAGACCGCTACAATCCATTAGCACTAACCAATAAAGGAAATGCTATGTTTATAACTGGAGAATATGAAAAAGCAGTGGAATATTATAAAGAAGCTTTGCGGACTGACTCATCCTGCACAGAAGCTCTATATAACCTTGGTGAGGGGACTGAGAAATGTTTGACCGGACTTACCTTCTTTTTAACTTTGTGTCTGTGTGCTCTTACTAATATGTAGAAGATGTGTATGTATATGTGCATGTGTGTGTGTGTATATATATATATATATATATATATATATATATATATATATATATATATATATATATATATATATATATATATATATATATATATATATATATATATACAGTTGTGCTAATAAGTTTACATACCCTGGCAGAATTTATGATTTTTTGCCCATTTTTCAGAGAATATGAATAACACAAAAGCTTTTCTTTCACTCATTGTTAGTGTTTGGCTGAAGCCATTTATTATCAATCAACTGTGTTTACTCTTTTTTAAATCATAATCATAAACTACCCAAATTACCCTGATCAAAAGTTTACATACCCCAGTTTTTTATACAGTGTATTGCCCCCTTTAACATCAATGACAGCTTGAAGTCTTTTGTGGTATTTGTGGATGAGGCTCTTGGCAAAAAGCCTCCAGTTCCTGTAAATTCTTGGACTGTCTTTCATGAAATGCAAGTTTTGAGATCTCCCCAGAATGGCTCCATGATATTGAGGTCAGGAGACTGAGGTGGAGACTCAGGAACCTTCACTTTATTCTGCTGTAGCCAATGACAGGTCGACTTGGCCTTGTGTTTTGGATCATTGTCATGTTGGAATGTCCAAGTACGTCCCATGCGCAGCTTCCTGGCTGATGAATGCAAATGTTCCTCCAGTATTTTTTGATAATATACTGCATTCATCTTGCCATCAATTTTGACCAAATTTCCTGTGCCTTTGTAGCTCACACATCCCCAAAATCCACCTCCGTGTTTCCCAGTAGGAATGGTGTACCTTTCGTCATACGCCTTGTTGACTCCTCTCCCAATGAAACATTTATGGTTATGGCCAAAAAGCTCGATTTTGGTCTCATCACTCCAAATGACTTTGTGCCAGAAGGTTTAAGGGTTGTTTCTATGCTGTTTGGCGTATTGTAAGCGGGATACTTTGTAGCATTTGCGTAGTAATGGTTTTCTGCAGCCCATCTTTCTTCAAGGGCCTCCTTATTGGGAATCTGAAACAGCCACACCACATGTTTTCAGAGAGTCCTATATTTCACCTGAAGTTATTTGTGGGTTTTTCTTTGCAACCTAAAAAATGTTCGTGGCAGTTGGTGTACCTGACCGTGGTTTGGTTTCAACAGAACCCCTCGTTTTCCACTTCTTGATTAGAGTTTGAACACTGCTGATTGGCATTCTCAATTCCTTGAATATATTTTTATATCCCTTTCCTGTTTTATACAGTTCAGCTACCTTTTCCCGCAGATCCTTTGACAATTCTTTTGCTTTCCCCATGACTCAGAATCCAGAAACGTCAGTGCATCACTGGATGAAAGATGCAAGGGTCTGTCAGGAGTCCAGAAACGCATTGGCCTTTTATACACACACACTAATTACAAGCAAACAGATCCCAGGTGAGGATGGTTACCTTTAATAGCCATTCAAACCCCTTTGTGTCAACTTGTGTGCATGTTATCAGGCCAAAATCACCAGGGTATGTAAACTTTTGATCAGGGTAATTTGGGTAGTTTCTGTTGTGATTATGATTTAAAAAGAGTAAACACAGTTGATTGATAACAAATGGCTTCAGCCAAACATTAACCACGAGTGCAAGAAATGTTTTTGTGTTATCATTCATATTCTCTGAAAAATGGCCAAGAAATCATAAAATCTGCCAGGGTATGTAAACTTATGAGCACAACTGTATATATGTATATATATATATATATATATATATATATATATATATATATATATATATTACTAATATGTAGAAAATATACAGCGAGTAAAATAAGTATTGAACTTGTCACCATTTTTCTAGGTAAACATATTTCTAAAGTTGCTGTTGACATGAAATCTTCACCACCTGTCGCTAACAACCCATGCAATCCATACATACACAGAGATCAAATAAGTTCCGAAATTAGGTTATGTGTAATAAAATGTAATGACACAGGAAAAACGTATTGAACACATGAAGAAAGGGAGGTGCAAAAAAGGCATGGAATGCCAAGACACAAACCGAAATCTATCAGTAATTAGAAGCAATCCTGCCCCTTGTCAGTGCATATTAATATCAGCTGGTTCAGTCTCAACTGATGGCCTATAAAAAGGTGTCCCATTACCAAGGTGTCCCACAAGAAACATCTCATGCTGAGTAAAAGCAAAGGGCTCTCTCAAGACCTTCAGAACCTGAGGTGGCACACTCAGCTATTCACTTTGACAGGTTCGCCTGCTGCCCCCCCCCCCCCCCCCCTTATTGGGAGAGTGATAACGACATGGGTCAAACATAAGCTAAAATAACTCAGGCACCAAATGTTCTCCTCCAGCCATCACGCCTGTCAAAGTGTGTAGATTAAGGCCCCATTCACACCTGAGCGTAGCATTTTCAAGCAGAAAGTCATGCGATTTTATACAGGTCAAAAGGTCACCAATGTAAAAAGCAGAAAAAATCTGTAATCTGCCTAAAAAAAAAAAAGTTCCAGAACTTGTTTGAGCTTCAGACGCTTTGAGGCTTCTGGCTTCAAGCATTTTGGAGTGGAGATGTGAACCATCTCCATAGAGAATAATTGATTTTTTCCCCTCCAGCATTTTGTAGCTTCAGGCTTCAATCTACAAAACGCTCAGGTGTGAATGGGGCCTTAAGGCTAGATTCCTCCATACACGCTAAACAGTGTGAATGGAAAAATATACTTTTTCAGCTACTGTATTCAAGCAGCTGTGACACCTGCAACTGCTTGAACTCTTGAATAGTGACTACAGTGAGTTCTATTCTGGTAGAACTTGTAGTGAGGAAGGGCCACCTGGCACAGATCCCCTCCAACCCTGTCTAAACCTCAGCACCTGTCCCTTCTAAATGTCTTTCTATTTGCAGTATGTAAAGTCACAACTTTAGATATGAGATGTGCTTAGAAACCCCACTTATTTTTAAAGGCTATAGACATCAGACTTTGGATTACTGAACCATGTGTCAGCTACCCAACAATTTCACAGAAATCCACATCTGTATCACCTGAGCATGTACATCCTCCAAGCCTAATGGGTGAACAGTAGTGGAATTGGCCAGGTAACCAGGCATGTCTTCAAAAGGTGTAAGGTAATAAATTACAATAGTATACTGCGCTATAGACCTATAGATTAAACAGCTGCAAACACCACAATTTGACAAACATTGTGCATGATTATAGAAAGTGAAAAAGTGCTGCGCTATACATGTACATTGATGTATAGTGACTAATTCAGAAAGTGACATATATTGATCAGCCAAATAGTGTATCATACAGATTGGACCATTCACTTATGTATATAAAATATAGTCCGAATGTGACACCAAAAAAGAAAAATGTTAATAAATCTAAAAAGCCCAAAGTGTATCAAACTTCCATATTGATAGAAGAAAGTCTTTATATTACAAGGATCACCACAGTATGTAAGTCGTCACCAGTATATAGGTTCAAATGCGCTTACCGGATAGTGTGGACTCAAATGCTATTAACATAGAGTCAGATGGGCATCAGGAGAGTAAGATCTCCCAAACTTTAAATCTGTGTAGCAGATCCATCATCCGTTCCCACATCAGTCATGGTAAACTTCTCACTCAGTAGGTCATTTGTCATAGAAGCAAAAAGAATCTCCACGTAGTGTAAAACCAATTTTATCGAAATTATTAAAAGAATATTGCATTTACATCCAACAGGAAGAAAAAACAGGCATATCATCATAAAATCCAATAATCATAGTAATTGAACGCAGAACACTAATTTTCTTCTATCAGTGACACTTCCTACCCTGGAAATCATTTCCAAGATGGTGCTCAGAGTGGGTTTCAAGCCTCGGTTTGATTTGTGTAACTGATCATGTGCTGTGCAAAACCTCAATCCCATGACGGATCGAGATACGTTAGGGCAGCGCATGTGACCTTCCTTCACCAACTACAGGAGGAGCTTGACAGAGTGTAATGAACCCGGAAGTAACTCCCGTGTGTTCACATCCTCCCTTTGATCACGGCCGTGTCTCACAGTGCTACAAACGAACCACTTCTTCCGCTGCGGAAACCCACTAGTTGAATTGGATTTTATTTTATTTTAAAAAAATGTGCATATATATGGAGATGCTTAAAATGACCTACTAATATTAAACCAATGAATTTAAAACTTTGCCCAAGTCATTAAAAAAATGTTTTTTTTTATTATATCTATCCTTATGGAACATGGAACTATATCTAATAAAACACTCCATATCTACCTATAATTATAATGAGTTAATATCATAATGTGTTATAATGGAGTTGACTAAATACTTCCTATTGATAGATTCCTAAAATAACAAAAAGAAAGATGTATTAAACAATTAGGAGGTATTAATAAAATAATGAATTTCCCACTCCACGTTCATAAATTAATTGGTTTAATATTAGTAGGTCATTTTAAGCATCTCCATATATATGTCAAGCTCCTCCTGTAGTTGGTGTTGGTGAAGGAAGGTCACATGTGCTGCCCTAAGGAATCTCGATCCCTTATGGGATTAGGGGTTGTCATAGCACATGCTCAGTTACACACATCAAACCGAGGCTTGACCCCCAGTCCGAGCACCATCTTTCTTCTCATTTGTTAATATAGTCAGAGATATTTTACGTATCTATCAATAGGAAGTATTTAGTAAACCCCATTATAACACATCATGATATTAACTCATTATAATTATTAGTAGATATGGAGTGTTTAATTTCTTATAGTTCCATGTTCCATAAGGATAGATATAAACTTTAAAGATATTTTCTTTTTTTATGACTTGGCCAAAGTTTTTAAATTCATTGGTTTAATATTAGTAGGTCATTTGAAGCATCTACATATATATGTACATTTTTTAAAATAAATCCCATTCAACATTTAATTCAACTAGTGGCTGTCTCCGCAGCGGAAGTGGTTTGTAGCACTGTAAGACACGGCCATGATCAATGGGAGGCTGTGAACTTCCGGGTTCATTACACTCTGTTAAGCTTCTCCTCTAGTTGGTGAAGGAAGGTCACATGCGCTGCCCTAACAAATCTCGATCCGTTATGGGATTGAGGCTTGGAATGGCACATGCTCAGTTACACAACTCAAACCAAAACTTGAGATCCACTCCGAGCACCATCTTGGAAATAATATCTGAGGTAGAAAATGTCACTGATAGAAGACAATTATTGATTAATGATTTTAATAGATACTACTACATAAACGCAGTGAAAGATGGGATAGTCATTCTCCAGATGATGTCTTATCAGACGAAACATGTCGAGTTGATGTTCATCTAACAACTGCTTTCAATTACTATGATTATTGGATTTTATGATGATATGCCTGTTTTCCTCCTGTTGGATGTAAGTGCAATATTCTTTTAATAAATTTGATAAAAATAGTTTTACATTATGTGGAGATTCAATGATGACAATTGACCTACTTAGTGAGAAGTTTACCCTGACTGATGTGGGAACGGATTCTGGATCGGCTCCATAGTTTTAAAGTTTGGGAGAGCTTAGTCTGCTGATGCCCATCTGACTCTGTTAATAACATTTGAGTCCACACTATCTGGGAAGCGCATAAAAATCCTGATAGCGACGTGATAATACAAAAATTCTCAGTGGGAGTAGCTTCTTTTTATTTTATGATGTAGGCCTTTTGTAGGTATTTAAACTGCCTTATTGCCTATCTGTATTTAACATATTAAATATTATTTTTGTGTATTAACATTCCATATAAAAAAAAAACTTGTACTGGTATTTTTTTCCAGGTTTGACGTACAAGAAATTAAATCGCCTTGAGGAAGCTCTGGATTGTTTCCATAAACTACATGCAATCCTCCGAAACAGCTCGCCGGTTCTTAGTCAGATAGCAAGCCTGTATCCTTCAATAAAACTGAGTGTGTTAGGGAGAATTGTGCTTTACAGGGCGAGCATGTATGAGTTACTTTTATAACATTTATCTCAAAGCAAACCTGCACTTTGTCTTTGCAGGACAGAACATTAGATTTGCTTTGATCACCTCTTCCCAGCAGCACATATTCACTTCTTCTTCACTCTTCCAATGCTTCATTCAGCTTTCAGAAGCAAAGAAAATACCTAGTAATTTTGGGAGAAGTGCTGAGCCAACTATTGAGTTCCAGGGAGAGCCCCTTCCTAGCCCTGTGTAAGATATGACTTGAGGGACTCCTAGATTACACAGGGCAGCTTCTTCTCCCTGCACCTGAACAGAGCAGCAGGGGGTAATGGAAAGGTATGTGCTACTTCTGAGGGGAGTGAATCTGTTGCTTGCATAGGCACTTTACAGTTTGTATTAGTACAATTACACTTCTCTGCTAATAGCTGTTGAGCACCCACATAGGATAGTTAGCCTATTTGTAATGGATTGGCACAATAATACAGGGGTGTAAAAATAGCTATAGCAGCTCACATGGCTGCCATGGGGCCCAAAGGTGGTAGGACCCCAATGGGGCACCACTTCCTTGGTCCAGCAAATATCAACAATAACATTTCTTGGCTCCCCTGCCATTGGCTTCCCTAGTGCAGGAACAAATCTATGGTCCTGTTCTCTGGTTAGCTGAGTTTTCCATCAAAGGAAGATGTGCAAAGCTCGATGGTGAGGACAATGTACAGTAGATTGTAGCAGGAAAACCCTGCAGCTAGGTGCAGATGTCCTTTTTCATCAATTTTTTTTGGCATATGCAGCAGATACATGCCCACCTTGTAGCCCTTCCTGCCAGAGCCCTATATAAGGTCTCTGTGGGGCTGTGTCAGACCTAACACAGAGCTTTTACCCTTTCTCCTTGAACCTACTCAACAGTGCTCTATGTGAGTGGTTCACGTGTACCCCCATTCCCAAATGTACTGTTTAATTTCAAGGGATCTGGCAGGTGGAATGATGGAGGAATGTGTAAGGTAAGTATCCGCAGCAGAAGAGGAAAAGGCTGTACATGGAAGCTGTCATTTTTTTAATTGTCTTATTTCCTGTTTGGAGGTGCCTGGGTTTAGCAGCACCCATGCTTTTTGTCCCTGTCACCAAAAATGATCTGCTTTTTTTTCTTTTTTTTTTTATCAGATACTTTTTATTTCGTTTCGTTATTTGAAATGCACACAAAAAAAAAAAACAACTTTTCATGACAACATTTTTTGTATTTATTACCATCACTGCTGGAAAATTAGCAGAAATCTTTTCATACGGAACCTAGACAGCATAAAAACCTAAAAAATTGTAACCCTTCCCCCGCTGTTTCCAAAATTTAAAAAAAGATAAAAACAATTTTAAAAAGGTATTATCAGTATTAGAGAATCAGTAATTGGTTTCTTACTGTTGCCTCCTCATTACATTGATCAGTCTCTGGATACCACCATCTTGTTCCTTTTTATACTACTATTGTATTGCTCGTTCTCTACATGCACTGTATTTCTGTTAAGCAGCGTTGATGAATCAGTGTAATCCCAAATGCAAGCTAGACAAACCTACCATTTGTTTATACCTGTGATATCTGGAACCACTACTTTTTTTTCTCTCTTTAGTTTTATTTTTCATACATAAGGCCTCTCTTTTTTTTTTTTTTCTCTTGATGCAGAAATTAAGTTAATAAATGAAAATGGCCATGGCATTTGGCCAGTAAAACAATTTAAAAATTGACAGCATACAGTTTGTCAGTATAGTTTCAGAACCAGGCATCAGTGCTGCGTCAAGAGCTGGACATTATTGCCCTGTACACATGATAGGATTTTCCAATGGAAAATGTGTGGACCTTGTTGTCGGAAATTCCGACCATGTGTGGACTCCATCACACATTTTCCATAGGAATTTCCGACACACAAAGTTTGAGAGCTTGCTATAAAATTTTCTGACAACAAAATCCGTTGTCGGAAATTCCAATCGTGTGTACACAAATCCGACGCACAAAGTGCCACGCATGCTCAGAATAAACTAAGAAATGAAAGCTATTGGCTACTGCCCCATTTATGGTCCCGACGTACGTGTTTTACGTCACCGCGTTCAGAGCGATCAGATTTTCCCACAACTTTGTGTGACCGTGTGTATGCAAGACAAGTTTGAGCCAACATCCGTCGGAAAAAATCCATGGATTTTGTTGTCGGAATGTCTGATCAATGTCCGACCGTGTGTACGGGGCTTAAGACAAGAAGATGGATGGCGTTCGGCCTAACAACTAGCAGTTGATGGAAAGAGGGGAGACCTTACTGGAGGGTAGGATATCAATTGGAGGCTCATTGGTTAACAGTCTGGTTTTAAACCATTGGGTTTATTGAAAAAAAGTGTACTATCGATTGTTGGGTATCTGTTGGCAAGGTTTGAATGAAAGGTTCCCAGATATCAAAGAATTTTTGGACCCGTGACTCCTTATGTAGGGAGGCCTCCACCCATTCCATGCAGAAAACATAAGAGAGTTTGTCTATTAACAAAGAAATGGTAGGGGGTTCTGGGTAGATCCACTTATGTAAAATAGTTTTTCGTGCTACAAGGGATCTGACACACAGGGCCTCTTTTTAAAATCAAGTTGTCTTTTACTGTGTTCTCCTGATGTTTAATTTTCCTTAACTTTGCATGTGTAGGTATGAATTGCTTGAGGATCCTAGTCAGGCAATAGAATGGCTAATGCAACTTATTAGTATAGTTCCTACGGATTCACAAGCACTGGCTAAACTTGGCGAGTTGTATGATACAGAGGGTGACAAAACACAAGCCTTTCAGTACTACTGTGAGGTAGGTCTCTTATTTACAGATGTACAGATAGTTGGCACAAGAACATATACAGCATGAAGGGATATACTATTTATAGGCTTTTGCTTTTCATCCTAGAATTGCAAAAATAAACCCATGGAGAGAATGAAGTTATAAAAATGTTACTTATTCTAAATATCGGGCAGATCCGGTTTCATTTTCTTTTAGAGCACCCGGCGACCCCCGATCACCAGGTGCTCTGGTATGAAAACTGCAAAAAGCCTCTGTGTTTGCTGTGTCTTCTTCACCCTTGCCTTATTAAAGTAATTATTTTGGGTGGGCTGGAACCATCAAGCTCCCGATCTGGAACTACCAAATCCAGAGAAAACATATAGCACAGCTTTCTCTGTTCACTATAAACATGCCAGAGCCTCTCAAATTTCACCTTTGATAATCCGATGTCCTTTTTTTACACAATTTTTTCTAAATTCTCACCATTGCAGGGCCTCGCACTATAATAATGCTCACATAATGCATACCAGAACACCCTCTTTTCTGTCAACAGAATGATTAAATGGTGTTAAATTCTCCCCAACAGTGTGCCACCCACCTTGTCAATAATTTTATGGTTTTGAGCAAACGGCAGAGTGCAATTACACCACTGTAATCAAATTAAGCCTCTTCACCCCAATTTCAGTCCTTTGGTTACTTGCAACTGGAAACCACAAGTGGCCCAGATTTTCTATGTAACTCTGTTTTTTTTAATCAGCAGCTTCAGAAATTGCAACATGTTTGGTTTATAAGTTGCATAATGCACTTTATTCTGTCTTCCTAGGTTGTCCTTTTAAAGAGATAGCATGGTCAGTAGCACACCGCCTTCCACTGCTGCTGTCCGACCATGCATATACCAAGGAGACAATTATGTAGTCATATTGACAGTGCTTGCCTTGGGCAGCATCAGTCACTTCCCTGAGAAAGATGTCACCATGATGTGTGTATAGGGAGGGGGCTTGTTGGCTCCAGTGCTTGTGAAAGAAAAGAAACATAGCCGTGATAGTTGTACTCACAGTAGAGCGTCACCAGTGTGACACAGGCACACCCAACAGGCATGCTCACTACATACAAGGGTGGTGGTGGATGTGCTCTGTCACAAGCCTGCAATCAGCTGTCTTTGTGGAGGAACAGATGAACAGTAATAAATATGAAAGAAGTGAGATTCTTACGAAAAATTTAGATTTATGTAGCACTAACCCTTAAGGAGCCGCTGAGTTTTTGGGTCCCCCTATAGACTGCACAGCCAGGCAACACGCATTTTCCACTTTTTATTCAGAGACAAGGAAATAACCCAGAACTTGGTTTTGTTGTTTTATTGGGGGAAAACAACTTGGATACAGTATAGAGATAATGGGATGCCCCACTTAACTTGAAGAACAATGGTGAGGACAACTTCCTTCTCTATGTGATCCAGCAAAATGAGCATACACTTGACTGTATAATCTTTGAAGCAGCAACAATCTCTATGAACCTGGCAAAGTAATTCCCCCTTACGGGTGTAGAATTGTAGCAGAATCCCAACTTGCAGGAGCTCTCTGTCCCCTTCTTTTGAAAATACCAGCCCACCTGGCCACTTAGTGAAATATCCCAGGACAAGGGATTGGGTCACAGCTTGCTCGATATTATATTCAGCAATGTTAACCTGTTCTGTCCTGGGGGGTTAAGAAGTTCTCACACTGCCCCTGGAAATACTGCTGCCCCCAAGAGACAACTGTTCAGGCCTCCTACTGCACAAGTCCTTCTCCACAAGCCAGGATATCTCCCAACTGAGACCATGGGATAGTGGAGATCACTCAATACTACTTCCTTTCTCAGCTCCTAGCCTGGAGGCAGAGACACTCAAACCGGGGTCACCTTCCAGGCCACACAGCTTCCACCTGACTCCCCTGCTGGCCAGGCTCCGCGATATTTAAGGGCTGATCCAGCCATCCTTCCCTGGCCCTTCTGCCTGGGGATTGGCCAGATTCCCTCAAGTATGCAGGCTGGGACCTCCTGGCCTCCGCCCACTAACTTCCAGAAGCTTCTAGAACCAGGGGGAGGTAGATCTAGAGTAACCCGACCCAATTCCAGACTCGCACAACTACCATGAGTCACAAAATAAATGTACCTATGCTAGTTGCACACAAGAGGGTGCTACATTTCTATAACATTTCTGGACATTTTAATATGCTTTGCTGGACCAGATTTTATTTATAAATTACCATGAGAGTGCCTCTAACAATTCCCTAAGGGTCCATTCACACCAGATGCTTTGGGGCTATGCTGTGAGCCATTTCCAGCACAGCCACCGTGCTTAGACAAGGCAAAATGCCTGGTTTCCAAGGGTGACAGTTCACACCACAATGCTGCTATGGTGCACTAAAAAAAGTTCTGTTTGCAGTATTTTTTTTTCTTTTAGCTCAATGCAAAGGAAGCCACCACATCCCAATGCCGCTGTGGTGAATAGAAATATAGTTTAATAAAGTTCTGTGGAACAAAAAAAAGAAGTAAACCTAGGGCTGGGGAAAAAATCTATTTGAATCTTGAATCGAGTTGAGAGGTCTAATCAAATTAAAATTTTCAGCAAATTGATTTTTTAGATTTTTTTTTTTTTTTACCAGGATCAGCGCCGGTCCTGAGGAGCTGCGGGCAGGAGTTTTTAGGCGAGGCCGCGGCTTCGGCCTAGTCCGCAAGGCCAGACACCGCGGACTGGACCGAAGCCACGGCCTCGCCTAAAAACTCCTGCCCGCAGCTCCTCAGGACTGGCGCGGTGTCCATCAAAAAAAATTTAAAAATTCGAATCGTGAATCGAGTTTTTTTTTTTTTTTTTTTAAATCGCCCAGTTCAAGTAAACCATGCAATGCACTGGGATTGGTGCATTGGCACTGTGAGTTCAGTGTGGCTTGCTGGTTTGACCAGGCCTTGAACGTGAGTAGGGCCTACCTGTGCCATGTAAGCGGGTTTTCAGTAAAGCTAAGTACTTGTATTATCACTGTTGTTTTTAAACTGCACTTACACTCAGGATATTTGTATCACTGAGCAGGTAAACAGTCAAGCATAATTCCTACCGTTCCTGTGAACCATAAACATTCCTCTTCATCAGGCCGGTTTACACCCAGTATACATTGGCTGCATTCATATGTGACTAATTGCTGGCAGGCTTCGCTTTAAATATTTACATGGCTCAGATTTTCCCCAAGTGCCAGGAAAAGACGTTATTTATGACTGAAACTTTCTTTTGCCTCGCAGTCATATCGCTATTTCCCTTCAAACATTGAAGTCATTCAGTGGCTGGGAGCCTACTACATTGACACACAGTTTTGTGAGAAAGCCATTAAGTACTTTGAAAGAGCTGCTCTTATACAGTAAGTACAGCTTGCAGCAATGGTCAGTATGTAATATGAGTTTTGGGTGGATGGTGACTGGCATTCTTGGTATATGTGCACCAGAGTCACATTGTAAATCTATATGTATAAGAAGGTCCCTCATTTATCTCCTCCCTTCCTGATACAGATATAAAAAGATCAGGTCAGTGGAAGTTATGTGCAAATCTTGATCTTTCCTTTTCCTTTCACACCATATTAGACATAAAATCTCACCGCGGTGCAGCAAAAATGCATGTGTGTAAAATTACAGGTCTCTTGAAGCGTTAAAATGCCAATCATTTATTTTTTATATCTTTACTTCCAGTTACGTTTACATGCATTGTGTTAAAGTGGTTGTTGTGCCCCTGTGTGTGTGATTTATAAAAAAAAAAAAATGCCGATTATACCTGATTTCAGAGCCCTGCTCGGCGCTCACGTGACCGGCCGGCTCTCTCCTCTACCCATCTGACAGCTGCAGCGCGAGGAGCCGAGAATCCCCCGCTGACGTCAGCTTGGAGGAGAGAGCCGGCCGGTCACGTGAGCCCCGAGCGGGGCTCTGAAATCAGGTATAATCTGCATTTTTTTTTTTTTATATATAAATCACACACACAGGGGCACACGGGATAAGGAGACAGGGCGAATAGTATGAAAATATCAATGTTATTTCAGCAGCAGGAGGAGGGGGTTGGGGGCTACTGTCACTTGCTGACAGGTAGGGAGGGGGAGAGCAGACAGGAGAGGTGCAGATAACAGAAGCATGTAAACTGACCATGGTGTCAGCCCTCGGGGGTGGGGTGGGGGGGGCAGCAGAACCAGGCAGGATCAGCAGGTATTTCAGGTGATACAGGGGGCCAAATTACACGGAACAAGCACTGTGCTGTATAACATGCTTTAAAGGAACAGGATAAGTGTGGTGAAAAATGCAGGTCCCTGTACATGGTGTAAACAAGCCCTAAAAGTTAAGTTTGACCATGACTGTTCTCTCCTTCTGAGCCTCCCATTTGCTCTTTTAATGTGATTGACAACCATGTTGACCAGTAGGAAGGCTCTAGAGGTGGGAGTGGACTTTTTTCTGAATTGCCAAGATTTTCATATAACTTCAGCCTCCTAAATCTTGTATATCATTTTGACATAATGTTTTCACCAATGTATAATATAATTTCTACTTTTGCATTTTTTTATCTTCATGACCAGTTTAAATTGCCCAGGTTTAAAGACTACTGAGATAAAGTTGGTTATAGTTATAGAGAGTCTGTTCTTTATAGTCAGGTCAGACCTGACACACAGGCTTCCCTAGCAAAAGGGAGCAATGAAGCAAGCACAGGCATTGTGAAGTCTGCATTCATTTCTTTATCGAATTTGTCTTGGTTGGCTAAGTCTAACGTTCTGATAATCGACTTCTGTCGAACAGGGACGGCCACATGGGAATCAATTTGTACAGTCCTGGCTGAAGTGTACGGATTTTGATTTATCTATGACTAGCTTAAAGTAGTTCTAAAGGCAGAAGGTTCTATGCATGAAGGTAAAAAAAAAAACCTTCTGGATGCAGCTTCCTCCCCAGCCTCCATAAGATATATCTTATACACCAGCGCTCAAAAAACACTTATGGATTTACAGTAGTACCTTGAATTACGAGCATAATTTGTTTCAGAAGCAGGCTTGTAATCCAAAGTACTCGTATATCAAAGCGAGTTTACCCATAAGAATCAATGGAAACTGTAGTACTGTATGTAACCTGAGGTGCAAGGGTGCCGATGTATGCAGTACCGCATGTGGCCAGAGGTGCGGGGGCACTGGTGTATGCAGTACCGCATGTGGCCAGAGGTGCGGGTGCGCCGGTGTATGCAGTATCGCATGTGGCCAGAGGTGCGGGGACGCCAAAGTAGCTTGGAGACGTTTGGAAACGGAGTGTCTCCGAGCATCAACGGTGCCCCCGCACCTCTGGCCACATGCGGTACTGCACACCCCAGTGGCTTGAATCCTGTTCGTCTTGCGAGACAACGCTCGCAAATCGAGTCATGACTCGTTACATGACTCATTGTCCTTACTCAAGATGGCCACAACTAGAATTGCTAGGGGCTTGTTTTTGAAACTGAAACTGACTCAACAAAAAAAAAAAAAAAAACGGAGATATGGAGGGATGGGAGAATCTGCTTTGAATATTAAAAATTAAGTTAATAGTATTTTTGGTTTGTGGTTCAGATGCAATGAAGATACACTTATAATGAGCTCTAACCAAATTTCTTTACCCCTTATAAATGTGGGTCAAATAAATCTTCTTGTGTCATCTTCATTCCAGCCCTCTCCACAGCATAAACCCCAGAAAAACCAAAAGACCAAAATAGTGTAGTATGCTCAAAGCCACTTTCAATAATACATAATTTACCCAGATAGCAAGGATTACTTGCCACACATTTGTGGCAGTGTTGAATTACAAGTCTGTTAACTTGCAGCACATTTTCACTGGCAAGTTTTACATTTGCAAAGCGAATTTCCACGCAAAGCAAATTTGCATGGTAAGTCTCTAGCAAGAGCAAAGTTGCAGTGGTGAGTCTATAGCAAGAGCTCTGCAAGTCTACAGCATAAAAATTCAGCCACAGTGACCCCCTGTGGTGGGATGACTATTTCACAACATAACTGAACCAGAACTTGCAACAGACTTGCAGAATGTTTGCAAAGAAAGTTGATCTGGAGTCATGTATTGTGGACTTGCTGCAATTGTGCAACAAACTTGTGAAGCCTGGCAAGTCTAGCAATAGCTTAGAAAATTGCTTGGATATTGTGCTCGTATATATGAGTGATTTTGTGCCAAACTTCACATTGAGCTGTGATATCAGTGCATAAATCCCATGTGCTCAGTATCATACAGCCAATCCCACATGCTAGATACACCTTACCAAAATAAGCATCCACACATCCAAGTGCTGAATAAAGCAGGGCAAAATCGCTCTTTCTTTTTTACATTTTTCTCCATTATGAATATTCCCACATGTATGCCAGAGTTTTTCACAAAAAATAAAAGTGTCCACAAGAGCGTAGCAAATTCACAAACAAAACATTTATTATTCAGTAAAATGCTCACATGTGCAGAGAAATGTTGTTTGCCAGTTTCGAAAAAGGGCAGATCGGGCATTTCCGGTTCCGTCTGACATCACTTCCTGATCAGTTTAATCAGTTTCATCAATACAACTTTATCAAAGACTTTATTGTGACTGTGCACTGACTATTATTGAGAATGTTGACAGATGTCATGGCTGTACACCTATTAAAGCACATCTAAGAACATGTGTATAGGGACAAATGAGCGACCATGGATGCAGACAGGTAATGTCAATGGCTGCTCAGTTATCCCTGTACACATGTAATGACTCAGATGTGCAGTAATAGGCAGACATGCCATTGATTTGTACAGGCAAATACCTGTAACTCCTAGGCGAAGAAAAATGTTGAATTCTAACCGTGTTCCGCCCTCCCCTTTGTGCATTCAGTTTAGCTGCATTTAGAATTTAGAACTAGAATTCTTGCCTTCCAGGGGCAGATTAGAGTACTCTGAATGCATGTACATGCAATTACATTAACCCCTTCATGCCTAAGCCTTTTTCTGACACTTGTTGCTTACAGGTTAAAATCTGTATTTTTTGCTAGAAAATTACTTAGAACCCCCAAACCCTAGAGCAGGGTTTCTCAACTCCAGTCCTCAAGGCGCCCCAACAGGTCATGTTTTCAGGATTTCCATTATTTGGCACAGGTGATTTGATCAGTTTCACTGCCTTAGTAATTACCACAGCTGTTTTATCTCAGGGAAATCCTGAAAACCTGACCTGTTGGGGCGCCTTGAGGACTGGAGTTGAGAAACACTGCCCTAGAGAATAAAATGGCGATCGTTGCAGTATTTTATGTCGCACTGTATTTGCGCAGCGGTCTTTTGAATGCAATTTTTTTGGAAGAAATACACTTTCATGAGTTAATAAAAAAACAAAACAGTAAAGTTAGCCCAATTTTTTGTATAATGTGAAAGATGATGTTACTCCGACCGAATAGATCCCTAACATGTCACGCTTTAAAATTGTGCACACTTGTAGAACGGCGACAAACTACGGTACTTAAAAATCTCCATAGGCGACGCTTTAAAAATTTCTACAGGTTACCTGTTTAGAGTTACAGAGGAGGTCTCACAGCGCAGTGATGCCTCACGTGTGTGGTTTGAACACTGTTTATATTTGCTGGCATGACTTACGTATGCGTTCACTTCTGCGCGTGAGCACGGAGAGATGGGGCACTTTAAAAAAAAAAAAAATCTTATTTATTTATTTTACACTGTCCCTTTAAATTTTTGATTTTCGATCACTTTTATTTCTGTCACAAGGAATGTAAACATCTCTTATGACAGTAATAGGCAGTGACAGGTGCTCTTTATGGAGGCATCTAGGGTACAGAAGACCCCAAATCCTTTCTTTGCACTTAAAAGCATTCAAAACGCCAAGTTTGGCTGTTATAAATGCTGTCATTTTTTTTTTTATTTGCCACCTTTAAGTCTTCAGTAAACCGGAAGTGATGTCATGACATCGATTCCGGGTTACTAGATCCGAGACCCAATCAAAGCCGATTCCTCCATTTTTGTGGTCTCTGGTCAGCCGGTGGACATGCCAGCCGGTCGTGTGGGCCTCCCAGTGGGACAGGCGAGCGACAGAAGGCGGTGGGGGGGGGGGGACTACGTCCTCTCCCACTACTTGTAATAGCAGGCTGATTAGCTGCATCAGTTGTTAATCCAAGTAAGCCAACTGGCATCACCCTGGTACAACCCCTTGAAGCTGAAGGGCGCATATTTTCGTTACATCCATATCAAGGGGTTAAAGCGCAGGAGAACTTGATCTGCACCGCATGTTTATACTTCCCAGATTATTTCTACTGCATACAAATAAACCAAAAGCAGGAGGCTACTGTGAATTTAGCCTTACACTATGATTATTTTTGTATATAGTATAAAAAAATAAACAAAATGTGCGTGACTGATGTTTTTGTAAGGTTTTCAATCAAGCCATTGAATTATACTGAATCGGCTCTATTGTGCTATGTAATGTGAGTGGCCTTCACTGGGGAAGAACATGACGTGCACACAGAGTCACTGTTGTCAAAGTTTGTGGCTGCCCTGTGACATACTTCAACACAGATAAATTCTACACCGGTTTCTGCAAAGTCAGACTTTGGTAGCGAACTTAGACAAGCTAAATGATAAAAATCTGTAGTGTCTTCTACAGGGAAAAAAAAAAATAGTTTGTACATATTAGCCATACCCAGCATCTCCCAATATACCTGTCCAGATTAAAGTGGTTGTAAACCCTTTTATAAATTAAAAAAAAAAATCTGCAAGACAAAGGCATAATGAGCTAGTATGCATAGCATACTAGCTCATTATGAATTAGTTACCTGAGATCGAAGCCCCCGCAGCGATCCTCGTTCACCAATCCGGTGGCCAACATCTCTCCGGGGGGTTACTTCCGGGTATCCTGGCTCCGGCGCTGTAACTGGCCGGAGCCGAGATGACGTCAATCCCGCGCAAGCCGGTAACGGCACAGTACAACTGAAGCAATGGCACGCACGTGCCGTTGCTTCAGTTTGCTTAAGTGCACATGTGCCGATGACGTCGCCAAATGCAAATACAGGGATATCCAATGTAGCTACAGGTAAGCCTAATTATAGGCTTGCCTGTAGTATAACGTGGTTGTAAAATTCTCTATTATGCCCATTTAAAGTGTTAGAATATTGCTAAAAACCATGTTTTCACCATGGATTTCAGTAAACCCCATAGAGATAAAGTTGCATTAAAGTATTTGTATATCCTAATAATAACCCTTTTAGTCTGTTGAAAATACCATTGAAAGCATTTTGTTATAAGCTCGAAAAGTGGAAAAAATGCATGTTTATGGTGCTAGATTTCTTGTGAGCTCATAACTTCATGTACACTCTGCCTCTCCTGAACCCTTTATCGGTTATATTGTTCCCAACTATTTCTGTTAATTACAGAACACCCCACTGTGTTATGGAGAAAAGATGGGGAGGTATTCTATAATCCTGTATTAGGGTGGTATTCTAATATTACTTTGTTAGGGTGAAAATGGAGCCCCTGCATAAATATTGTACAGCGAGTGAGCCTTGTTACCCTAGGACAAGAAGTTTGTAACCAGGTAAAAATAAAATAAAAAAGAAGTACAAATTAAAACTGATAGATATATATACAGTGCCTTGAAAACGTATTCATACCCCTTAAAAATTTCTACATTTTGTCATGTGACAACCAAAAACGTAAATTTTATTTTATTGGGATTTTATATGATAGACCAACACAAAGTGGCACACAATTATGAAGTGGAAGGAAAATGCTAAAATGTTTTCAATTTTTTTTACAAATATATGAAAAGTGTGGCATGCATTTGTATTCAGCCCCCCCTAAATCAATACTTTGTAAAAACCACCTTTCGCTGCAAGTACAGCTGCAAGTCTTTTTGGGGCTGTCTCTACCAGCTTTGCGCATCTAGAGAGTGAAATTTTTGCCCATTCTTCTTTGCAAAATAGCTCAAGCTCTGTCAGATTGGATGGAGAGCGTCTGAACAGCAATTTTCAAGTCTTGCACAGATTCTCAATTGGATTTTGGTCTGGACTTTGACTGGGACATTCTAACACATGAATATGCTTTTTCTAAACCATTCCATTGTAACTCTGGCTGTATGTTTAGCATTGTCGTCCTGCTGGAAGGTGAACATCTGCCCCAGTCTCAAGTCTTTTGCAGACTCTAACAAGTTTTCTTTTAAGATTGCTCTGCATTTGGCTCAATCCATCTTTCCATCAACTCTGACCAGCTTCCCTGTCCCCGCTGAAGAATAACATCCCCACAACATGATGCTGCCAACATCATGTTTTATGGTGGGGATGGTGTGTTCAGGGTGATGATGTTCAGTGTTAGTTTCCCACCACACATAGTGTTTTGCTTTTAGGCCAAAAAGTTAAATTTTGGTCTCAACTGAGCAGAGCACCTTTTTCCACATGTTTGCTGTGTCCCCCACATGGCTTCTTGCAAACTGCAAACAGGACTTCTTATGGTGTTCTTTCAACAATGGCTTTCTTTTTGCCACTTTTCCATAAAGGCCAGATTTGTGTAGTGCACGACTAATAGTTGTCCTGTGGACAGATTTTCTCATCTGATCTGTGGATCTCTGCAGCTCCTCCAGAGTTACTATGGGCCTCTTGGCTGCTTCTCTGATTAATGCTCTCCTTGCCCAGCCTGTCAGTTTAGGTGGACAGCCATGTCTTGGTAGGTTTTCTGCCACACTATTTTTCCATTTTCGGACGATGGATTGAACAGTGCTCCATGAGACGTTCAAAGCTTGGGATATATTTTTTTTATAACCTAACCCTGCTTTAAACTTCTCCACAACTTTATCCCTGATGGGAATGGTGTGTTCCTTGGCCTTCATAATGCTGTTTGTTCACTAAGGTTCTCTAACAAACCTATGAGGGCTTCACAGAACAGCTGTATTTATACTGAAATTAAATTACACACAGGTGGATTATATTTACTAATTAGGTGACTTCTGAAGGCAAATGGTTCCACTATTTTAGTTAGGGGTATCAGAGTAAAGAGGGCTGAATACAAATGCACGCCACACTTTTCAGATATTTATTTGTAAGAAAATGTAAAAGCCATTTATCATTTTCCTTCCGCGTCACAGTTATGTGCCACTTTGTGTTGGTCTATCACAGGGATCTCCAAACTATGGCCCTCCAGATTTTGTGGAACTACACATCCCATTAGGCATTGTAAAACTCTGACATTCACAGACATGACTAGGCATGATGGGTATTGTAGTTCCTGAACAACTGGAGGGCCCTGGGGTCTATCACATAAAATCCCAATAAAATACATTTCTGTTTTTGGTTTTAACATGATAAAATGTGGAAAATGTAAAGGATTATGAATACTTTTTCAAGGCACTGTAATGTATTGTATGGGCCCATGGCATCTATGACCTCTGGTCAAAAAAGTGTTGCTGTAACGTGATTATGGTACTTACCCATGTTTTTGCTGTTTTTACAGACCTACACAAGTAAAATGGCAGTTGATGGTGGCAAGCTGTTATAGGAGGAGTGGTAACTATTGCATTTAATCTAATTTATTATCTTCCTAAACCATTATAATGTACATTGTAAAGCAGACTGACTATTCAAGCACATGAGCCAGTATTTAGCAGGGTCTACACGTTTACTGTACCCCCCGACATTTTGTTATTTAAAAAGCATAAACCTGACCTGCCCAAATCATGCTAACCAGTCATTTAGTAACACACAAAGACATTCAGAATAAGCCAGGTTTTATTTTAACAGGTGCCTTCAAATGTTTAACTCTTTTATGGAATTGTTGTGTTTGCCTTTTTTTATGCAGGAAACTATCAAAAGTCACTTGAAAAATACAAGGATATTCACCGAAGGTTCCCAGAAAATGTTGAATGTAAGGAATCTTCGTTTTATGGGTTTGTTGTTATCTGTGTACTAAAAAAACATCTGTGGTTGTAAATCCTTGCATATAAGGGGTACGGTAAGGAAGGGACTGCCCTCAGGTGATACAAAGAGATGAAAGAAATCCTCTTACATAAGTTGTACCTGTTTATCTGCAGTCTTCTTTACATCCCTTGAAAGTGCAGAGTTTAAAAAGTTTGTTTAAAGCTGTCAGAAAAAAGGGGGGCGGGGAGGGAAGGGACACACCCCCTTCACACAGGAACAGAGCTGAGGATGTCAATCAGATGGAGATCCCTCCCCTGTCACTATTTTTTTCTTGATGTCAGGAAAACTTGTCAGAAGTGATTCGTTCTGATAGTAGAGGAATGAAATAGCAGACAGAAATGACATATAGTGCTCTTAATTGAGACAAGTGTTCACTGTAAAGGGATATGCTTTGTTCATATTTCATGTCTGAGGTTTACAACCACTTTAATGGTAGGTAAAGTGTTTTTTTTTTTCTACATATTTTTCCTACAGTCAGGGCTAAAATGGTAAAAAAATATAGGTAAGTATAATTAGGTAAATCTGAAATAGCATATTAACATTATGTAGTCTTCTAGAGGGCCAGCAGGTGGAGCTCTAGTCTGCTTTTCACATCTGAAACATCCTATCACTCTCAGCTGTGCTGAAAACAGCCTGTTACGTCACCCCTTATCAAATGGCTTAGGATTATGTCACACTAGTGATCCTGCCATCAACAGGATCGCTATACAGGGCTAAAAAAAGGTACAGAAATGCTCCCCTGTCTCCATGGTTTGCTTCCTCACTGACTAAATGAGCAGAACATCACTCCCTCACTGGTAAGTTGGATTCTGCAACCTTTATGTCAATGATTTAGTGGCACCTCGCTCTATTGGTCAGTGAGGGAGCGACACATTGAAGCAGGTGAGTATTTTCCCTGTCACTGTCAAATTGTTGTAACATCATCCTTGGCCTGACAGATCCTCACAGCAAGATTTGACTGCTGTGCTGTCTCTTTGGATAACCCATAGTGCCACGGTAATCTTTTGTCATGTATAAATAGTTTATTTATAAAACAAAGTTTCTGTGTATGTATGTACAGGGTAGGCTGAGTTTCATCTATACAGCTGCAAATCACAGGCTGCTAGAAGAAGACATCTCCAGCCCCTGAGTTTGTAATCTCCAGTGGTTTCATGAGTGCATTGCATAGAGAATTTCTTCATCGGGGCTAAAATGATTTTTCAGACCAGTACTGGCTGTGAGATCAAAATTAGATGCTGAAAGGCTCAATTGTAGCATCAATCTTAGACTGAAACATTGCCACCAACAATTAGATCTGATGTTTGAAACAGAAGCAGACAAAATTAGGAACTAGACAGATAGGCAAGGGTTGATATGTAAAGCAGAGTGGGGAATGCCCACACTTGTACCTATGCACAATAGTCAACCCTTGAATACAGGCAAGAGAAGAACGCACTATAAAAAAAAAAACTGCACTCAGTTCAGGACAGTTTTTTGCTCTCGAGGACGAGCCAAAACCTGTCATGCAACCCAATTTTACCAGAGAATTTACCTAGGCTTCTTCTGTATGCTCCTTAGTGAATCCAAATAACCTCTATAACAGGGTTACGTTATCCTATACACATATTTTTTTTTTGTTGTTGAAATAAGTCTGTTGTGGATTTTAATATTTCAAGGTCATATTTTTGTGCTGGGTTTTGTAAACAGGTTTGCGCTTTCTGGTCCGGCTCTGCACCGATATTGGGTTAAAGGAAGTCCAAGAATATGCAACAAAGCTGAAAAAGGCAGAGAGGATGAAGGAGTTAAAGGAGCAGGTAATCATATGCTGTGTGTATATGTATATTGAGGAAAATGGGTACAGCAGACAATTACAGTAGACTTCTCCATCTCCAAAAATAGAGCAACAAGAACTACTCCTAAGCATTGAGGCACAAAATCCTGTTGCGGCAAAAAATGCAGATATTTAGCATAGATGGTGACCGCCAAAAATGTTCTTCTTCCCTTATGTATGAGGAAAAGTTTTACTACTGGAAACCAGAGACTGAATCTTTGTTGTTCAGTATTGTATAATGTAACTACCAGGGAGGAGGGAGAAGGAAATGTCAAAAGTAGAAAGAGGCAGTGGCGTCTCCAGCTTTCCCATTTAGGGGGGGGACATGGGGGGACAGGGCCAACTATAAAACTCAATTGTGTATATATATATATATATATATATATATATATTATACACAGTATCTCACAAAAGTGAGTACACCCCTCACATTTTTGTAAATGATTTTTATATCTTTTCATGTGTTACAAGGTCTCAGGTGTGAATGGAGAGCAGGTGTGTTAAATTTGGTGTTATCGCTTTCACTCTCTCATACTGGTTACTGGAAGTTCAACATAGCACCTCATGGCAAAGAACTTTCTGAGAATCTGAAAAAAAGAATTGTTGCTCTACATAAAGGTGGCCTAGGTTATAAGAAGATTACCAAGACCCTGAAACTGAGCTTCAGCACGGTGGCCAAGACCATACAGTGGTTTAACAGGATAGGTTCCGCTCAGAACAGGCCTCGCCATGGTCGACCAAAGAAGTTGAGTGCACATGCTCAGCGTCATATCCAGAGGTTGTCTTTGGGAAATAGACGTATATGAGTGCTGCCAGCATTGCTGCAGAGGTTGAAGGGGTGGGGGGTCAGCCTGTCAGTGCTCAGACCATACGCCGCACACTGCATCAAATTGGTCTGCATGGCTGTCGTCTCAGAAGGAAGTCTCTTCTAAAGATGATGCACAAGAAAGCCTGCAAACAGTTTGATGAAGACAAGCAAACTAACGACATAAATTACTGGAACCATGTTATTATTGGTTCAGATGTGGGGTGGCAACCAGGTGAGGAGTACAAAAACAAGTGTCTTGCCTATCAAGGGGAGTGTCATGGTCTGGGGCTGCATGAGTGCTGCCAGCACTGGGGAGCTACAATTCATTGAGGGAACCATGAATGCCAACATGTACTGTGACATACTAAAGCAGAGCATGATCCTCTCCCTTCGGAGTCTGGGCTGCAGGGTAGTATTCCAACATAACAACCCCAAACGCATCTCCAAGATGACCACTGCCTTGCTACAGAAGCTGACAGTAAAGGTGATGGACTGGCCAAGCATGTCTCCAGACCTAAACCCTATTGAGCATCTTTGGGGCATTCACAAACGGAAGATGGAGGACCGCAAAGTCTCCAACATCCCCCACCTCAGTGATGTCGTCATGGAGGAGCGGAAGAGGACTCCAGTGGCAACCTGTGAAGCTCTGGTGAACTCCATGCCCAAGAGGGTTAAGGCAGTGCTGGAAAATAATGGTGGCCACACAAAATATTGACACTTTGGGCCCAATTTGGACATTTTCATATAGGGGTGTACTCACTTTTGTTGCCAGCGGTTTAGATATTAATGGCTGTGTGTTGAGTTATTTTGAGGGGACAGCAAATTTACATTGTTATACAAGCTGTACACTCACTACTTTACATTGTAGTAAAGTGTCGGTTCTTCAGCGTTGTCACATGAAAAGATATAATAAATTATTTACAAAAATCTGATCCCTACACTGACCCCACTGATTCCTATACTGAGCATTGCACTGGGCTACCTGTCCACTACACTGACCCTTACACTGATCTACCTGATTCCTACACTGACCACTACACTGACTTACCTCTCCACTACATTGACCTACCTGATTCCTACACTGACCCCTACACTGATTTACCTCTCCACTACACTGACTTACCTCTCCATTACACTGACCTACCTGATTCCTACACTGACCACTACACTGACCTACCTGATTCCTACACTGACCATTACACTAACCTACCTGACCACTCCACTAACCTACCTGATTCCTACAATGACTTACCTCTCCACTACACTGACTCACATGATTCCTACACTGACCGCTACACTAACCTACCTGAATCTTACACTAACCTACCTGACTCCTACACTGACCCACCTGATTCCTACACTGACCATTACACTAACCTACCTGATTCCTACACTGACCACTACACTGACCTACCTGACCACTACACTGACCTACCTGACCACTACACTAACCAACCTGATTCCTGTCATGACCACTTCACTGGCCTACCTGATTTCTACACTGACCTACCTGATTCCTACCCCCTCCATTGGGGGAGGGGGGCTTGTCACATCCTCAGCTCTGAGGGGCTTATGCTGGGACCTGTAGTCTTTCACTTTTGGGGGGGTCACAGCCCCCAAAAATTAAGGACTACAAGTTCTAACATTAACTCCTCAGATCTAAGGATGTGACTTCCTCCTAAATTGAAGGACTACAAGTCTCAGCATGAACCCCTGAGATCTAAAGATGTAACCCCTTAGATTTCACAGGTTCATGCTGGAAACTGTAGCCCTGTTTGGGGGCTTTGGTGAAATATCAGGGTTCTAAACGGACACTAATATCTTACTTTTGAGACAGAGAAAGGGACTAAGGACAGAGATTCCTCAGTCCCTCTGCAGCCTCAGCTACACCGCACAATGAATTAATGGAAGGTGCTCTGTGCTGAGCCGCTTACCATTCATTCACAAACTGAATCATAGCAAACCCCCCCTTTCCCTCACAGCAGCCCAAAAGAGAGGACAGAGAGAAGCTATCAGTGCTGCAGGGAGCCATCAAGACAGGTGGCTCCCTACAGGCTCCCTCCACACCGGGACCAGCCAATTCTCCTACCTGGGGTCTGGGAACTGGGTGCAGTGCTTCTTCTGCAGCATTCTCCTGATCCGAGAGCCAGGGATCGGTGGTGTCCCTTCCTCTTGAGTACTGAGCTGGGCAATGTGACATAATGGTCACTATTACTTTTGGGGTTCAGGCGGAGTGATCTACCGCACTGCAGCTCCCGACAATTCAATTAAAGCCCTAGCATGCCTCAACGGATTGATATAGAAGAGGTCCAGGCATTAATTTACCTGTTGGGAGCTGCAGTGCGGTAGATTACTCTGTCTGCACCCAAAACTAGTTAAATTATACCTATTTCTGCCCATTATCAGCCCTGAGTTGCGGACGCCCATGCTTCCAGTGTCAGTTTAATTTAATTAGGGGGACACAGGATAATGTGTGGGGGGGGGTTCATGGCCTCCTCTGTGCCCCCCTAGTGACGCCACTGGAAAGTGGGCAGTCACGGGGAAGGTAAGTTAGGTAAACGGGTAACATAGAAAAAAAAGGGAAGGAAGTAGTAGGGGAATGAGGCAGTCCCCAAGCCTTAAACTCTGAAGAACTTGGAAAGTTAGGCTAAGAGGCAACACAGAATATTCAAAATATGCTCATGCCAGGGTCTTAAATTCTGAAGGTTTATTTAAACTACATTTCAGAGTAACATTTCAATCACTCTGACCTACACAATGGGCACCCCATACCCTCCGACTGGCATCTGTAGTTATGATCAGTGAGGACAAAGGTTGTAGAGGACTTTCCCAAGAAAGATTGCTTTGACTGGTCCACCACTTGAGAAGACTGAGCTATCACCTGGGGCAGGACTGTGCTCTGAGTGAATGATGATCTCACTGCTAAAGGCAGTGGAACTGAGATCATCTTTGTCATCACCTGGGGACTATGAGACCACTGGGATTGCAGATGATAGCAGAGACAAAAACTGCATTCTATAGAGAATCTCTGGCCATCATGGCTTTCATAATCCTCTGGATTTCAAGAAACTTGCTCTGTGGGAGAAACACACAACCCAAAAAAGTGTTGAGAAAAACTCCTAGGTACTCTAGTACTCGAGTTGGATGAAAATTTCTCTTCTGCAAATTGAGAAGCCACCTAAAGTGGAATAAGATTTCGCAGGTCAAAGATGTGAGCAAGCATGATTTCAAACTTCCTAGGATAGGGTAGTTGATGAATGGAATAGACTTCCAGCAGAGGTAGTGAGCCAGTCTACAGTAAGGGGATTCAGACATGCTTGGGACAAATGTAGATCTATACGTTAACAATAAAAATAATAATAATAAAAACAATAATAATAACAATAACAATAATAAAAACAATAATAAAAACAAAAAAACTTACCGGTATATACATTTTTTTTAAAAATGGGGCAAACTTGATTGATCACTTGAACTTTTTTCTTCCCTCATTCTACTATGTTTCTAAGATGTTGCTGAGACAAGATTTTTAGATTTGTATGCTTTCCCTTCCATATTCTTCTTTCCAGCTCTTTTCAGAGGATGAGGAAACAAACTATGCACACATAAGGAATCAATTTATAAATAGTTCATCTTCCTCATAGCATATGTTTCCTAATTTTTCTCCTTGGCCCTAATGCTGACATGTCACGCAGTTATCTACTTAAACATAGATCAAATGAGTCATAAAGGGAGCTGGGGTAAAACTCCCCTCTATCACACTCCTGAAATGCATGCCTGTGTTGGCACAATGTATTTTTGAAGGTGTGCCAGACCATATACTAATATGACCTTGTGCTGGTGAGCTGTGCTTTTGTGACATCTATGACCTTAAATGACTGTGTTACCTGCCAAATTACCGGTGTAATTTTGTGCAGCCACGTTTTTAATCCAGACACAAGTTCTTGATCATGTTCTTTTTGCCTGTTGCAGTCAAAGTAATTCAGCATGGCTGAGTCCATGATAGTGATAGAAAAGCATCCCATGGATAGTCTCTGTGCACGCTCTTCCAATCAAAAAGTTCTATTTTACAGCACCATCCAGGGCCGTAAAGCCTGATTAGTTTATAGTGCTGCCCCCCCCTCTGTTGTGCAATACAGTAGGCTTGTACAAAGACAGGTCGACCAGATGAAAAATACATTTAGGTATTTTTAATGAATATATATAGTGGGATTATATGGGGTTTTTTCACACCTCCTCCTGCAATAACAAACATATGCTAAATTGAACGTGCACTGACTTTTTTTTTAACTCATAGAAAATTTTGCTTGCAGAGTTCAGCTCAAAAGAAAAGTTATCCCTTGTTTTTTTACATATTTATTTATTTTTTTAAGAAAAAAAGGTCCTGCTTAACTGTGTGCAGCTTGTTACAGGGTCAAAGTTAGCAGGGTGTATTTTTTTAAATGACCTGGTTAGCAGTGTGTATTCTGGTAGAATGCCTGGTTATCTACATGTGGTTTGTGAAAGGTCCTGGTTAGCTGTGCGTCGTTTTGTTAGAGGGCCTGGTTATCAGCTGTATGTAGTTTGTAAAACCACCTGATTAGCTGTGTGTAGTTTGTTAGAGAGCCGGTTTAGCAGTGTGTGGTTTGTTAGCGGGTTCCTCTTTAATTATATATATGATTTCTGCTTGTTGCTCAATTTTTCTACTTCATCTCAGCCTGCACAAAAAACAATGTCCTTAAATGTCATCTCTTTGAAGCCAAGAATTTCCATTTAACAAATATTTCATCTTTAGATTCCCTTCATTCTTTTAGCAGACATTTTCATATTAGGATTCAGCCAGATGATTCAGTCAGTAACCTCCCTTCCAGGCTGCCCTTTTGTTCCAGAAATATGTCAATTAGTTCAAAAGAATGCATTACAATATTAACTAAGACCTTGTAGAAGAAGAATTTTATTAATTTGAATGTATTACTGCTGCAGTTTTTCCCAATTCCTCTTTGTACAACTGCTTAAGCTCAGTCCAGTTGCAAGTGGATCGTAAATCAACAGCCATATACTCTTTTGGATTGAGCTCTGAATTCTGACACTGCCATTTCAGGACATTAACCATTCCTGTACACATTTGGCTTCACGCTTGGTATCATTGTCTTTCTGGAAGGCAAATCTTCTCCCAAGGCTCAGGTTTCTTGTAGACTGTAACAGGTTATCCTCCAATATTTCCCTGGGTTTTCCTGCCTTATCTCTACCCTCACAAGTCTTCCAGCACCTTCTGCAGAGACACATCCCCAAAGCATGACTATGACAGCACCATATTTCGCAGTAGGGATGGTGCGGTTATGATAATGTGCAATTTGTGGCTTATGTCGAACATAGCGCCTAGTCTAATTGGAAAAAAATAAAACTTGAAATGATTTTAATCAGACCATAGTACCTTCTTCCAGCTACTTTCAGTCTGTAGTCTTCAGAACCTGCCTTTTAGCAAACTTGTTTGTGAGATGTCATGTAAGTTCAGGTAAAGCTATAGTAAAATCCACATTTTTTTTTTATGATCTCTTTTTATTGAAAATTTTTAAATAAACATACTGCGGTCCGATAACCTCAGATAGTTTACAATCGTACAGGGTCTAAATCATTACAAAAATACTTTTCCAAAAGGCACAGATTAAGGGGTTCACCGAGCCATATACTTCAGTGGGATAGCACCAGAGTACCCAAAAGGCCCACTAGAATAGAATATTATACAATTGTTATGTCAATATAATAGAGGTGTACAGACCCATAAGTAACTTAAACGCATAATGAATGAACTGAGGGGCAGACAAAAAAAAAAAAGAAGGAAAGGACTGGACAACAACAATCATTCACAGTAAACAGGTGGGCAAATGTGCAGCAACCTAAGCCTCAGTACCAAGCTCATAATAATCCTGGAGACCGTGGAGGGGCGTAAGCCTAATTGGTTGGAGTGTGGTCTTCTGGAGGGAATATAGAATCCCGAAACATCTTAATCTTGTGGCATAACCACCAGATATGCAGGAAAGTACCCTTTCATTGCAGCCCTGCCAACATATCGCAACTGTTGCAGGGAAGATTTGTACGAGACGTGTGGGAGTTTTATACCAGCTAGTCAAAAATATATAACCTGACTCCTGCACTCTCGAGCATATAGAGGCATAAGTGAGTCTTATCATTTTTTGGGATTTGGGGTGAGGAAAACTCCACGTTAACTTTACACTCCCATTCTTTAATATAATAGGGAGGGTGAGTGACAGAGGAATTCATGAAAAGTCAATACATTTAGGACAAAAGATGACCGGACTCTGGGAGTGAGGAGTAAAGAAATTCAAATGCACTAAGAGTAGAACTAGCTCTCAATTTAGGGAGAATCTTGTCAAGGAAGTTCGAGAGCTGCCAGTGTCTCCAACAGTCCAGTGGAAACAAGTCGTAGTTTCTTCTTAAGGCGTCCAGGGGAAGGAGAGAACTGGTAGAGGGCCAGTTTAGCACAAGTAGTATCGCCATCTGACCCCATGCACGAAAAAAGCGCACATCTTCTCCTGAAACTAAGAGAAACCCCCCAGATGAGTTCAGGGTGAGACGTCTGCGGTTAGGACCCCACCAGCCCGCAACCCATTCCAGACCTTCAGCGTCGCAAACGTAAGTGGCGAGGTCCAGTCAGAGAGCCCCTGACACAAAACAGGTATCCAATGGGTGCCTGCCAAATTCCTGCCTGCCATTTATTTTTATAGAGGTACCCAGATCCTATCAGTGGCATTATGGCATGAGTTCAGTATACGGACTAAAGCCATAGCTTTATAATATACAGAAGGTATAGAAAAGAATCGCACCGCTTTAAAATTATAATCACATTTTGTTCCTTTGCAGCCTGAAATGAGGACAGACATTGTTTTTGTTTTATCCAGCTGTACTTGCTCAGTGCAACTTATAACATCCAAGTGAAAGATATAACAGAAAAAAATAATTCAAAAACAGAATCACTGAGTTGGAAAAAGGATCACCCCCTTGTGTCAGTATTTTGCTGAACCACCTTTAGCTTTAATTACAGCCATTAGTCTGTTAGGATATGTCTCTACTAACTTTGCACATCTAGACTTTGCAATATTTGCACACTCTTCTTTGCAGAACTGCTCAAGTTCAGTTAAATTTGATGGTGACTGTTTGTGGACTGCGGTCTCCAAATCATTCCACAGATTTTCAGTGGGATTTAAGTCTGGACTCTGACTAGGCTATGCACGGACATTTGCCATTTTCTCCCTCAGCAACCATGTGGTCATTTTTGCTGTGTGCTTTGGGTCATTGTCATGTTGAAAGGTAAACCTTTTGACAACTTTGTGGCAGAGGGCAGCATATTTTCCTCAAGAATTTTGACAGTATTTGACCCCATCCATTTTACCTTCTATCCTGACTCCAGTGCTCCAGTTCCTGCTGCTGAGAAACACCCCCATAACAGGCTTTTACCACACCTCCCTGCTTTACTGTAGGAAAGGTGTTATTTGCATGGTGAGCTGTATTTTATTTCTGCCAGACATACAGTATTGTTTGGTGTTGAGTCTAAATAATACAATTTTAGTCTCCTCTGACCAGAACACCTTTTTCCATGTGGCCTCAGAATCTTCAAGGTGCGCTTTGGCAAAACTCAGTTGTAACTCCATGTGGCCTTTCTTGAGAAGAGGCTTTTTTCTTGCAACCCTCCCATTCAAGCCACATCTCTTTTTTTTTATAAATTTCTGCAACAGCTTCAGAGTTGCTGTAGGCCTTTTGGTAGCCTCTCTGACCAGTTTTCTCCTGGCTCTTTCATCCAGTTCGGAGCGACGTCCTGATCCAGGGAGGGTCTGTGTTGTATCAAATACCTTCCACTTCCTTATAATAGACTTCTCTGTACTTCTAGGCATTGATAAAGCCTTTGAATTTTTTTTGTATTCAACTCCTGACTTGTGCCTGTCCTTAACTTTGTCCCGGGGGTCTTTTGACAGTGCCTTGCCACCCATAGTTTGTTTGCTTCAGTTGCACTATCAGGGATTGAAATGCTCCAGTAAATCTTATTTCATGCTAAATAATCAAAATAACCACAGCTAATCACAGTTAAAAGTCAAACGGCTTTGTGTGCCATTGAGAAGGTGATTAGCTACACCTGATTGAGTTTTACAAGTCATAATTAGGAGGGGCTGATTCTTTTTCCAACTCAGTGATCATGTTTTTAAAATTTTGTTTATTTTTGTCTGACATGTTGATGTTCTATTTGTCACTTGGATGTTATAAGTTGCAAGTAAAGTAAATACAGCTCATGCGCGGCTCGTAAGATGGCGGAAGCATAAGATCAGAGCTCTGGCCTTGGTTCCCTAATTTGAAACTCCCGCTCAGCTACATCAGCACTCACGGCCCCGGGAGCCCTCTTGCCTGATCCCGGATTCATCCAGCTACCCCGCAGGTGTTTTATGGGTAAGATCGGTGATCAGAGACACATTTACCAGAGGTACTTGTCACAGGCCGCGCTCAAGCCTTCCCAGCTCATGGATTATTACCTGCGTAGGCCTTAACCCCTGGTCTCAGGTAGTCCGGAAGATCCCACGGATTTAGCCAACTCTCTCCCGCTCGTCGATCCCTCTCTATACGCTGAACAGCCCCCACATAAAACAAGACCACCCGGTCAGCCTGTTACAGCGACGATGGTGACTGTAGAAGATCTGGATTTAAAGCTGTGGGCCCTGCTTCAGAGTTTGACCCAGAACATCATAAGGAGGTTGGGAAGCTAGCACGTGAGCTCAGGGGGGAAATTGATCAATCCGGGGAATGCACAGACACACTGGAAACCAAATTTGACTACATGGTGTAGTATGTCCATCTTTTGGAGGAAGAAAATGCTAACCTTAAATATACAGTATCCCAATTGCAAATGCAACAGGAGGACCTGGAAAAATAGGGAACGCCGCCAGAACCTGCGGTTCCAGGGGGTCCCCGAATCCATTGCAGATAAAGAAATCCATCCCTATCTCTTTGCACTGTTTGTTACTCTGGCACCCATATTTCTGATATTGACTGGCACCTAGATAGAGCCCATAGATCTCTGGCCCCTAAGCCTCCTCTAAGGTACCAACCTCAGAGACATCATTGTTCATTTCCACTTTTATGAAAGCAAAGAAGCTCTCACCATCGCCACACACAATAAAACACGGGTTGAATTTAAAGGTGCAAAAATTCTAATCTTCAGTGACTTATCACCCATTACCTTGACAAAACGGTGCAAGTTACGTCCTGTCACTGCACATCTGCAAGCCCACCAGGTTCCATATCGCTGCAGCTTTCCATTCCACCTCTCAGTATCTAAAGATGAGACACAATTTTCCATGAGGGACCTCCAGGAACGTGAGACGTTCCTTCGGAACCTAGGCCTTCCGCCTATTCCTAAGGAAGACCTACAGACCCCTGCACCGGCTTCCAGACTGCTCTCTACCCCTGGGAAGATCTGGACCCCAGTCCGCCAGAGATCGGGGAATGCCTCCTCCACTCCCCAACGAGCTGCAGCATCCAGAGACCCCACCTGAGAATCATCATTAGACTGCCTCACCACTTTACTTCTACACAGATGCCTCTGTTCCCACCTGTGTGTTTTAAAATTCCAGTTCCAGAATCTGGATCTCCTTTTTCTTTGTTTTGAGATCACCACCCTTGCTGATGCCCGTCAAACTGTTACCCATCTGGATGTTTCCTATTTGTTTCCTACACAAGCTACTCGGAACGGGATGAGGCCTGTGAGGATCTTATGGGCTGTCATGTCCCCTCTCCATGGTCTTGGAACGTGACCACGGACTCCTGAGGTACTTGTCCTCCTCAGGCCTTACACCTAAATGGTTTTTGTTTTTTGTTTTTTTAATAATGGAACCTTTTTGGTTTTGATTATGATCCAATTTTAATTTTTGATTTTACCTTTTTTTTTAGATCGTTTTTTGATCTTCTTTGGAATCACTATTGTGTTCCAACAGCAAAACTTCTACCCTTTTTTGATATCTGTACTACAATGGTTTTTGTGTTTTGTACATCATGGTTTAAGCACATTTTCTTGTTGATGCAATGTCTCCACGGTCTAATTATGGCTGTCAGTATTGTCTCATGTAATGTAAAGGGATTGAACTCCATTCGTAGACTATCCCCCCTTCATTCCTTCATGAATGCTGCTGCCAGACTCTTACAAACCGCTCAGTGTCTGCTACCCCTCTCTGCCAATCCCTCCATTGGCTGCCACTCGCCCAACAAATTAAATTCAAAATACTAACAATAAGTTACAAAGCCATCCACAACTCTGCCCCCAGCTACATCACCAGCCTAGTCTCAAAATACCTACCTAATCGCCCTCTTCATTCCTCCCAAGACCTCCTGCTCTCTAGCCCCCTCATTACCTCCTCCCGTATCCGCCTCCAGGACTTCTCCCGAGCCTCGCCCATCCTCTGGAATTCGCTACCCCAATCTGTCAGAAGGTCTCCAAATTTATCCACTCTTTGGGTGATCCCTAAAAACCTTCCTCTTCAGAGAAGCCTATCCTGCCTCCATCTAACAACTGCACTATTTTCTCCATTAGCTTATCCCCCACAGCTATTACTCTTTTGTATAACTTGACCCTCCCTCCTAGATTGTAAGCTCTAACGAGCAGAGCTCTGATTCCCCCCTGTATTGAATTGTATTGTAATTGTACTGTCTGCCCTAATGTTGTAAAGTGCTGCGTAAACTGTCGGTGCTATATAAATCCTATATAATAATAATAATAATAATAATAATAATTCGTAAACACTGGTTAGCATTGAAGGAGTTCAAATCCTCTAACACAGATGTGGTCATGAATCAGGAGACACATTTCCGGGCAGAGGGATCATTCAAATTTGCATCTGTTTTTTTCCACTGCCTTTGTGGCGTCTGATCCTTCCGGCCAAGCTAGAATAGCAATTCTCTTCAAATGCTCCTGTTCCATACAAATCAAATCATCTTACTTACACCCTCAGTCCGTTATGTCCTCCTGAGCTGTGACCACATGAATACTTCCTTTACCCTAGCTATTGTTTATGCACCCAATTCGGGCCGATTGGGTTCCTTGAAGAGGTTTTTGAGAGAATTCAGTCTTTCCCACAACCCTTCATGATCATGGTTGGTGATTTTAACCTATGCATGTCTCCGACCAAGGATAGATTCGCCCTATTTCAAACTACCTCATCTCTCCAAGTGCAAAAACTTTCTTCCTCGTTCCGAAAAATTATCCAAGCCCACAAAATGTTTGACACGTGGAGGGTGAAACATCCAACTGCCAAACAATTTATGTTTCACTCCCCACCTCGCAAACTATATACGAGACTTGATCACTTCTTTGTCTCTGCTCCTCTACTGACGCATGTAGTTAATTCTGACATAAATCCGATTACCTGGTCAGGCCACGCATCCATAATACTTGACCTTCTATCTGCTCCAACCTCCAGAAAGTATCACTGGTGCCTTAATGAATCCCTCCTCAACATCCCTGATGTCAAACTCCACTTACAACAAAAAATTACTGAATTCTTTCAACTCAGTGAGGGTACAGTATCTGAGACCTTCACTTTGTGGGAAGCCCATAAGGCTTTCTTCAGGGGTGAATGTATCTCCTCTGGATCTCGCCTAAAACGTAACTCTGCTCTCCAACGCTCTTCTCTTTTAACCCAACTGTCTGCAGCAGAGGAATGCTTACTTAACTCCTCCACTATGGATCGTCTTTGTGCTGTAATCTCATTTATACCATAATGTGCTAGTATGTACCATATACTAGTACAGTATGACAGGCTTGCCTTTGAAATGGAACCCTCCAGCACTGAGCAAGTGTAAACTAGCATGCCTATGGCTTCTGCATGCTCTTTATAGTTGTAAGGATGTTACTCACAATTTATGTTCGCAAACCAATCAAAACGGCACATTATTAGATGTATTCTGATATTTACTTTTTTTAATTTGCACATTAGAAATAAAAAAAAAGAATCTGATTGGTGAACACCTTTTCTTTTCAGTGTGTCCTATATTCTTTCTTTTCAATTTAGTGAGGTTCAGTATGCTTCTTCTCTTTGCAGCGTGTGAGATCTGGTAGAGACAGTAGTGCCCGAAGTCGAAGGGATGGCAGAGAGGGCAGTGCCAGCAGTGGTAAGTGCAAGCTGAACATGATGATCATTAAATTTCCTATTTATCATATCTGAATTGCACAAAGAAACATATAATATGGCATATGATAATGGTGGTAATGATAATGTCATAAAATGTGTTGAGGCTACTCTGACCTTCGAAAAACTTTCCTCTACTTGACCAAGCTGACTTGTGCATGGCAAAAAAAAACCTTTGCAACAGGGCATGGCTGCCTGAAAGGGACCAACACTTATAAAAGCCCAAGAGTGCACGTTGCATATGTATTAATGGGCAATTAAATTTTGGTTCCAAAGAGCTTTATTGAGCGTCAAATAAACATAAAACATGAAACAACAATATGCATTCGCTCAAGATTTCCTTCAGGGAAATTGAGCAAACGAAATATATACAATGTTTGTAAGTTTCTTGGCACCTAAAGGATCCTATGGTTTAATAATGGGGTGCTTGACTTTCATTATAAAGTTTAGCTAACAAACAGAGAGATGCTAAACGACTGAGTATAAGAAAAGTCATGCTATATATAAACATAAGATGCCATACAAAACTTTAAAGGCACAAACTCCTAACCCACACACCTGATAGGATAATGTTCATTATAGGAATAGTGCCACAGGAACTGATTCCCAACCCAAACAGTAGCTACAGGTCCCGGAAAGAAAGGGGAGATGGATTTAAAAAAAACGAGGGGGGGTGTGGGCCCAAGACATATAACATGGGATGGAAAAGGGATGGAAATGTATGGGGTGAGGGTTCTCGGAAGGGTTAAGAGTAAGGGGGGGGGGGAATCTGGAGGAAAACGGGTGGGGGGACACAAGGGGGAGGCGGAAGAGAAAGGAAGGGAAAGGTGAAGAATAATCACGGGAGGTCCCCGCCTTCCTCAGATTAAAAAGAAGAGGTGAGTCCTCTTCCCCTATATTTGGAGGGAGTGTCCCTTGCTATGTGTGAAATAGGGGTTTTCATCCACTGTGTCAAGGCTTCCTGACTGAGAAAGGGCCTTTGTCAAAGAAGTGTTCAGCATTAATGCGGTCATACGGCCAAATATCAGTCGGAAAGTGGGGTACTAGTCCGGGGGGAAGGCTAGATTGTGATTAATGGGGGTTAGTGGGCCCAAGGGGGAGGGGAGCGATAATTTAGCACATGCTTTACGGAAACATGATAGGAGTAGCCCCTATTAATGGGTGGTCTCCATAGTCGGAGGGAACGTGGGATGAGTCCAACCAGGGGGACAGGTGTACTGGGGTGTTAGTAAAGGCGTTTTCTAGAGTTACTCAGGCTTGCGATGGGTGTGTATGTTCGGGTAATTCAATTCTGAGTTCACTTATTAAATACTGTAGGGAGTGTGGTCTCATGTATAATATACAATACTATGAGGAGATTGTAACCGTATTAGTGCACTTGCAACAAAAACAATTGAATACTGTTTGTGATCCTTTTTTTATTTGCACTAGTATCCAGATTTTCAGGAAAAGCTCATTGAACTCGGAGCACTGCTTGGACCTTGAAGAAGGGGGTACACCCCGAAAGATTTTTCGAAAATTTTGGATGTTAATGCAAATAAAAAAAAGTATCACGGGCAGTACTCATTTGTTTTTGCTTACTTGGCAGCAGATTATTTATTAGTCTGGCACAGACAGATGGATTTCATTGGACAGGTTTACATTAAGCCCTACAAATCCATGTCTACTTTTGGAATCTCCTGGAAGTGGCTAGATTGCTATTTGTCACAGCAGTGGGTGGGACTTAAAGTACCGTATATACTTGAGTATAAGTCGTTCCGAGTATAAGTCGAGGCCCTAATTTACCACAAAAAAAATGGGAAAAACTTATTGACCCGAGTATAAGAAGAGGGTGAGAAATGCACAGCTACTGTAAGTGGAAAAGAGGGTCAACAATGCCCATTTGCAGCATCACTGTGCCCATTTGCATACCTCACTGTGCCCATTTGCAGCCATAGGTCCCCTGAACTTCAAACTCGGTAGTTAAGGGTTCCTAGATGCCCCCTAGCTGCAGCCAAAATTTGGGGTCTCTGAACCCAAAGGGTCCCGAAATGACATTGCTGCAGGTAGACACAGTTGACCAAATTTGAGAACCCGTATCTCAAGGCCACTTAGTGCTAGGAACCCCAAATTTGGTGTGCAAACCCAGTGGAACTAGCACCATAAAATTTCCAAAGCTGGGGTTTCTAGCACCAAGTGGCCCCGAGATACAGGGCCCCAAAAATCAGTTCAGAAAATGTCAAGCACTTTTCTGCAGCAGAGAATGACATTTTCCGAACCGGTTTTGGGGCCCCATATCTCAGGGCCACTTGGTGCTAGGAACTTCAGCTTTGGATATGTTGTGGTACCAGTTCCACTGGGTATGTACACCAAATTTGGGGTTCCTAGCACCAAATGGCCCTGAGATACGGGGCCCCAAAGTCGGTTCGGAAAATGACATTTTTTGCTGCAGAAAAGTGCTTGACTCAAGTATAAGTCGAGGGGGGCACTTTCAGCACAAAAAAATGTGCTGAAAAATTCGACTTATACTCGAGTATATACGGTATACCTTTTAAACCTAAAAATACTAAACTGAATCCAAAATATAACTGCAGACACCTAAGCTGGCCATACACACACACAGGCTTTTTTTGTCAAATTAAAAAAATCTAACAGATCCCTCCATCCACACTAAACAAAGTGGATGGAGGATTTAATTGCTGCAGGCACTGACAGCTGTCAAAATACCCCAACAGTGCCTGCATTGGATTGGATGCAGGCTCTGTTCAGCTGACGGTTTTCAGCCTAGCTCCTTTGATTTTTCAATCAAAGGATTTTGGGCAGGACCTTCCATGGAGTGAATTTCAGCTGGTTCAACAGGAAACTGGCAGAAGTTTGCTCCATGTATGGCCAGCTTTGCTTGTACTATCACACTCCCTTGAGTACTTTGGGCAACCAAACTGATAAGAGGCTTGGAGGAGCTCATCTATGAGGAAAGATTAGAGCAGTGGTTCTCAACTCCTGTCCTCAGGAACCACTAACAGGCCAGGTTTGCAAGATAACTGAAATACATCACAGGTGATATCATTTGCTGTTCAGTGATTGCAGTATTCTAGTCTGCATCTCCCCAAGGCAATACTTAAAATCTGGCCTGTTGGTGGGTCCCGAGGACTGGAGTTGAGAACCACTGGATTAGAGGAACTGAATTTTTTCACTCTTGAGAAGAGGAGATTAAGGGGGGATATGATCACCATGTATAAATATATAAGGGGTCCATATAGTGAACTTGGTGTTGAGTTATTCACTTTACGGTCAACACTGAGGATAAGGGGCACTCTTTACGTCTAGAGGAAAAGAGATTTCATCTCCAAATCCGGAAAGGTTTCTTCACAGTAAGAGCTATGAAAATGTGGAATAGACTCCCTCCAGAGGTGGTTCTGGCCAGCTCAGTTGATTGCTTTAAGAAAGGCCTGGATTCTTTCCTAAATGTACATAATATAACTGGGTACTAACATTTATAGGTAAAGTTGATCCAGGGAAAATCCGATTGGCTCTCTGGGATCAGAAAGGAATTTTTTCCCCTGCTGTAGCAAATGTAACTCCAGGGACCTTGAAAACTAGGATGCTTTAATATGCAAATTCTGGCTGAAGCATTAAAAGTCAAGCTTAGGCCTGCCCCTTTGTACACATTTGAGTTGGCACATTGGCCAACAGAGATTGCAGGAGTTGGGAGGTGTATTCGATTTTTCAGTTACCCACATGTATAGTGTTCCTGTCATTATTCAGCTGCATGGGTAGGTAAATAACAATTGGATGAAGTAAGGGACAAAATACCAATTGGATGAAATTTGCAGAAGTATTGTGTGAATGGTATTATTATAGCAGCCGTTTTTTTCTTTATAATAGTTTCTAGAACTCCTTGGATCACACAGTTTCATAAGGTGGGTTTTTTGAACAAAGATGTGAATGTCCATTGAAACCATACATCAGTCATATTCCACTGGCTATATTCTATAATCACCAGGTGGTAGCTTTTGCACAATAAATACTATTTTTTTTTTCTTCAGCCGTTTTCACTAACACATCTTCCAGCTTAATAGAGTATAATTGGTGATGGAGGAAGAATTTCTGGAAAGGACAAGTTACCTCTATTTATGACCAGAGATTTATGTGTACAGGCCAGGGAATTTACACAATCATCTTTCATCGCTGCATGTGACATTACAGGGCAGGGTTCCCAGTCCATCTCCGGCCACTGAGATCACAATCAGCTGCTTCCAGCTCATGTTCACATGCTTTTATAAGGACTACATCCAAGTGCTGGGACTAGTAGTACCCACGGGTGCCAATATTATAAAGTGGAACTGAAAAAAAAAATTCTCAGCCTTACTGTCCTCATTTTTTAAATGCCTAAATGATAAAATGTTGCCAATATACTTTTTTTTGCAAATGCTGCAATGTCATTTCATTGGTCTTGTGATCACTTCTGAAGAGACTTGGGTAAGAGACATACAGGTAGACCTAGCCAAGCAGTAGCTCTGCCTGAACTCTGATTCCACCTTTAGAAGGCACTCTCCTATATTTGGTCTTTTGACTTTCTTAAAAGGGAGCCCAGAAAACTGGTTTCTGCAGAGAATGTATGATAGTACTTTATTTATGGTTTGTGAATTCACATCCCAACCATCACAAAAATCACAATTTAATCTAGTTATGCATTCAATTAAAATAACAGGTTTAGGTCTGCTCTCCACTCCAAGCAGACCTAAACCTGAGTGAATGCTGCAGCATAGAGGTTTACTTTTTGATCATCCCAAACTTTAAAATTGAGTCTGTTGCAATATTTTGTTTTTATTTTTTGCTTTGAAAAGTCACCCTGCAAAGGAGAATCAAGAATACTAACCGGCCTGGTGGGCAAAAGTCCTGTCTTCGTTCTTGTAGAGCTATGGCTCCCGAAGAATATTCTGCGTCCCATACACTCCTAGGGGGTTTGTGCCTGGTCCACCTCTGCACACTGTATGGTTTCACCCACCAGCCCCTGCATTACTGCAGGACACAGTAGTGACGGAGGATAGAACCAGAGTGCCAATGTGCTCATAGGTCTTTATTCTTTTCTTTCCACAACTGAAATACATCTCTTCAGTCTGCTAACTAAAAGTATCTAGCTCATACCCTTAAAAAAGTATCGAGTACTGATGTGAGTAAGCTTTGACATTTTCTTTCCTCCTCAATTCAGGAGATTTCTAATACCACATGTAAACTGTAAATTGGATCCAACAAAAAAAAACTATTGTATTATACTGTGCATTGCACTGTGTTGCTGTGATTATTCTACAACCATTTCCAGGGACATTTAGCTGCTTAAACACTGTATTTAAAGTTCTTTTTAAATTAATATAAGGAGATTTATATCCCATTGCATAAAACAGATTGTTATTGTGGCATTAACATATGTTAAAAATCAGGGGCAAAACTTGGGACAAAGCTACAGTACTTGGAAGTCAAGGAGAGTTGGTAACTATATATATAATACACACACAGGCTCAATATTGTGTTGTCCCACCCTTTGCCGCTATACCCGCTTTAACTCTTCTGGGAAGGCTGTCTACAAGGTTTAGGAGTGTCTATGAGAATGTTTGACCATTCTTCCAAAAGTGCATTTGTGAGGTCAGGCACTGATGTGGACAAGACAGCCTGGCTCGCAGTCTCCGTTCTAATTCATCCCAAAGGCGTTCTATCAGGTTGAGGTCAGAACTCTGTGCAGGCCAGTCAAGTTCCTCCACCCCAAACTCGCTCATCCATGTCTTTATGGACCTTAATTTGTGCACTGGTCCAAATCATTTGGTGGAGGGGGGATTATGGTGTGGGGTTGTTTTTCAGGGTTTGGACTTGGTCCCAACATACCCCAGCATACCAAGACATTTTGGACAATTTCTTGCTCCCAACTTTGTGGGAACAGTTTGGGGATGGCCCCTTCCTGTTCCAACATGACTGCGCACCAGTGTACAAAGCAAGGTCCATAAAGACATGGATGAGTGAGTTTGGGGTGGAGGAACCTAACTGGCTTGCACAGAGTCCTGACCTCAACCCAGTAGAAGACCTTTGGGATGAATTACATAGTTACATAGTAGATGAGGTTGAAAAAAGACACAAGTCCATCAAGTCCAACCTATGTGTGATTATGTGTCAGTATTACATCATATATCCCTGTATGTTGCGGTCATTCAGGTGCTTATCTAATAGTTTCTTGAAGCTATCGATGCTCCCCGCTGAGGCCACCGCCTGTGGAAGGGAATTCCACATCCTTGCCACTCTTACAGTAACGAACCCTCTACGTAATTTAAGGTTAAACCTCTTTTCTTCTAATTTTAATGAGTGGCCAAGAGTCTTGGTAAACTCTCTTCTACGAAAAAGTTTTATTTCTATTGTAGGATCACCAGTATGGTATTTGTATATTGAAATCATATCCCCTCTCAAGCGTCTCTTCTCCAGAGAGAATAAGTTCAGTGCTCGCAACCTTTCCTCATAACTAAGATCCTCCAGACCCTTTATTAGCTTTGTTGCCCTTCTTTGTACTCGCTAATTAGAGTGGATACTGGGAACCATGCCCTTTCATCCACATCAGTGCCTGACCTCACAAATGCGCTTCTCGAAAAATGGTCAAATATTCCCATAGACACACTCCTAAACCTTGTGGACAGTCTTCTCAGAAGAGTTGAAGCCGGTATAGCTGCAAAGGGTGGGCCAACTCAATATTGAACCCTACGGACAAAGACTGGGATGCCGTTAAAGTTCATGTAAAGGCCCAATACTTTTGGTAATATATATTACACTTAATATAGTGTGTATAGTTCCAACAAATCTTACCTGTTAGAGGTTCCCTAGGGACCTATACAAGGAAGTGATTGTGTAAAAGGAACAGTCTAAGCCTTAACAGTACTCCCAGGCTGGTGGCCTATTGGAGTAGCAATGGAAGTGAATGAGGTTGCAATGCACTTTTCTGACGAATAATACAATAGCAGTTTTTTTTTTTTTTTTTGTAGCATTTTTTTAAGCTCCTAGAAGCTAAATCATGTTATGCTATGTGTCCATGCACACTACTTTAGGCTATTAGCGTTTTTTGAGCTTCAGCGTCTCTAGGAGCAGAAAAAAAAAAGTTTTTTTTAGAGTTTCCTGAAGCGTTTTTCCAGCAGAAACGCTGATAAGTTCTCCTAAACGCTAAACGCTTTTTTTTTTCCTTTTACTGCAACAATGCTAATGCTCTTAAATGCTCCTAAAACGTTACTACAAAAAGCTATTACCAGCGTTTTTATCCTGTGATTTTTTTTTTTTAGCTTAATGAATGATGGAATGAAAGCTATGTGCAAATGTTTTGGGAGGGGGGAGAAAGCTTGATCTTGCTATAATGTAAAAAAACAAATTTGAAGTCTTGCTATCACTGAAACATTTACATCTATTTATGTGATTACTTTTACAACATGTTGTGTATAATTTAATATTTCTTTTGTGGGATTGAAGATCTGCTGTGGCTGCAGCTCTTAGAGAAGCATTGTGCTGTGTAATGTATGAGTATCACACACATTCAGCCAAAGGAGCAGTCTAAAAACATTTTCAAAAAAATCCTAGCGCTGGTGGCTAGGGAGATCGGCATGAAGACAGAGTTTGTTTTACATGAAATCGCTGACATCCACCCATTCCGACAGCACAGGAAAGTAATTTGCTCCTTTAAAGTTTAGTGCTGTGTTTGTACATATTTACCATAAAAGAGAAGCAGAAAATATCGTACAGTTGGGGAGGGAAGATGAAGCTAAGACTGATTAGGTTACTTAGAAGAAAATCTGATTCAAGGAAAAGAAGACTTTTTTATAAAGCTTATATTTCGAGGACTTGTGCTTACCTTAACCACTTCAGCACGGGAAGGATTTGCCCCCTAATGACCAGGCCATTCTTAGAGATACGGCACTGCGTTACTTTAACTGACAATTGCGCGGTCGTGCGACATTGTGCCCAAACAGAATTGACGTCCTTTTTTTCCCCACAAATAGAGCTTTCTTTTGGTGGTATTTGATCACCTCTGCATTTTTTATTTTTTGCGCTATAAACAAAAAAAAATACTGCCAATTTTGAATAAAAAAACAATATTTTTTACGTTCTGCTATAATACATATCCCAAAAAATATATATATATAAAAAAAAGAATTTATTCATCAGTTTAGGCCAATATGTATTCTTCTACATATCTTTGGTAAAAAATCCCAATAAGCGTGTATTGATTGGTTTGCGCAAAAGTTATAGCGTCTACAAAATAGGGGATAGATTTATGGCATTTTTATTTCTTTTCTTTTTTTTTTACTAGTAATGGTGGCAATTTGTGATTTTTAGCGGGACTGCGACATTGTGGCGGACAGATCGGACACCTAACTGACATTTTTGACACTTTTTTGGGAACCAATGACATTATTACAGTGATCAGTGCTAAAAATATGCACTGTTATTATACTAATGACACTGGCAGGGAAGGGGTTAACATCAGGGGCGATCAAGGGGTTAAATGGGTTCCCTGTTTGTGTTTTCTAACTGTATGGGGGACTGTGTGACTGGGGAAACGCACAGATCCATCTTCCTGCTTAGCAGGAAGACAGATCTCAGTGTCATCCCCTGACAGAACGGAGATCTGCCTTGTTTACTTCGGCAGATCCCTGTTCTGTCTCTGCGGGGAATGATCGCAGGTGGACATAGAGGCCACTGGAACCCACTGATTGACTCCCCCGCTGGCCTTAGGCAGGAGTTACATCATCTTGACCCAACCAGTGAAGATCCCGAGCATGGAAAAAAGATCTGGCAAAGATGTCTGTGCTGGTGAGGGAGTTGGAAGATTCAGTAAGATATCAGTCACTTCCCTGCTATGGACATCACACTTCTAGGCTCCTCTAGTGTTCATAAATCAGGCCCAATTCACTTGTTTTACCAATTTGCACCTGTGATCATATGGGCCAGAATGAAGGAAAGGTTTCTATACATTGTACCATTTCCAATCTCTTCCAGATGTTTTACTGCTCAATGGCACATTCTGTATTTTATAGTCCCTCTCGGTAGAGTCATGTTTCATGATGAAAATGTGTCCAAAGGTAAAATAAAGTGTAAGGTGACACGACCGTCATGGATAAGGCTCTTTTTGGCAGCAGGTTTAAGTGATAACATATGTGTCCCAATAACCCTCTGCTGTGCTGGTAATGCAGGACCTCTGCATGGCCGTCATCAGGGAATGTATTGCAGTGAATCTAGAGAACGTGAATTCATAGAAATGTATAAATTAACTGGCAGTGCAACTTTTTGTGCTTTATTATTAAAAGGAAACCACTACTACAGTATGTGTTCAGCCCAATACCAGGCGATAGATTTAGATCTTTAGGAAACATGAAGTTGTTAAATGTTCCCAGTTTAACTACAATCCAGTTTTTTTATGAAATATTTTGTATTAAGGCCCGTACACACGATCTGACTTTTTGACAACAAACATGCAAATTAGCTGTTTTGGAGCAACATCCGACCGTGTGTACGCTCCATCGGACAAACTTTTTCTGTTTCCATCGGACTTTTGTTGGCTGTGCGAACGGACAAACTTTCCGGCAACAAAAGTCTGATGGAGCAAAGTCCGATCGTGTGTACACAAAAGCATCGGACTTTTGTACAAACTACAGTACGCGGGCGCGAGAATGTTTCCAGCGCGAACCCATCCCGCTGGTCCTCGGCGACAGGGTACTGTACATCTCGCGCTAGCTGCAATAGGAAAACACATTTTCCTATTGCGGTGAGCGCGAGAGGGAATTCCCCTCTGATATGGGTTTTAAGGGGAACCCCCTACACCGAAAAAACGGCGTGAGGGTCCCCCAAAATACATACCACACCCGGCCGGTCAGGAAAGGGGGTGGGGACGCCCCCTCCCCCAAAGCACCCCCCCATGTTGAGGGCATGCGGCCTGGTACGGCTCAGGAGGGGCGCTCGCTTGTCCCCATCCCCTTTCCTGACCGGCCAGGCTGCGTGCTTGGATAAGGGTCTGGTATGGATTTTGGGGGGACCCCCACGCTGTTTTTTCGGCATAGGGGGTTCCCCTTAAAATCCATACCAGATCTAAGGGCCTGGTATGCCCCTGGAGGGGAACCATGCTGGTTTTTTTATTTAAAATTTGGCGTGGAGTTCCCCCTCAAGAATCATACCAAACACGGATCCCTGCACCAATGTGAACCCGGCTCGCAAGGTGTCAATCTCGCCAATGAAAGTGGCGAGATTGACACAATATCAGACAACAATACAGAAGTTGACCAAAGGGTGGTGGTAAAGAGCTGAAAAACCACGTGATTTGGTGAAAGTTGGCTGGAAAAGTCCTGCCGTCTGTATGCAAGACAAACTTCTAGCCAACGCCCTTTGTACAAAAATCCAAGGGAAAGTTTGTACAAAGTCCTATCGTGTGTATGGGGCTTAACACTCATAAACAGCAGGAGCAACACAAAAAGTCTAGGTTCATACATGTACCAATTTCTAGAGCTCTCCAAAAAGCAATCTGCTGTGGATCACTCTTCATGGGGCAAAAGAGTAGTGGCTTCCAGGTGTTTTTATAAAACTAACGCGCTGCAACTATGAGCCAAGCGTATGACTTCAGTGAGCGAGTTTGACAGGCCATGCCACCCGTCAAACTTGGCAAGCTGAGTTAAAGCGGAAGTTTGCTGAAAAAAAAATATTAAAAGCCAGCAGCTACAAATACTGCAGCTGCTGACTTTTAATATATGGACACTTACCTGTCCAGGGAGCCCGCGGTGTCGGCAGCCGAAGTCGATACGTCCTTCGGCTCTCGGCTGCTGCTGCCACCGCCATCCTCGGTAAGGTAATAAGGAAGTGAATCCGTGCTGCTTCACTTCCGGGTTCTCTACTGTGCATGCGCGAGTCGCGCTGCGCGTCCTCTCGGGTCCCTGCTGTCTTCTGTGTCTCACAGAATACAGCGGGGGAGGACGGGGTAGGCGGCGGAAGTGGCGTAGGTCACCACAATCACCGCGGTGATCTATGCCAGGAAGTGGGAGCAAATACCTGTATTAGACAGATATCTGCTCCCTCCTCCCCCCTGAAAGGTGCCAAATGTGACACCGGAGGGGGGGAGGAATCCAAAAAGTGGAAGTTTCATTTTTGGGTGGAACTCCACTTTAAACTTGTCAAGGCTGTGATACAAAGCATTGTGGCTGTGACATGTGTATGACCACCTTTCGTGGGGTGGTAAAAACACGGCCGAACTGTCTGTTTTTTCTGTCCATGTGAACAAGGCCATAGATTATTACTATATGCTGGGTATCCATTGTACCCCTGTGGCTTTTAGGAGGGGTGGGCTCCCTTGCCCTCTGCCTATCCATTATAATACATGTGCTTCCACTGTGGAGGCTCTCAAAATGTATTACTGCAGAAAATACTGGGGTGCCCTGATGGGGTCTGTAGCTTACGCATGTATTTGCAAATGTGTGCAAACGAAACCCCTGTTTTTAACGCATACTGTTAGACAGAACAATTCAGTTGGTTGCAAGCTGGTCAGTAATTAGAGCTGGCAATTTCTCTGGTTTTGTTTTGCATGCATTGCCCTTCCATGTGCTCCTTGCTGCAAAGGCCTGTTATAGGGGAGAGTAGTGGCCATTTGTTTGACATGTGTACAACCACCTTTTGTTGGGTGGTAAAAACACGGCCAAACTGCCTGATTTTACTGTCCATGTGAACAAGGCCAAAGATTATTACCCAGTAATTTACTTAATTTGTATATAATGTAAATGTACTCATTCTTCTGTAAAAATTAAACATGTACTGACGGCCTATCTCATTTCTAGAGGCCCTAAAATGCCAAGACAGTACCAAAACCCCCCAAATGACCCGTTTTTGGAAAGTAGACAGTCCAGGGTATTTAGTAAGAGGCATGCCGGGTTTTTTGAAGTTTGTAATTTTTTTGTCACACTTCTTTGGAAAATTAAGAAATTATATAGTTAATTTTTTTTCACAGTGCAGTACAGCGTCACCATATGACTTGTGTGGCGGTGATCAGGAAAACTGATTAGAAACAGTATGTGAAAAAAAATTGTAACCATTTTTTTAAACTTTTTTTTTTTTTTTACATACTGTTACCAGTGACACTGTACTGTTTAGGGAGGTAATCGGGATTTATTTTTACATTATGATTATTACAGTGATGATCACTATATAAGCAATTATTTTTATGAATGGATTCTATTCATGTGCCATTGTGTACAATTGTGGTAGCTGTGATTGGCGACAGTTATCACTTGATACAGGTGCGCTGTGATTGGCCCAGTACCATGAGATCAATGTGGCCAATCACAGAGATCTCAATAGTACACAATGAATGGCTTTGAATGAAAGCTACTGACGTGATCGCTGTTATTGGTCATTGAGGGAACCATGAATGCCAATATGTACTGTGACATACTGAAGCAGAGCATGATCCCCTCCCTTTGGAGACTGGGCTACAGGGCAGTATTCCAATATGATAATGACCTCAAACACACCTCCAAAATGACCACTGCCTTGCTAAAGAAGCTGAGGGCAAAGATGATGGACTGGCCAAGCATGTCTCCAGACCTAAACCTTATTGAGCATCTGTGGTTCATCCTTAAACGGAAGGTGGAGGAGCACAAGGTATCTAACATCCACCAGCTCTGTGATGTTGTCATGGAGGAGTGGAAGAGGACTCCAGTGGCAACCTGTGAAGCTCTGGTGAACCCCATGCCCAAGAGGGTTGGTGGCAGTGCTGGAAAATAATGGTGGCCACACAAAATATTGACACTTTGGGCCCAATTTGGACATTTTCACTTAGGGGTGTACTCACTTTTGTTGCCAGCAGTTTAGACATTAATGGCTGTGTGTTGAGTTATTTTGAGGGGACAGCAAATTTACACTGTTATACAAGCTGTACACTCACTACTTTACATTGTAGCAAAGTGTCATTTCTTCAGTGTTGTCACATGAAAAGATATAATAAAATATTGACAAAAGTGTGAGGGCTGTACTCACTTTTGTGAGATACTGTATGTTTTAGAATGTTACATAATCTTCATACAGTTAAAACCCTATTGGTAGCTTCTTTGAAGTGTTGCAGGGAGACGATAATGATAATAATAATTCTAATAAAACGTCATATTTGATATGATTTCAGACAGTGGGCAGAGCAGTGGCACCAGCTCAAAAGGAGATCGTCTTAGTGCTAAACTGAAAACTCTGCCAGGAGCGAATGACCCCTATGAAGCGATCTCCAATAAAGACATAGGTAAGTGGCAGATGAGTATCACCGGCTATCTATATATTATTAATCTAAATAAAAACATGGCCATTCTTTCACTCTACATCCACCTAAGCGGTTAGTTGTGGCGGTTCCTTTTGAAGATCGGGGTTTGGGCCTAAAACTTAAAGTCAAACTCCATGAATTATTTGTTTGTTATTTTTTTCTATTTACCAATAAATCACTTGTAATGAGGTGTGTCCCATGTGTGGATGGCTGCTGCAGTACAGTAAGCACCAAGCATCCAGAGCTGAGACCATTACAAAGGCTATGTGGGTCACTCACACTACACTTCCTCCTTTCATAAAACATCTTGTATCCTTTTCACTGAAGAAGGCATTCTGTGATTCGAGGAGAAGAGGGGAGGGGCGGAGGAACTTCACAATCTCCCCTCCAATCACAGAATGCCTTGTATTCAGTAAAAAGGATACAAGATGCTTTATGAATAGAGGAGGTGTAGCGTGAGCGAACCGTATAGCCTTACTAATTCAATATATTTCACTTTTGTTTTTTGGTTTAGACATGCTTTAGGGATAGGCTAATCTAGTCTATGATAAGAAGCATGGTACGCCAGCTGTGGGATGAAATGTAAATATATGTAACATCAGCTTCAGCAGGGTCCTCTCCTGTAGTACACTACTGGGAGTGCTGGCAAGGACAGAGCCCATCCCAGCTCCAGTGATACAAGAGACACAAAAGGTCCTATGCACTGCACATCACTACAAGAGCCTGTAGATATGTGAAATGACAGCCTCAGTCCAGGCTCCAGCCAAGCCACACCCCAACGCGTTTCACTCTGCTCCCTTGATTAAGCTCCGGGGGAGAGAGAAGTGTGTGGAGGGGCATGGCTTAGCTGGAGCCCAGGTTGAGGCTGTCACATATACACAGGCTCTTGCAGTGATGTGTGGCACATAGGACCTTTTTTGTCTTATGTAATATTTCAGAAATGGAAATGTTTACTTATATTCTTAAACATGATGCATGAAGTTTTCATGTCCTCCCATGCTCCAAAGATATTCTGGTAGGTTAAATGGCTTCTGTCCGAAATTACCATAGTATGTGTATGTATGCATGTGAGATAGGGATCTTAGATTGTAAGCTCCTATGCAGGGGCGGACCGACCATTCGGGCATTCGGACGCCGACCGAGGGCCCACAGCCAGTAGGGGGCCCGTGAGAAGCTCCTAAGAGATGCTCCTCGGATCTAGGGGTATGCTGCTGGCAGTGCTGCGGCGGAGCCATTCTGCCGCTGTGGGGGGGGGGCCCAAGACACAGCATCTCCCCCCTACACCTCTGGCTTTCAGTTTGGGATGCAGTGGGGGGAGTGGGAGGCGGCGATCGGCAGCTCAATGGTGCTTGCGGCATCTCCCTGGGGCTTGTATTTCTCCTTCAGAGTGTATACAGTGGAGAGTGGAGGGGCCTCTGACCCGGGCAGCTACAAGTTTCACTCTTCAGTGTACAAGTGAGTTGCTCTGCTTGTACACTGTTGCCGACTGCTGCCCAGGTCAGAGGCCCCTCCCCTCTCCACTGTACAGAATCAGAAAGAGAACTACAAGCACCAGTTAGATCCCATGGTCCACAGGCACCATAGAGCTGCCAATCGCCACCTCCCACCCCCCTGTGCTGGGGGTTGGAGGTGCACAGACAGGTACAGGTGAACCTCTGGGGGGGGTTTAGGTCTGGTGTATGGGGGGAGGCTCTCTGGGGACCCTGATGTATGGGGGGCTCTCTGGGGGGCCCTGATGTATGGGGGGAGGCTCTCTGGGGACCCTGATGTATGGGGGGCTCTCTGGGGACCCTGATGTATGGGGGGCTCTCTGGAGACCCTGATCTATGGGGGGGGGCTCTCTGGGGACCCTGATGTAAGGGGGGGCTCTCTGGGGACCCTGGTGTAAGGGGGTCAGGGGCTGTCTGGGGACCCTGATGTAAGGAGGGGGCTCTCTGGGGATCCTGATGTAAGGGGGGGCTCTCTGGGGACCCTGATGTAAGGGGAGGCTCTCTGGGGACCCTGATGTAAAGCGGGGCTCTCTTGGAACCCTGATGTAAGGGGAGGCTCTCTGGGGACCCTGATGTAAGGGGGCTATCTGGGGACCCTAATGTAAGGGGGGGCTCTCTGGGGACCCTGATATAAGGGGGGCTCTCTGGGGACCCTGATGTAAGGGGAGGCTCTCTGGGGACCCTGATGTAAGGGGGGGCTCTCTGGGGATCCTGATGTAAGGGGAGGCTCTCTGGGGACCCTGATGTAAGGGGAGGCTCTCTGGGGACCCTGATGTAAGGGGGGGTTCTCTGGGGACCCTGATGTAAAGCGGGGCTCTCTTGGAACCCTGATGTAAGGGGAGGCTCTCTGGGGACCCTGATGTAAGGGGGCTATCTGGGGACCCTAATGTAAGGGGGGGCTCTCTGGGGACCCTGATATAAGGGGGGCTCTCTGGGGACCCTGATGTAAGGGGAGGCTCTCTGGGGACCCTGATGTAAGGGGGGGCTCTCTGGGGATCCTGATGTAAGGGGAGGCTCTCTGGGGACCCTGATGTAAGGGGAGGCTCTCTGGGGACCCTGATGTAAGGGGGGGTTCTCTGGGGACCCTGATGTAAGGGGGGGGGCTCTCTGGGGACCCTGATGTAAGGGGAGTCTCTTTGGGGACCCTGATGTAAGGGGGGGGCTCTCTGGGGACCCCAAAGAGACTCCCCTTACATCAGGGTCCCCAGAGAGCCCCCCCCCTTACATCAGGGTCCCCAGAGAGCCCCCCCTTACATCAGGGTCCCCAGAGAGCCTCCCCTTACATCAGGATTCCCAGAGAGCCCCCCCCTTACATCAGGGACATTGATTTCAATGGGAAGGAGCTGCTAGCAGGACTTTTTTTCCCGTCCTGCTAGCGCACCCTTGGGGCTTTCACACTGGAGAGACAGCAGCGGCTGTTTCGGGTCGGTTTGCAGGCGCTATTATTAGCGCAATAGCGCCTGCAAACCGCCCCAGTGTGAGAGGGCCCTTAAGCTTTGAAAATGTAAGCTAGAAGCTAATTGGTTTGCATGCATAGCCACTCCGTTCTTACTAAATTCCCCTTTCCTTCAAGATGTTGTAAGAATTGTACCCTTTTGCCTCGTTTCCACTGAGCGGATTGGTTCGGGTCGGTACAGTTTGAATAGCCTAGAATGGTCCGGTCTATTCTGGTGAGCGTTTCCACTGCAAGTGGGACCACAAGGGGCCATACAGGGTTTAGAAAAAATGCCTCAGCATAGCACAGCAGAGGGTTTTCTGTCAACCAATCAGTGGAATGTATATTAGCTCCGCCCTAACCGAACCGTTCCATTTTCTATGGCCCCACATCTGAAGCAGGACCCTTAATAGAACGGTTCGGTTGTATGGGCCGCTTTCATAATGGAAACACCCAAAATAGCGTACCGTACCGAACCGAACCGATCCCCTCAGTGGAAACGAGGCATTAGTGTGCTGTTCCTTGCTTTTATCCTCTTTGCGTCATATCTAATCAGTGGAATGAAATGTCAGCCCAATGTCAGTTTTTTCCTGTTTAGTAGCAGTTAAAAATATACTGCATTCTAATGACTTTCTTTATATTTGGATAATTAGATGCTTCATACACGGACCCTCTCGGGCCACAAGTGGAGAGACCAAAAACAGCAGCAAAGAGAAGAGTTGAGGAGGAAGAGTTTGCTGATGAAGAATTAGGAGAAGATCTCCTCCCTGAATAATTCTTTAATTGTGAGGGGAAAACTGAACTATTATGCCGCGTACATACGATCGGAATTTTGGTCGGAAAAAGGTATAATGGCTTTTCCGATGGGATTCTGCTCAAGCTTGCCTTGCATACACACGGTCACACAAAAGTTCTCTGAACTTTCGACTGACAAGAACACGGTGACGTACAACACTACGACGAGCCGAGAAAATGAAGTTCAGTGCTTCTGAACATGTGTCGAATTGTTTCCGAGCATGCGTGATTTTTTGCACGTCCGAATTGCATACAGACGAACGCATTTTCGGATAGGAACTTTTTCAGACCGAGAATCTGCTCTCAATCTTTTGCTGGCTGGAATTCTGCCAGCAAAAGTCAGATGGAGCATACACACGGTCGCATTTTGCGACCAAAACCTCTCATCTGAGTTTTGCTGGCGGCATTTCTGATCGTGTGTACGGGGCATTTGAACAAATTTTCTCTTTTAATATATCCAGGAACAACAAACAACTCTGCAGATGTAATCTATTACCTTTTTTTCCCCTATACTTTGAGAACTGTCATTTCGTTGTGTATATTTATTCTGCACCAAGTGTGGTGTCATATTGGATTCCTGAGGCTGTCATGGAGATGGCAGGAGATTAGAAGGAAGCTGAGATAAAAAGCAGAGGGGAGAGCGAGTGGGGTTAACAGGGTAGCTTGAGAGTGACTTGATTTCAAGCTCGTCTGTCTGTAAAGTTTCAAATAGATTTACACTAGAGTGCCTGCCGCAGATATCACACCCGGGGGGAGCTTGGTAAAGGTACTGTAATCTTTAGCATGCAAACATTATTAATTGGCTGACCATAGCCTGGCCAGAGGTTCACATAAATGTATATTTTTATACTGTAAGTGTTTCATATTTTTTAATATTCACTCCATATTTTTATTATTGCAATAAATTCAGAGATATATGGATTAACCTCTAGAGGGAGCTCTAAATTTGACTCCACATGGAACTCTAGGCAAACCTCTAAAATGTGCAAAATACTCACATATTGTTTTACCTGCCAAATGATTTGTAATTCTTGTAATACACGTATCTCTGTTAGGAAAATCACTCTGATTCATTGTCCAGTGAACAGCCTAAGGGGTGATACTCATATAGCTGTACATTGTGGAAGTGGTGCATGAATTACAACATTGGTTATACAAAATTGCAAATCCTGTGGCAGGTAAAACCATAAACATAAATGTATTTCAACTGTGTATTTAGCTTCTCTCTATGGCTGTGAGGCCATTTATTAAAAGTGCTTTTAGCCTTTCAACTTGACCTCCAGAAGGTTTTACCCCTTCATGACAAGGCCATTTTTTTTGCAATACGGCACTGCGTTACTTTAATTGACAATTGTGTGTCATGCAACGCTTTACACAAATAACATTTTAGTGTTTTTTTTTCCCCACAAAAAGAGCTTTCTTTTGGTGGTATTTGATCACCACTGTGGTTTTTTATTTTTTGCGCTGTTAACAAAAAAAACGACAATTGTGAAAAAAATAAAAACATTTTTTTCTGCTATAAAACATATCCAATGAAAAATGGAAAAAAAATCTAATTTCTTTAAAAAAAATTAGGTCAATATGTACTCTGCTACATTGTTTTGTTAAAAAAACATTCCAGTAAGCGTATATTGATTGGTTTGCGCAAAGGTTATAGCGTCTACAAACTATGGGACTTTTTTTTTTTTTGTTTTTACTATTAATGGCAGTGATCAGCGACTTATATCGAGACTGCGATATTGCGGCAGACAAATCGGACACCTAACTGACACTTTTAAAACTTTTTGGGGACCAGTGACACCAATACAGTGATCAGTGCTTAAAAAAAGGAATAAATGTATGCCTAGGTTGTGCTTACTGACTGTGGGGGAGGTGCTTTGACTAGGGGAAGGCAGAAACACAGGATCAAAGCCTTCCCCATTGACACTAGGTGCGTGATCTGGTAAAGAGCGCCCACCCTGCCACAGTAAATGTACGAGGGATGGTCATTAAGTGGTTAAAAAAATACCTTTTTGAGTTTTAGCCCCTCCACACTGTATAGTGCAAGTCTGCTGCTTGTTTAGTCTGGGGGGTGTAAAGCAGATGATACTTGCCTTATTCCTCGCTCATGCAAGCTTCTTCCAGGGCAGGGGTCTCCAAACTTTCTAAACAAAGGCCAAGTTTACTGACCTTCAGACTTTAGGGCGGGCCGGACTCTGTCTATCGGGAGTAGAAAATATCCCAGCATCAGTGGGAGTAAACAATCCCCCATCATTGGTGTCAGAGGGAGTAATTGTGCCCCGTCATTGGTGTCATTGGGAGGAACTGTACCATATATTTGGTGTCTTTGGGAGGATCTGTACCCTTCATTGAGGTCAGTGAATAAAATAGTCAATTGTGCCTCATTATTGATGTCATTGGCAGGAATTGTGCCCCATCATTGGTGTCATTGGCCCCCATTGTTGGTGTCATTGGGAGGAACTGTACCCTTCATTGCTGTCAGTGAATAAAATAGTGCCCCAAGGGTCGGATAAAAGCAAGCAAAGGGCCACAGTTTGGAGACCACTGTTCTAGGGGATAGACAACCAGTCTCCCAAAGATGCCCCACTTTGCTGGTCACTGTCAACAAGCTCTTATGCACACAGTCACCTGTGGCTGTATGACATAAAATTCTGGCATATATCCCTGGCCAGGAGACACAGCTGCTGGGTACAGCTGCCCCATAGAAATCATATTCTGGATGTGGCTGTTGAATAACCACACGCACAAGTCTGTGTCCAGGGCTGTACATCCATACTTGTGCACGGTTATGTAAGTACCAACACATTCCTGTGTACAGCCACATCCTGTAACTGATTTCTATTGGTCAAAATCATGTCATCTGCCTGCTTCTCCACCTCAGCCAATCAGTAGAAGCCTTGTCTTTTATTGGTAAAAATATATAAGGCTTCTCCTAAAAGGCGGAGAACTACTCAGCCCGGCTCTATATCCAGCTGCAGACAGAAAGTTGCCAGTACTGCTGCGGAAACACAGCGCCACATACTGTATGTTGCTAACGCTACTATAGTGCATTACATCACACACAGCGGTCACATTGTTCTGTAATGGAAATAGTTTGGGCCTGCTGTCTGGAACTTATACGATGTGTGAATGAGGCCTAAAAACACACAAACTCTCACCTTTTCTGTATGATAATTCTAACAAATGAAATATGACGATTGGTTGCAGAAAAATGATTTTATTGAACGGGATCACACAGAATTCTGCTCTCATATAGCTACACAGAAACACTTTTTGTTTTCTTTGTGTTCTTTCTTTTTGTTCTGGCTCCTTTCACACTAGTGGTCTGATCGGGTCCACCTGTCCGTTTTTCAGGCGGACTCTCCATTCTCCTATATGAAGCAGTGGGTGTAAAATGGACTTGTCTGTTTAAACCTGCTTATGTCTGACCTGCTAAAAACGAATGGATGAGGATTCGTTCCCCTTCTTCAGTCTGGATCGCATTGGATGGCAGTCGGGGGTCTGTTTACATCCGACCGCTCATAGAGGTGAACAGGTTGTGTCTGTGTCTGCTCTGCATAAGTGGAGCGGACACAGACCAGTCATCCACCTGCTCGGCAGAGGTCACCGGACAGATTCCCCCTGACCAGGCGGACCCCTGGCAGAGTCTGCCCTATGTGAAAGGGGCCTTCGTTGTTATATAAAGCTTGTACAGCCTTATATAGTTCAGGGAAAAAAACAATGTAATCTTTATTCTATCCTGGCCTAATTCATGTTTGCTCCTGGTTCAGTTCAATGTTTCCTTTGGTTTGTGTATAACCTGTATTGATGGCCTGAATTTATTTAATAAATGTTTAAAAAGTTAAAAAGTGTTTTGTGTCTATTGAAGTGGCTGGACCAAGCAGAGAGGGCTGCAAACGGAGAAATACATAAAATCAGGATGATGGAGAGTTAACTGCGCTTTCTACTTACTTTCCATAAACGCAGCAGATTAGGCAATTATTCATTAAACTCTCTTCCCTGCATTCCGTATTAACAAAATAACATGGGATGGTTCCAATTAACAGGTCAGTAATGTCTCACATATGTTTGTGACTGTAATGGAAACTCTATATAAGCTGGCTGAATATCATATAATAATCTTTCAAAGGGGCGGAATCCTTTCCATGATGTAAAACGTATTAGACATTACTACATTAGACATTACTACTGACACGACACACCTGGTGCTAGATGCTACAGGGCACATTAAAGCTGAACTCCGGACAAAAACTTTTTTGACGTGAGCCGTGAACATAAGTACCCCCTAATGAGGTGTATCCCCTGTGTCTAGGGTGCGGCGTTATGTACAACTCTGACTTTCACTCATCCCCGTGTAGTGCAGTCAGCACCAAACGTCCAGCGCTAAGGGTTTTAGTTCTGGATGGAGTACTCCGATCACGGCGGGTCACTCGCACTCCCGCTCCTCCATTTAGTAAATATCTTGCATTCTTTTTTTTTTAAATGATTTTGAGGCTCTCCGTGATTGGAGGAGGGAAGATTGTGACATTCACCCATCTCTTCTCCAATCACAGGGTACCTTGCATCCATTGAAAAGAATGTAAGATGTTTACTGACTGGAGGAGCTAGAGTGCGAGTGACCCGCTGTGATACGAGTACTTCATCCAGAACTGTAACAGTGCCAGACATTTCGACTGCACTGTACAGGGGTGAGTGAAAGGTAGAGTTTTACATAACGCTGCCCCCTATACACAGGGGACACACTCCATTAGTATGGAATTATTTTTAAATTTCAAGAGTTTTTTTGTCCAGAATTCAGCTTTAAAAATACTTTTTAAGTGCCCCCTGGGGTCTACTGCTTGTTTAGTCTGGGGGGTGTAAAGCAGATGAATACTTACCTTATTCCTCGCTCATGCAAGCTTCTTCTAGATCAGGGCTATGCAATTAGCGTACCTCCAGCTGTTGCAAAACTACAAGTCCCATCATGTCTCTGCCTCTGGGTTTCATGCTTCTGGCTGTCAGAGTCTTGCTATGCCTCATGGGACTTGTAGTTCTGCAACAGCTGGAGGTCCGCTAATTGCATATCTCTGTTCTAGGGGATGGACAAGTTTTGTTGACTTAATTCTCTAAACCCTGATGCTTACTAAACGCAGGAGGTCGCCTACTCAGCTAGGGTGCCTTTCAGGGAAAATTTAGCATTTTCTCAATGAATGCAAAGTGTTCTCTGATTGGGTGGTGGGGAGGCGGGACGGACGGTGACGTTATGATCTCCACCTCGTCTATTCAGAGATCACTATGCATTCATAGTAAGTGGTGCCTATATAGTGATAAGCAACTTCCAGGGAGAATTCCTATGTAAGAATTGCCATACCTGAAGGTTAGTGTTAGGACCAGTTCATAACACATGCAGTCCAGTGCGTTTTGCTTCTGCATCAAAAATGCATGGAAGTAGGTTATATGGTTTTCAATGGCATAGTTCATAACAGTGCTTACAGTTCCAGTGCGTTCCAGAAAAAAAAAGTAGAACATGCTGCATTTTTCCTGCACTGGACTGTACTAGAATGCTTTAAAACGCATCAAAAACGCATGTCCTTATTAAGGTTAAGAAGAAAGAGGGGGAAAATGCAATGGACTGCATCAAAAACGCACCAAAAACACATAAAAAAACGCACTGGAATGCATCAAAACAGTGCATGCAGAAAAGCATCTGGAACTTATCCTGACTGCATTCCTATGGTGTGAACTTGCCCTTAAAGTGTTACTAAACCCACAACAGTAAAATAATTCTGTATATGCAGTAAAGCATGCTTGTTATACTCACTGTGGAACCTAAGGTGTTAATCCTCTGCATTGTGTATTAAGGCTGTTTGATCTTGTCTTCTCTAATCCTCCCCTTCTTCCACTGACTCCAAAACAAGTCCAGATAAGACCGTGTTACTGGAGTCAGGTTGCACATACTCAGTTTGGTGTGTATTTCTAGAGAGTTTTTTTTTTTTTCTTGGGAGGGTGCATGTAATAAGCACAGGGCCATTAGGCACTGTCCAGACAGAGGGTCAGTGGTCCTGCAGCCTGATAGGACAAACGTGGAAAAATGAAAACTCCTCCTACAAGCTTTAATCAAGCACTGATGGAAGTCACAAGACTGCTATATACTGCTGATGAGAAAAGGTATTTAGCAGTTTATATTTACTAAAATAATTGCATCTCCATGTTCTGTGGGAGACCAGATATAGTGAATGCAGGGTCCTGGGTTTAGTAACACTTTAAGCCTAGTACACACGATCATAATATTGTACAAAAAATATTGCTTTCAAAGGGATTGTACGATAATCTGATAGTTAGTACACACCTTTCATCTGAAGTGACAAACACGAAAAATTTTTGTTTAACCACTTCCCGGCCCACTATATAGCAATATGACATGCGGAAAGTGCTTCTGTTATCCTGACCGGACGTGATCAGGATAACCCACGATCGCGCACCTGCGGGGGGACGCGCAGCGCGGCAATCTTTGATGTGGTGTGCCAGTCTGACACACTGCATCTCCGATTTGGGTAAAGAGCCTCTGACGGAGGCTCTTTACCATGTGATCAGCCGTGTCCAATTACGTATTGGCTTTTCTTCTATCGCATCTGACAGACGCGAGTAAAGGAGAGCCGATCGGCTGCTCTCATGACCACGGGGGGGGGGGGCTGCGCTGATTGATTACCCCCGAGCAGCTCACCCCCGAGGATGCCCACCCAGGACCACCAGGGATGCCACCCAGGACCACCAGGTATGAACTTTAGAGGTGCCAATCAGTGCCCATTGTAGATGCCAGTCAGTGCCCAGTAGTAAAGCCTGCCAGTGCCTCCTTATCAGTGCTGCCTATCAGAGCCATCTATCAGTGCCCATCAGTGCTGCCTATCAGTGCCACCTATGAGTGCCCATAAGTGCTGAATATCAGTGCCTCATCATCAGTGCCACCTCACCAATGTCCATCGGTGCAGCCTTATCAGTGCCCGTCAGTGCAGCCTCATCAGCAGCCATCAGTGAAGGAGAAAAATTACTTATTTACAAAATTTTATAGCAAAAACAAAGAAAAACTTTTTTGTTCCAAAATTTTCAGTCTTTTTTTTATTTGTTTAGCAAAAAAAACCCAGTGGTGATCAAATACAACCAAAAGAAATCTCTATTTGTGGGAACAAAATGATAAAAATTTTGTTTGGGTAGTGTTGCATAATCGTGCAATTGTCATTTAAAAGCCTCGTACACACGATCGAACTTCAAACAAACTTTTCCGTGGATTTCTGTCCAAAGGGCGTTGGCCGTGAACTTGGTATGCATACACATGGCAGGACTTATTCAGCCAACTTTCACCAAATCACGTGGTTTTTCAGCTCTTTACCGCCACCCTTTGGTCAACTTCTGTATTGTCTGATCTTTTGCATTGGTTCTGAGCATGCGTGTTTGTACTTTGGACTAAAGTCCGATGGATTTGTATACACACGATCGGACTAGCCGACCTAGGACTTTTGTTGCAGGAAAGTTTGTCTGTCTGCACAGCCAACATTTGTCCGATGAAAACCGAAAAAGTTTGTCCGATGGAGCGTACATACGGTCAGGTGTTGCCTTAAAACAGGTAATTTGCATGTTTGTTGTCAAAAAGTCCGATCGTGTGTATGGGCCTAAAGTGTGAGATCGCTGAAAGCTGAAAATTGGTCTGGGCAGGAAGGGGGGAAAGTGTCCTGTATTGAAGTGGTTAATCAGTACAGTTTTCGTCCGAAAGTACAATACGAATACATTACATCACAACCAAATTTTTTTTCTGTTGTACGAGAATTTTCGTAATTTAGTAATCTATTTGTTTTCAATATAGAACCTTGTCCTAAAAAATTGTCTGATAATCTTACTGTGTGTACTAGGCTTTAGTTTTCCACTTGTGAGTAGGGATCATTTTTGGAGTAGCATGTGGCCAAATCAGCTTTTGTATGTACTCCAAGTGCAAATCCTGATATGACAGTCCTTCTACGTTGCATTTAAATGGCCAAAATGGGGCCACAAAGGGTATTGCATCCAAATTCCACCAACGTGATCTATAGAAAACAATAGATTGTTTGTTCATTCATTTTGCTTGTGTTGTGAAATTCATCAAATGAATGAGAGCACATACAGTGGGAACAAATCATGTTCTTAATATAATACAAAGAATCCACTCACATTTGTTAATGAACGTGCAACTGTGGAGGTCCTTTCACAAATCTGACACATGCTACTTCAGACAAGTATGCGCGGCTTTAGTGTTTAGCATTTTTGTTGAATAGGGACTGAATAGGCTGAATTATTGAGATGATGGACCTGTCTATCCGCTGTCATTGAAACTGAGCTCTAATCAATGAACCCTCATGAATACACAGATGCATCGGGCAAGTGCAAGAAGGTCAGGATTAAGTGGAACGCATTCCAAGAGTTCACCGGCACCATAGTGCTTGACATAGGATGGCCCAAAGGAGGCCAGCAACCCCAACTAGGAATGGAAAGCAAAATGCAGAGGGGAGGAAGGGAAAAACGTGGTTCATCAACATTACGGTATAAAAAACTCTTGCTGTTACCTGAAATCATTTAGTTCCCAACGACCAGCAGCAAGACTTTATTATAGACTCAGTTGAATGTCTACTTGAGGGATTACACCCAGGCATATGGCCAGATAGGCATCCATGATTCTACCACCATAAGTTGGTAGGTGAAAGCATTGTTCATACCAGATGACGTATGAAGAGCTACAGAGGAGAACAAAACTATGGCTGAGGGTGTTTCTAAAGTTAAAATTTGGTCCTATATGGGTAGAGGAGCTGTGGATTCTACCCATTCGTATGCTGACATGGAGAATTTTTGTGCATTTACCATTTATTTGAATGGACCTTCTTAAAGCAGATCTTTACTGCATCTGAGCACCACAACTCAAAAACACTATTTAATTCATTTTCAATATTCAAAGGAAACTCCCCAATCCATCCATGTCTCTATGCTTTATTTTGCTGAAAAATCACTTTGAAAAATACCCTTAGCATTTCTGGCTGTGGCCATCTTGAGTAAGGGCAGATGTTTCATGTAGCGTTTATTCCCTGGAATCCATCTGCCCTAGCCTTAGACATGCAGGCAGTAGAGGGCGCTTAACCCCTCCTCCCCTCCTGAAGACTCCTGGGATGTATGGTATCATTTGCCTAGGCAAGAAACCAGAACATTACTGAAGAAATGTAAAACAAAAAAAAAAGGTTTATACATGATATACTTTACTATCTATTTACTAATGTTAGCAGCATAAGGATTAAAAATAATCAATGTTGATTGTGTTCCTCTTAAACACATATACTGTAAGTGCACTAAAATCATACCTCCCAGCTTTTTGAGATTGGAACGAGGGACGCCTATTAGCAAAAGTATGTAGCATAGGACACATCCCTTGCCATGCTCTCTTAACCACATGCTTACTGGGCACCTAAACCCCCCTCCTTAAATTTAAAAAAAAAATACAAAACCGTCTTATATTTTGTTAATACATTTTTCAGTCAGGTAATTGTTCTCCTTCATTGATGTATGCTGATGGGCACTGATAAGGCAGCACTGATGGGCACTAATAGGTGGCACTGGTGGGCACTGGTGAGGTGGCACTGATGGGCATTGATAGGTGGCAGTGATGGGCACTGATGGGTGGCAGTGAAGGGCACTGGTAGGTGACACTGATAGGCAGCACTACTAGGTGGCACTGATGAGGCACTGATTGGCACCACTGGTGGGCATTGATAGGTGGCACTGATTGCTGGCACTGTTATGCACTGGTGGGCACTGATTCATGGCACTGGCAGGTGGTACCGGTTGGCACAGATGAGGCAGCTTCGCCTCTTCCTCTTCGGGACTGATGTCTTGCACAGAAGTCGGTGATCGGCTTTGTTTTCTCCTCACGCTGTCAGTGTGAGGAGAAAAATGATTACCGATCTTCTGTTTACATCACGTGATCAGCTGTCATTGGCTGACAGCTGATCACATGGTAAGGGGCAATCTCATTGACTCGGTGATCACGTCTATTGACGGCCTCCCGACAAAGTAGGTCCTCGCTGTAGCTGTCATTCTGCTATAGCGCAGTTATGAAGGAGTTAAAGGAAAATTATACAAAAAAATATATTAGTTAACCCCATAAGTGCTTTTTTTACCCACTACTATTCCCTTATAATGGTTTTTGAAATTTACAAATGCAGCAATTGGGTGAAAGGTTTAGCACTGGGAAACACTTTTTGAAAGATAAATAGTGGATTTTATATACAATTATATAGATCAGACCAAAAGGAGGAGGAAAGAAGGACAGAGGGACAGTCTCTCATAATCAGAGACAGTTGCTAAAATGCATTATTCCTACCTTTTAAAGAAACACAAAGTTCCATTCCAATGATAAAAATTAGCCACATGGAAATGAATAGGATTTCGTATAGGAAGTAAAATTTGGTGCATTAAAGCTGAACTCAGGGCAAAAACAATATTTGGCCATTAGCTAGGTACCAATACCATACCCCTAATCATGTGTGCCCCACTGGTGGCTGCTGCTTTATTCCTGAAAATTATTTGATTCATCAACCCCCTGACAGTGTTGAACTTCTGCTGCTGAAAGTGACAGTCGGGGCTGGAGCACAGCAATTACAGCAAGCAGCTCACTCTGTAGCTTCTTCATTCAGAAAAAAAAATAATAATATAAAGTGTTCTGCGACTGGATATGGCCTATAAGAATATCACAATCTCCCCTTGTCCATCACTGAACACCTGTTATTCTACTGCGGCCATGGCAGTATGAGGGCTCATTCACACTTCTGGGTTGGGATACATTGCTCAATGCCAAATACCTGTTTCAATGGTTCCAGTTCACTTCAACTTGCTGACTTTGGGTTTGCTAAAAAAACAGGACAGGTTGCATTATTTGTGTGGGGTGTTTGGACAAGCTACAAGGCAGAACTATACACTGCAGCGTAAGTTAGGTAAAAGTAAAGAATTGAAGTAAAAAATGAACTTAAAAATTAAAAAGCGCATATGCACTGACGTGTGCGATGTGGTGTGGCTGGCCTTCCCTAAAATTCTGATTGGCAGCCGTGACTTTGTTCCTTTTACTGTTTATTAAATAAGCCTTCTAGAGTGAGTGCTAGTAACTGAGCCCTGGTATGTAGCATTTTTTGAAGGAATGTTATGTAAGACGTTAGCCGTCATGTTGGCTGTGACTGGCCTCTCCAGCTGTTCTAAACACACAACCCCTGTGAGCCTCCCAGCAAGAGTGTTTGTGTGAAAGCTCCTGGTGTCCAGGGCATCAGTCCAACCCCAACCTATGGAGAGAGAATGAGAGAGAGGGAGAGAGAGGGGACTGGGAGTGGGTGGATTGTTGTCTCCATCTGCTGCCAGTTCCCAGGTCATTCCATTATCCAGCTTCTACCAAGAGCAGTCCAGATCTCCTGACTATTCCCACCTGGGTGCTGCTTCCTTCTGTCCTCCTTCCTTCTGCTCTAATTATCCAGCCGCTGTGTGATAGAAGACATTGATGGTGTACCGGCTCTCTTATGCAATCCATGATCTGTGCTGTGTGAGGTCCCCCTGTCCTCCTCCTCCTCCTCCTCATCTCCTCATTCCAGATCATTTCCTCCAGCCAGCTTGATTTCAGCTCTGCTCTCTCCATTACCAGTCCCGTCTTCACACCTTCAGGATGCAGCCAGAGAACAAGGTGAGGATGGGGGAGGACCACAGGAGGGGATGGAGGTGTGTGAGTGTACATGGAGAGGGAGGCTGGACTTTTCCTGTGAAATGCTGCTCTGTATATAGAAGAGAAGTGTATGTGAAGGACTGTTCAGAGACTGTATTTTGAATGCAAAAAAAAAGTAGATGGAAACTTTACTAAGTAAATTACTTTTTTAGTTTGCTAAAGTGCAGTTATCGTAAGATGTGGTAATAAATAAAATACTTCATCATGCCTTTAGCTCTTAAAATATTTTTGAGTTTTAGGAATTAGGACGTTCGCAAACATTTTATATGCCTAGCATAAAATTCACAGCGATTCCCCGTATACGTGGCCATAGTCACATATGGCATTTACACAACTATGACCACATGCAGCCATTCACATGTATGGCTGGCTGTACACACTAACTGTGGCTCACTGGGCATATTAAAAGGAATGCAAATGTCCATGTGCATGAGATGTAAGGGAAGGATTACAAAACTGGGATGATACAAACTTTCACACAACAAAGTTAACAATAGCAATTGTTAGAATCAATATGTGCACCATCTGAAGTTAGGGATACAGTTTTATATAGGAAAGGGGGGGATATATTAGGAGCTGTATATGAGCTTGCAGAGGATATAACCTAGAGGCCATGCTTCCAGTATGTCATCTTGTGCTTCTCATAGTTGAGAGAGGTTAGTGTGATGTAATGGGAGCCCACCTCTCATGGGGAAGGTGGGTTGGTTAAGAGTGTTGTGAGGTAGGTATGTTGTTTCAGTGGGGATAGGGTAGTCCTATACGCTTAAAGTAAAACTTTAGGCAATACAGTAAGGAAAGGTTATAATCCCTGTAAGGTATACTTTTTCCCTCCCATTCGAGAGATATACTTTCACGTCCTGTCCCATAGCCAAAACAGGAAGTGAGAGGAAATCTCTTAGGGACCCCCAGGTTTTTTTTCCTTTTTTATTGGTTGAACTAGATAGGCTTTTTTCAACCATACTAACTATGTAACCAGAACTAGTGTCCCCATTGGCAAATTTCCCCTCTATTACTTTTCTGGGGACAACCCAAAATTCGGGAATTTCTTTTACTTTCAATGATAATGGTAAACAGGACAAATAGAGAGGGTGCATCTCCTCCGGTGGCACAAACAGCTATAAAAACTGACAGGGGTTCTAATCCCTCTCCCCTCAAACCAAAACTACAAGTCTTTAGTTACACTTTAAGATGGAAGAGAGTGGTGGAGCTCAGTGAGGTTAGTGGTTTGCAGAGAGGGCCTGGTTGGGAGGATGCGTACTTAGGTAAAATATTACATATTTTTATGTGCAGCAGTTGAAGATCCAGTCTAGGCAGTTGATGGTGATCTACCTAAGGTGACCATATTTTGAAGAGGTTTTTTTGGGGGTATCATTCAGAATCTTCTCTTGTATCATTGTGCCCATTATTCTCTTGTTTCACCTCCAAGAAGCCCATTGTGGGTTGTTTCCAGGCAGCTGCTTATTAAGTTTTAGATTTATTTAGGTTACAGACTTGTGTCCAAAGTTTATTGACTTTAGGGTGATCACACCAAATGTGCAAAATGAAGCCTCATGGGTTGCATCCTCTAAAACCATTTTTGGTGGGGGTTCCAGGCTTGAATTTTGCAAGTGTTTGCTCGTTGTGTCATGTACCATCAGAGGAGCACTTTGTGGGCATTTTACTGGGTAAACTAAATTATTAAAACACTTTGTGTTTTCCAGTTAATACCTTTATTCATTCTTTGTTGGAACCCAGCGCTGATCTCCTGCAGTTACTTCATAGATACTCTATATATATATATATATATGAACTGAACAATGGCTGCATGCCATATTCTATATGTGACAGATCATGCCTACGTGATGTGTGTACAAAAGCCACTTATAGCATCCATGGGAATCTTATGTTATAGGCTGACAATGCAGGAGCTCATTTGGGACAGGCATAGAAAACTGTCACTCTATAACAGGAAGTGCTGGAATAAGAACCTTCATGGAAGGATCACCAGGTATTATTTTAATAACAGCTACAGATTTTAAAATATTGAAAATTACTTTTAAAATTACATTACCATGCTGAAAGCATATATGGGATTTTAGTGTGGGGTGCGTTGCATTAAGGCAGCCCGCTGAAAGCAATGGACTGCCAACTACCAAAACATCCAAAAAATTGGACAGGTCTTTTTGCTGCAGTGCATTATGGTTTGTTACAGTGCGCTGCAACACGTGTGCAACGTCTTAGTGCGTTGAAAAAGAATGGCACCACAACACGTCAACATATGTAACATGCATTGCCACCATGTGTTCCCACAACACAATAATTAAAATTGGTCCTAATTTCCAGGGATATGCCTGCTTTTTGATGATCATATCCCTGGACTGGCAAAGATTTTCAAAAATGCCTCACAACGAAATCCTACCTTTCAAAAACGTTAACTTACCCATAGTCACAAGATGATCCTCACCTACTCCTATCAACTTCAATCAAGCAACCAGCAATTTCTTTGGAAGGAGTTAGGATCTCCATGAAGGGCATGTTATATATATGTAACATACAGTCCCATTTGTGACACCAGTAATCCTCAATTAAAAAAATTTGCAAAAGAGTAAAATAAATACAAAACAAATACTATAAAAAATGAACCATGTAAAAGACCCCATCCCATACACAAGCATCTTTTCTCCATCAATTTAATCAGGATATAGCCAATACGTGTTAACGATGCCATGCCTCAAGGGGAAACATGGCCCACATTTGGTGGGATTGTCTCCATGTGAGGATGTTTTGGAAACATTTTTGTCTTATACTGCAAACTTAGGGATACAACTATCCATGCATCACCCATAGTGGCTCTCTAAAGTCAGCAAAAAAGGATGTGCTCAGACACTTTCTTGCTGCTGCTAGAGCTATTATTTCCCAGCATTGGAAATCAACGTCTGTACCCTCTCTCAGGGCATGGGCAATGGGCAACTCCATTGGAGGTCGAGAAAGGCTGTTGGCGCAGGAAATGGGAAAGAAAGAACCGTTCGCCGACACTTGGACTGCCTGGTCCAAGTTTAAACATTCATCTGAGTATCAGATCTGGGCTAAAGGAAATTATACCACCATCTTCACTTAGCCATACTGGAGTGTGCCTGATATTTCCTGCTACCCTACCCTAGCTTTCACCTTGTCTCCTCCCCCTTTCTTGCTACTTCCCTTATAATTTATTATATGATATAATATTTTTATTTATACATTATTCAGTATATATCTATTTTTTTTCTCTCTTTTTTCATTTTTCTGGACCTTTTTTTTTTTGTGAGTGTAATGTGAACAACTCATACGTAGATGCACCCCTCAATACAAGTATGGAATATCTGAATATTTACTTTTTTATAACTATAAAAATAGTAAAAGAAACTGCGCTAGAAACCAAATATTGAAGTAAATACAGTAAAAAGCAGCAACCCTCACAAAAACATCAATTTGTAGAAGAGCATAAAGAAAATAAAAGGTTGCGCTAATACTATTAAAACATATCAAATAATTAGCAGTGACAAAATTGGTGTAGATCAAAAAAATCAATATGCAGAACTCTACTGGTGAAAAAGCAAGTCCATAAATTAAACCTCAAGTCGGTGTTAAAGGAAGTCCAAAGAGTGAACATCAATAAAGTGTTCACAAAGTGTCCAAATCACCAAAAAAATATATATAAGTGTAAACAGCAAAAAATCAAAGTGATGAATATTGAAGATCAGTGACAACGGGAAAGGGTCCACCACCAGGTACTGAAGGGGTTACTCCTTACCAAAGTGCCATGACCCCCCACTACAGAGGATCACAGCAAGCAGAGATCTTTCACAGCCAAAATGGGAATAGACAGCGGTGTCCACCAGGGGTCGTCTCGTCAGCAGCCGCTCCAATGACCCAGGGCATTGATACCAAAAAATAGAAGGGGCTCACATAGTGTAAAACCACTTAACGTTTTATTAAAATAGATAAAAAGACAAATGTGCACTTACAAAGTGTCAGATGAAAAAACAGCCTTAAGTCCGGCTCCGTGGCCACCGGAGCTCGGACAAACCCGTCCTACTGGAATTCGGTTCGCTTGGGGGTGACGTCAGCGCGTCGTCTGGCTCCGCCCTACGCGTTTCGTGACATCATCACGTCTTCCAGGGGCACAGGCGGCGCGCTGCGTCACCTTTCTTAAATAGTGCTAGATCGAACCAAGCCTCACTCTGGATACTATGCCCGCCGAACTGCTCGGACCACCGCATCTACTTCCGGTGTCGAAGTGCGCTCCACAATGCAAGCAGCCAGCGGAGACCGCACAGCCCAGCCAGCACAGATCCACATCAATATATAATCACAAAAACCTTATACATTAAACAATTACCCAACAAAGTACCTAATACAGGATGGGCCCAGTGACAATGTGTACACACATATGCACAATTCCACATAGAAAAACAAACTATACTAAATTAAAAAGCCTTCCCGATACATAACACCATAGATTCACCAATCAGCAACAAACGATCTGGGTTGGATGGCCTGAGCTAAACGGAGATTATAGTGGCATTGGAAGGTGATGGATAGGGGGCCTGTGAAAGCCTCCAAAGAAAAAGGGGGGTTAATAAAGGGCCAGTGAGAGCCTCCAACCCATTCACATCTACTGAGAGCGACAGCGCCAAAAGGCTTTGAACAAAAAATAAAATTAAAAAATATATATAAACAGCATGAATAAATTGAGGTGAGTTGACTCCAGATAGATGAGTAAAAACTGGCGTAAAGGGGATCAACAAAGATCCAACCCTCAAAGCCTCCAAAAAGATGCTCATCTCCACCCCAAACACCGAGGCTTTTAAAACCGGAAGTGGAATATTGTGGCGGCTGTAGTCACCAACTACCTACATCTGATGGATGGCACCATCTAGTGGATGTATAAAAAAATACAACAAAGATCTATATTCAAAATGAAAATGTCAGTGTGTAGCCCACTGACATAAATAAAAACAAAAATACCAAAAAGTGTATGTGGAATGGGTCTCTTTTTTTGGTTGGAGAATCAAAAATGGAAAAAATTAATGCTATAGTATAATAAAAAATTATAATAAAAAATTAGGAATGGACCTCACCCAATGAACGTATGGTGCACAAACAAAAGTCTACATAACACGCCATAAAAAAGGGGAGGGGAATTGTGCATATGTGTGGTCCCCAATATGACCCTGCAGACACCGACGTCAACATACGTTAGGAGTTATTAATAAACGCATTGACGTCGGTGTCAACATTTAACCCAAAGGGGGTGTAAGTTCGGAGTCGGTAAATCCAAGACATTTCACATTTGGAAATTTCCCTTACGAGAGAACTCCCCCTCCAATGTGGTCTGTACTTGTCAATCCCAACGTACAGAGTATTGGAGGGGTCCCTACCATGCACTTCGTCGAAGTGTCTCGACACAGGGTGCTTATCAAAGCCCCTGCGGATATTGCCAATGTGCTCTGACAGTCTAACTTTCAGGGCCCTCTTGGTCCTGCCCACATATTGTAATCCGCAGGGGCATTGAATCAGGTAGATGACCCCCTCGGATGAACAGGTTATAAAAGGTTTGACCTGATAGGTTCGTGAGGTACTAGCAGACATAAATTGATTTATTTTCCTACCTCTATCGCTGTTGTGGGAACAGGCTTGGCAATTTCTGCATTTGTAATATCCTGTGAGGTCATGGAAAAAGGACCTATTGGTAATGGGTGGATCCTGCACTGTTGGGGCGATTTTATTGCCCAGCGTGGATGCACCCTTGAATATAATGCGAGGGTTATTCGGTAGGACCGTACTCAAAATTGGGTCTGTGGTTAAAATGTGCCAGTGTCTCTTTATCAGATTCTTAATCTGGCGATGCTGGGTGGAGAAAGTGGTGATAAAAGGTAGATTGAAATCCCCTTCGTTGTCACGTCGTTGGCCTGTATTTAATAGCAGAGATCTATCTTTTTCCCTCACTTGTGCCAGCGATCTTGATAATGCAGCTTGATCATAGCCCTTCTCAACAAACTTCTTGGTTAGAGAAGCTGCTTCTCTCTGCTATTAAATACAGGCCAACGACGTGACAACGAAGGGGATTTCAATCTACCTTTTATCACCACTTTCTCCACCCAGCATCGCCAGATTAAGAATCTGATAAAGAGACACTGGCACATTTTAACCACAGACCCAATTTTGAGTACGGTCCTACCGAATAACCCTCGCATTATATTCAAGGGTGCATCCACGCTGGGCAATAAAATCGCCCCAACAGTGCAGGATCCACCCATTACCAATAGGTCCTTTTTCCATGACCTCACAGGATATTACAAATGCAGAAATTGCCAAGCCTGTTCCCACAACAGCGATAGAGGTAGGAAAATAAATCAATTTATGTCTGCTAGTACCTCACGAACCTATCAGGTCAAACCTTTTATAACCTGTTCATCCGAGGGGGTCATCTACCTGATTCAATGCCCCTGCGGATTACAATATGTGGGCAGGACCAAGAGGGCCCTGAAAGTTAGACTGTCAGAGCACATTGGCAATATCCGCAGGGACTTTGATAAGCACCCTGTGTCGAGACACTTCGACGAAGTGCATGGTAGGGACCCCTCCAATACTCTGTACGTTGGGATTGACAAGTACAGACCACATTGGAGGGGGAGTTCTCTCGTAAGGGAAATTTCCAAATGTGAAATGTCTTGGATTTACCGACTCCGAACTTACACCCCCTTTGGGTTAAATGTTGACACCGACGTCAATGCGTTTATTAATAACTCCTAACGTATGTTGACGTCGGTGTCTGCAGGGTCATATTGGGGACCACACATATGCACAATTCCCCTCCCCTTTTTTATGGCGTGTTATGTAGACTTTTGTTTGTGCACCATACGTTCATTGGGTGAGGTCCATTCCTAATTTTTTATTATAATTTTTTATTATACTATAGCATTAATTTTTTCCATTTTTGATTCTCCAACCAAAAAAAGAGACCCATTCCACATACACTTTTTGGTATTTTTGTTTTTATTTATGTCAGTGGGCTACACACTGACATTTTCATTTTGAATATAGATCTTTGTTGTATTTTTTTATACATCCACTAGATGGTGCCATCCATCAGATGTAGGTAGTTGGTGACTACAGCCGCCACAATATTCCACTTCCGGTTTTAAAAGCCTCGGTGTTTGGGGTGGAGATGAGCATCTTTTTGGAGGCTTTGAGGGTTGGATCTTTGTTGATCCCCTTTACGCCAGTTTTTACTCATCTATCTGGAGTCAACTCACCTCAATTTATTCATGCTGTTTATATATATTTTTTAATTTTATTTTTTGTTCAAAGCCTTTTGGCGCTGTCGCTCTCAGTAGATGTGAATGGGTTGGAGGCTCTCACTGGCCCTTTATTAACCCCCCTTTTTCTTTGGAGGCTTTCACAGGCCCCCTATCCATCACCTTCCAATGCCACTATAATCTCCGTTTAGCTCAGGCCATCCAACCCAGATCGTTTGTTGCTGATTGGTGAATCTATGGTGTTATGTATCGGGAAGGCTTTTTAATTTATATAGTTTGTTTTTCTATGTGGAATTGTGCATATGTGTGTACACATTGTCACTGGGCCCATCCTGTATTAGGTACTTTGTTGGGTAATTGTTTAATGTATAAGGTTTTTGTGATTATATATTGATGTGGATCTGTGCTGGCTGGGCTGTGCGGTCTCCGCTGGCTGCTTGCATTGTGGAGCGCACTTCGACACCGGAAGTAGATGCGGTGGTCCGAGCAGTTCGGCGGGCATAGTATCCAGAGTGAGGCTTGGTTCGATCTAGCACTATTTAAGAAAGGTGACGCAGCGCGCCGCCTGTGCCCCTGGAAGACGTGATGATGTCACGAAACGCGTAGGGTGGAGCCAGACGACGCGCTGACGTCACCCCCAAGCGAACCGAATTCCAGTAGGACGGGTTTGTCCGAGCTCCGGTGGCCACGGAGCCGGACTTAAGGCTGTTTTTTCATCTGACACTTTGTAAGTGCACATTTGTCTTTTTATCTATTTTAATAAAACGTTAAGTGGTTTTACACTATGTGAGCCCCTTCTATTTTTTGGTATCAATGCCCTGGGTCATTGGAGCGGCTGCTGACGAGACGACCCCTGGTGGACACCGCTGTCTATTCCCATTTTGGCTGTGAAAGATCTCTGCTTGCTGTGATCCTCTGTAGTGGGGGGTCATGGCACTTTGGTAAGGAGTAACCCCTTCAGTACCTGGTGGTGGACCCTTTCCCGTTGTCACTGATCTTCAATATTCATCACTTTGATTTTTTGCTGTTTACACTTATATATATTTTTTTGGTGATTTGGACACTTTGTGAACACTTTATTGATGTTCACTCTTTGGACTTCCTTTAACACCGACTTGAGGTTTAATTTATGGACTTGCTTTTTCACCAGTAGAGTTCTGCATATTGATTTTTTTGATCTACACCAATTTTGTCACTGCTAATTATTTGATATTTTTTATAACTATAACACTTGAATTTTATTAAATGCCGATATAGTTTATTTTTTATATGTATGAAAGTACATTGTTGGTTTACGACAGGTGTACACTGTAACCTGAATACATTTGCAGATGTTTAATACATATACACCTTATCTGCTTACTGTAAATTAAATTTTTGTTCTATATATTTGAAAACTTTAATAAAATAAAATTGAAAGAAAGCCAGGGAAACTCATTTGGTTTCAAAGAAAGAAAATAAAGCTGCTGGAATGGCCCAGCCAATGACCTGACTTGAATCCAATAGAAAATCTATGGAAAGAACTAAAGATCAGAGTTCATAGATGAGGTCCATGGAAATGTCTAGATTTGAAGACTGTTTGTGTGGGAGAATGGGTCAAAATCACACCTGAGCAATGCATGTGACTAGTTTCTTTATACAGGAGGCATCTTGAAGCTGTCATTACCAATGATGGATTTTGTACTGTAATTCTGATTTTTTTTTTTTTTGTTTCTTTGTATGTATGGATTACAAAGGGTTGTTACCGACATGTGGTGAAAATTTAATGTCAATAGCACTTTTAGAAATGGATTTACATTGGCGTTTCCTAACTTTTATATGTACTATCTAGCATCCCAACTGGTCCATATCCATGGCTGGCTACATCCGTTAGCTGCCAATGCTTGTACCACTACAGAAGAGGCTATTGCTTCCTCCTTAGAAACCCTCCACAATGTTATCTATTAAAAAAAAAATCTTCAAAGATTCATGGTCGACATCCCCTAATAATCCCTTGTAGTTCAATCCTAACTTGCAACATAAAAACATACTGCAGGTTTTAAAGCAGAACTCAAACTATACCTGAAGTTCCATTTTAAAACATGACACTTGGTATGATTGTTTAAATAAAATCACCAAAAAATTCACTACTGTTAAGGCAGAGATGAGTGAGGGCCTCTTGAAGCTCTATAGGGGAGGTTACATAGTTACATACATAGTTACATAGTAGGTGAGGTAGGTGAGGTTGAAAACAGACACAAGTCCATCAAGTCCAACCTATGTCCATCAAGTCCACCCTAGGTTCATCCGATGTACACAAAATCTACTAAGAATATAACCATTTGCAAATTACCAACCTGGCACTCTGTGCAAGTATGTGTATGTCTATGGGCATGCTAATATTCTACAGGGAAAGGTTGTTTTAGACATTCATTCTGACAATCTGCCCTTGTATGTACTGTTCTTATCTTTGCGGCATATCTGTTCAGTTATGGAAAGGCCATCATGATTGTTCCTGCTTTTCCCTATACAATTTGGATAGTTGAAACTCTTCCACTCATTTCTGTTAGACGTGGCCAGGGATTGCTACATCCACTGCAAATGAGATCTACATCCACTGCAGTCTGATCTACAGGTGTATGTTAAGCTTACAAGCACTCTTAGATTGTATATAAATAGAAGCCTGGCTAAAAAAAAAGATGTTAAATGTTTTATTTCTTGACACATCTTTTACAGAATTCTTAATAATTTGCTTTGTGCATAAATGTCTTTTGCAGGTGTGTCTGACGCGGTTGCCTTTGGTACTAGTTTTTGGTCTGTTGATTGTCAGCACAGATGGTTCAAAACCAATCAAAAGAGCACAGCCAAAACCCAAAGGATGTGCTGAACGCCAAGAGGAGGTGTTGGAGCAGATGTATGGGCATCTAGCAGCAGGCATGCTCAGTGCCTACCACCACACACTGCAACTGCAGCCATTGGAGAAGGAGAATATTACCTGCCCAGCTGGAATCCATGGGAGGGCCCAAGCGGAAGGCAAGCAGCAGCTGCCGGTCAATATAAACAGCATTTCTCCATGGGCATATAGGTGAATGAATAGACATTTTTATACTATTAGTCACTAGTGTTTGTATATTGCATTCCATAGTGATCTGCCTGAGCCATGCTCTGGGGGTGTGGGGGTGGGGGACATATTTACCGCAGTTGGTTGTGCAAAACCAGCTGAGCTTAATCCATTTATATTGCGCCGCATCTAAGTCCCTGGTGCCCAACCTGTGACCCAAGGGTTACATGTGGGCCTACAGTGCTTATTGTGGGGCCCCAAGCCCCAGTGCTTATTGTTTTCCCATCAAGGTACTCTCTAGGACTCAGTGAAGGAAGAATAGTCATTAGAGTCATTTTGCTAGTTACAGTGGATATAAAATAGTCTACACACCCCTGTTAAAATGTCAGGTCTCGTGGATGTAAAAAAATGAGACAACAATAAATCATGTCGGGACTTTTTCCACCTTTAATGTGACCTATAAACTACAACTCAATTGAAAAACCAAACTAAAATCGTTTAGGGGGGCGAAGTAAAAATAAAATAATATGTATTTTATGTAGCGGTGTTCAGAATTAGGCAATCACATTCAAACTCATGTTAAATAGGAGTCAGTACACACTTGCCATCATTTAAAGTGCCTCTGATTAACCCCAAATAAAGTTCAGCTGTTCTAGTAGGTCTTTCCTGACATTTTCTTAGTTGCATTCTACAGCAAAAGTCATGGTCTGCAGAGAGCTTCCAAAGCATCAGAGGGATCTCATTGTTAAAAAGGTATCAGTCAGGAGAAAGGAGCAAAAGATTTTGCCAAGGCATTAGATATACAATGGAACACAGTGAAGACAGTCATCAAGTGGAGAAAATATGGCACAACAGTGACATTACTAAGAACTGGACGTCCCTCCAAAATTGATGAAAAGACAAGAAGAAAACTGGTCAGGGAGGCTGCCAAGAGGCCTACAGCAACATTAAAGGAGCTGCAGGAATATCTGGCAAGTACTGGCTGTGTGGTACATGTGACAACAATCTCCTGTATTCTTCATATGTCTGGGCTTGGAAAACATCCAAGCCCGGCTAAATTTTGCAAAAACACATCTGAAGTCTTCCAAAAGCATGTGGGGAAAATGTGTTATGGTCTGATGAAACCAAGGTTGAATTATTGGCCATAATTCCAAAAGATATGTTTGGTGCAAAAACAACACTGCACATCACCAAAAGAACACCATACCCACCGTGAAGCATGGTGGTGGCAACATCATGCTTTGAAGCTGTTTTTCTTCAGCTGGAACAGGGGCCTTAGTCAAGGTAGAGGGAATAATGAACAATTCCAAATACCAGTCAATATTGGCACAAAACCCTCAGGCTTCTGCTAGAAAGCTGAACATGAAGAGGAACTTCATCTTTCAGCATGACAACGACCCAAAGCATACATCCAAATCAACAAAGGAATGGCTTCACCAGAAGAAGATTAAAGTTTTGGAATGGCCCAGCCAGAGCCCAGACCTGAATCAGATTGAAAATCTGTGGGGTCATCTGAAGAGGGGTGTGCACAGGAGATGCCCTCGCAATCTGACAGATTTGGAGTGTTTTTGCAAAGAAGAGTCGGCAAATATTGCCAAGTCAAGATGTGCCATGCTGATAGACTCATACCCAAAAAGACTGAGTGCTGTAATAAAATCGAAAGGTGCTTCAACAAAGTATTAGTTTAAGGGTGTGCACACTTAGTGCCGGTTCACACTAGACGCGGCACGACTTGCAGGTCGCCTCACCGAGGCGACCTGCACACGACTGCGGGGCGACTTGCAAGACGACTTCTGTATAGAAGTCTATGCAAGTCGCCCCCAAAGTAGTACAGGAACCTTTTTCTAAGTCGGAGCGACTTGCGTCGCTCCGATTAGAACGGTTCCATTGTACATAACGGGAGGCGACTTGTCAGGCGGCTAGGTTGCCTGACAAGTCGCCCCAGTGTGAACCGGCTCTTATGCAACCACATTATTTTAATTTTTGATTTTTTCTTCCCTCCACCTAAAAGATTTCAGTTTGTTGCTCAACTGAGTTGTACAGTTTATAGGTCACATTAAAGGTGGAAAACTTCTGAAACTTTGGTTTACTTTTTTATACTTTTTTCCATTTTCTGTGCTGCTCTTTACTTTTTTAAGGTCTATAACATATGGTGGCAGTAACTTTTAAGTTGTAGGGAGCACAATGTAAGATTCATAAAGGAGCTGTAACAACAATGATATCCCATGTAGCAACTCTCCAAGTCTTCTACTATTAGCTGTCTCTGACATCTGCTATGATATGTATAGTCTCTGACTTTTTTTAACATTATACAGTCATTTAATAAAGTACACTCCCATGAAAATCGTTGATTTTTTTCAACACATTTGCACAGGCAAACATTACATGTTTATTAAACTATTGCCTACAGATAAAGGTGACATACTTGCAGTGGCATATAATATTTATGTGGTGTATACATTTTCATGATCTAAAAGAAAAAAAATCTAATTTCTCACATAAAAAAAGGAAGTACATCCCTACAATTATCACCACTTCAAATTAAAAAAACATTAGACTTGGATGTTCCAGGTTAGATGCAAATTATTGGACCCTCCTTAGAGAGTGTATGCAAGTGAAATGTGTCTTATTTAAAACTCAGATATCTAGCGGTTTTGTGTTCTCTTTGCTATTGAAATGTGTTGTTATCATGCCATGCCATGATCATTATCTAAGTCCATCAAAAATAGTTGTAAATGCCTTTGCATTAATAAAATAAAAATAAAATTACAACAAGACTACAGTTTGCCATTGAACACATAGACAAAGACCAGGCCTTCTTGATGTGCTTCATTTCAGACTCGCCAATTAAAGATAGAATCATTTGGTTACAGTAACAGCAGACATGTTTGCTTCAAACAGAAGGTTTGCAGCAAACCTCATAACAACTGTGAAGCATTGTGGTGGAAATGCTATGATTTGGGATTGCTTTGTTGCTTCAGGGTTTTGGCAGTTTGCAGTCATCAAGTTAACTATACATTCTACATCATATTAAACTATGTGTTTTATATCATTTTTATTTAGGAATCAGCGGATATATATAGATAAAATATGTATACAATCTGGTTAGGTCACATAAGTAATTAAACACAGTTGTCTATATAAAGCCTGTGTATCGTTCCCTAAGACATTTAGCAATATGTAGTACCTTACCATTTCTGTAAAAAGGGCCTTATCAAAATATGCTTGATGGGAATGTGAGGCCATCTGTCCAAAAAGTTGAAGTTGAACTGGAAATGGGTCTTTCAATGTGATAATTATCTGAAGCACACTAGAAAATCCACCAAGGAATACAAAATGAAGAAATAGTGTTATGGACAGTCCTAGTCGAAGCCCCAGTTTAATTCTTCATTAAAATTTTGTAGGGTATATTGAAATTACCAGTTCATGCAAAAAACTCCACAAATATCCCACAACTGAAGGAATTTTGCATTGAAAAATGTGTGAGACTGAAGGGAAGTTATACAAAATGGCTACAATTAGTCATTTCTTAACCAGCCTCACTGATGCCAAGAGTGTGCTTATTTTTTTCCACAATACACAATTAAGTCTATTGAAATTTGTGTTAAATAAATAATTGAAAAGGCAAATATTTCTTGTGTTTATTTCAAGCATATTACCTTTATCTGTAGGCGCTGTTTGTATAAAGATCCAATGTTTACCTGTGCAAAATATTTTGAGAAATTCAACAATTTCCATTTACCCTGGTTAAAATAGAAATGAAAGGTAAAAAAAATTGTGTATACATATAAAAAAAACATGAATTCCCTTTTTTTTTTTTTTAATAGGTGATCGCATACCCTCTGATCTTCACTGCATAAGTGGAGAAGAAACAGCAGTGCACTGATCTACTGACCGCACTAGGCAAGAGAGCACAGCGTGGTCAGTTCTCTAGCTGGGCTGGGGACTCAGCCTGCTCTTCTCCAGTGATCAGACTTGTCCTGACAGCCCCCCCCCATGCACAGCCATTCAATGGGCATATCAGTGTGCTGCTGTTTCTCCTCCCCAGCGAATGGCTGTGTGGGGGGGGGGCTGTCAGGACAAGTCTGATCATTGGAGAAGAGCAGGCTGATTCCCCAGCCCAGCTAGAGAACTGACCACACTGTGCTCTCTTGCCTAGTGTGGTCAGTTTTTAGTAGGAAAGTAAAGAGACAGACAGGAGCACCAGGTATTTCACATAAAGTTAGCAATACAAAAGAGAACAGGATACATTTTTCATACAAGTACATAGTACAGCAGGCACATATCAAGAGTATGAAATGTCGGGATTACATTCTTTAATGTTTCATGTGCCTGTAGGGACATTATAGGGGCCGCACTTGAGGCCTTCGATGTCTATGAAGACTACAACCATTGCATCAAAATCCTATTTTCTTCATCAGACATCATGGGACACAGAGCCTAAGATAATAACTTAATGGGAAGTCCCATAGCAATGCTACTTGAGGGGAGGGAGACACAACCCGCAGGGTACTCCCAGACTTGAGGACCTATACTGCTGCCTGCAGCACACTGCGCCCAAAGGCGATATCCCCATACCTCCTTACATCCACTCGATAAAACTTGGTGAATGTATGCACTGAAGACCAAGTTGCGGCCTTACAGATCTGAGTCATGGAGACCTGGTGACGCACTGCCCAAGAAGCACTAACCGCCCCAGTAGAGTGCGGTTTGACTTGAAAAGGGGGAATCTTACCCCTTAAATTTTAAGTCTGAATTATAACTTACCGAATCCACTTAGCAACAGTGGATTTCGACGCGGCCTGTCCTTTCTTAGGACCCTCTGGCAGAAAAAAATAAGACATCAGTCTTTCTCTGAGCAGTTGTCTTTAAATAGATTTTCACTGCTCTCACCACATCAAGACAATGTAGTGACTTCTCTTCCCTGAAACATGGTTTTGGAAAAAATGATGGCAGGACAATATCTTGGTTCAGGTGAAAACCTGACACCACTTTTGGCAAAAGGTCTGGACAAGGGCGTAAAACCACTCTGTCCTCATGAATAATCAAGTATGGCTCTTTACAAGAAAGAGCAGCCAATTCCGAAACCCTCCTTGCTGAGGATAAAGCAACCAAAAACACCAGCTTCCTTGTCAGGACTAAGGGAATATGCTGTATTGGTTCAAATGGCTGTTTTTGGAACACTGATAAAACTAAGTTCAAGTCCCAAGGGTTCAAAGGAGGTTTGACTGTCGGATTAAGCCGCATCATCCCTTGCATAAAACCCCGGACTAAACAATGTGTAGAAAGCGGTCTTTGAAATAAGACCGATAAAGCTGAGACTTGGCCTTTAATAGTACTCATGGCCAATTTCATCTCTACCCCTAATTTTAGAAAGGCAAGAATTCTGCCTATAATATATCTCGGAGGGTGCCAACCCTTGGATTCACACCAGGAAACATAAGCCCTCCAGACCCTATAATATATAGTTCTGGAAGCTGGCTTCCTTGCATTAATCAGGGTAGAGATAACTGACCCGGAAAGCCCACGTTTCTTCAGAATGTGGGTTTCAATAGCCAAGCCATTAAATTTAGAGACCGTAAGGTAGGATGGAATATCGGCCCCTGTGAGAGTAGGTCTGGACGTAGTGGGAGGGACCATGGACCCTCCACTGCCATCTTTACGATTTCTGCAAACCATGACCTTCTGGGCTATGCTGGTGCTACCAGAATTACCGGCTTTGTTTCCAGCTTGATCCTGCAAAGAAGTCGTGGCAGCAACTGAATAGGGGGAAATGCATAGATCAGTGAGAACTGATCCCACGGGGTCATCAATGCATCTGTTCCGCATGTGAGTGGATCCCTTGTCCTGGACACGAAGTTGACTGACTTCATGTTGAATCTGGACGCTAGAAGATCTACGTCCGGAGTCCTCCATCTTTGGCAAACAGCACGAAAAATGTCGGGGTGAAGAGACCATTCCCCTGGGAATAACTGCTGGCGACTCAAGTAGTCCGCCTGCCAATTCTCTACTCCCGGAATGAAGACTGCCGATAGGCACGGAACATTCCTTTCTGCCCAAGTTAGAATATGGTTCACCTCTCTCTGCGCTGAGAGACTCTTGGTGCCCCCTTGGTGATTGATATAGGCCACAGCTGTGGCATTGTCGGATTTGATCCTGACAAGACAATCACGTAACCTGGAAATCCAGGCCTTTAGAGCCAGACGCACTGCCCGAATCTCTAGGATATTGATGGGAAAGGTTCTTTCGGCTCTTGACCACTGTCCCTGGACAGTTGTCTTTTCTAGTTCTGCTCCCCAGCCTGAAAGGCTGGGATCTGTTGTTACCACTTTCCAGATAACTGGTCTGAAGGATTTTCCTTTCAGCAGATTCTGGGTTAGTAACCACCAACTGAGGCTTTGGGACACCCTTGGGGACAGTCGCATTGGCAAGTCTAAATCTTGAATTGTTTTGTTCCAAGTAGACAGGATACTGTTTTGCAACAGCCTTGAATGGAACTGGGCATAGGGAACCACTTTGAATGAAGCCACCATATTTCCTAGCAACCTCATGAAAAGGCGAATGGAGGGATCGCCTTTTGACCTGACCATTCGCACCTGCTCCCTTATGGAGTTGATTTTTGCCTGAGGCAAGAACACTTTTTTTCTGGGCTGTTTCTATGATCACACCCAGGTACTCCAGACTTTTTAACAGTTTTAAGGAAGATTTCTCTAGGTTGAGAATCCAACCCAAACTTTCCAGGTAACTGGTTGTAATGCGCATGCTTTGCTCTAAACAAGCCACTGACTGGTCTATTAGCAATAGATCGTCTAAGTACGCCAAGACTGTTATGCCCTGCGCCCTTAACCCGGCAAGAGGTGGGGCCAGGACATTTATAAACACCCGGGGTGCTGTAGCTAGCCAAAAGGGCAAGACTACAAACTGGAAATGCTGCTGTTCTATCTGGAAACGCAGAAACCTTTGGTGAGCGGGAAATATAGGAACATGCAGATATGCATCCCTGATGTCGATAGATGCCAGAAGTTCTTCTCCTAGTAGGATAGAAACCACTGACCTGATCATCTCCATGTGAAAGGAGCGGATCTTCAGGAACTGATTTTGATTCTTTAGATCTATAATGGGTCTGACATCTCCATTCGGATTTGGTACTGTGAAGAGGTTTGAATAAAACCCCAAACCTTCCTCTTCTGTGGGGATCTGCATGATCACCCCCTGAGCCATTAATCGGTCAAGTGCCTGAAACAGAGATTGCCTTTTCTCTGCATCTTTGGGAACGTTTGACCTCAGGAAACGAGACGGTGGAAAGTCCAGCTTGTACCCCAGAGTTACCGTGGAGATGACCCATCTGTCCTGAATTTTCTCTTGCCAGACTTCTGAAAACTGCAGAAGTCTTCCCCCTACCCTGGCGACAGGGGGTGCCTCTTCATGGTGAGGCTTTAGGATTCTGCTTTGTAGCTTTCTGGCCCCAGGACTTCTTTTGAGCCTGGGCCTGACCCTGTGGTTTTCCTCTAGAGTCTGACGGCTAAGGCGCAGGAGAAAGAGCCCGTTTAAATGAAGGGCGTTTATACTTTCTTTTGACTGGCAAAAGAGTACTTTTCCCACTAGAAATTGTGTGGATGTATTTGTCCAAATCATCCCCGAATAGCCGAACCCCATGAAAAGGGAATCCAGTCAGGAGCTTTTTACATGGTGCTTCGGCTGACCAATTTTTTAACCACAGGATTCTACGCATATGTACTAACATAAGCGTAAGGTGAGATGCCTGGTGAATAGAATCTTTAATGGCATCTATGGCAAAGCATAATGCTTTTGGTAGTTCGGCCAATTCCCAGGCTTGTTGTGCAGGAACCTCTGTCTAAATTGGTCCTTTAGGGATTGACAGAAGCCTATTGCAGCGACTGCAGGCTGAGTAACGGCATCTGCCAAAGAAAAAGAGGATTTTAACAGGAATTCCAACCTTTTATCTGTTGGATCCTTAAGCATTTGTGCATTGTCTACTGGACAAGTTAGACTTTTATTCACACTGGAAATCGCAGCGTCAACTGCTGGTACCTTCCATTTTTTGGTGAATTTCTCCTCCATGGGATAGAGAATTGAAAATCTCTTTGGAGGGAGAAAATGCTTATCCGGGTGATCCCATTCAGCATAAATAAGCTGTTCTAGTAATGCATGAACAGGAAACGCATGCAAAGGCTGTGAAGGTTTTAAGGAACCCAAGGAAGAAACCGAGCTTTCAGCAGACTCCGTTAGGGGTAGCATGAAAGTAGAATGAACCATCTCCGTAAGAGATTGTATCAGCAATTTCTCAGATTGTGAGGCTGAAAAAGGCTCACCCTGGCTTGCCATAATTGGTATTTCAAGCGAGGATGACAGTGTGGAGATGCGACTGGAGATCCTAGTGCCTGGGGGTGAAACCTGTGGTACCTTTTTGGTCTTTGTAGTGTCTTTTTTGGTACGCATAGTCCTAAGTACAAAAGCAGCGGCGCTATTAAATTGCACTTAATTGCTGAACATAGTAATGACAGTAAAGCCGCTATTAAGTTCAGCCTAGTGCTGGGAAAAAAGTCTTCCTGTATCAGAAATGCCACTTGCCACCTTTCCGTGCCCCACCGTTCCTGTGTCCCAGTGTAGGCTGCATACTTCCTCCTCACTGGCGAGGAGAGACTGTTCTAGGCGATCCTTTAAGCCTCCGTGCGTCCTCGTGGATGTTGCACAACGCCGCGCCTAGACCCCGCCCCCTCTCCATTTGAAAAAATATTCCCGCACTGATGCACGGGCAGCTTTCGGGTCCACAGACCCAACACAAGGGGGGGAGGGGCATGGCGTATTACACAGCAGGCAAAGGAAACAACTTTTTGATGCAGACAAAACGGGACCTCCGCGGCCCCCCGCCAGCGGAGGGGGGGGTATTACAAGGGGGGTATAATCATAGCTGTCTCCCTTACCTTAAGAGGAATCCCCCTGCACAAGCTGCTGTGGCCACACACAGACTGGCACTGAGCTGAAGTGAAGACAAAAGATTAAGGTATGTGCATACACTCCCTCTAGTGGAGATTTAAGGCATAACAACATTTTTTTCCCTTAAAGAAGAAAGCATAGGTGGACTTTTTAATTCCTAAGTTTCCTTCCTTACCTTATCCCCGCTGCAGGATTTGCTGAATTAACAGACAATACAACCTTCACCCATCACGGCGGGTTGCATTTAGCAAACCTTCAAGGACGGGGTCCCTTTTTATTGGGGTTCCAATCCCTTGGACCTGTAAAAAGCCCCCCACCAAGAAAGCTTTTAGGTAATGTAGCATGACCAAAGCCCTGGGTCCCAGGGTCCAGCCCTGCAAAGAGGCGCTACGGGCAAAACCACGTGCTTTGGATACGAGGCCCAGGTACCATCCCCTTTCCCTCAGTGGCACTTTGGATGGATCTGGTCTATGGAGGCTATTTAAATCCAGCACGGATCCCTCCTGGAGCTCCTCAGAGCACATCTTCACTCGTGACCAACAGCTAGACACTGGCGAAAAAACTGATGTGCTCCTGGAAGGAGGAGGGGTTATATAGGGAGTAAACTTCCTGGATTGGGTATACCAGTGTGCATCACCTGAAGGTGCCTATATACCCATTAAGTTATTAACTTAGGCTCTGTGTCCCATGATGTATGATAAAGAAAAGTAAATAGCTAATCAAAATTGAAGCCCATAGTGGGTCTAAATGGGCCACACATAATGTGAGTCATTCAAGCCCTTCTGAGGCAGTTGCACACACTGTGCTCCATCAGAACAATGAATAGAAAAGTACAGCGAATTAGAAATTGATTATACTTTGATTATAGGTATAGTAAACAGGTACATCATTTGATATGTCATAGTATTAAGACTATTTGTTTTCAACTCCTAGAATTACATATAACCCTACAAGATACCCAAAGTATATCCCAGAAGCATATTGCCTGTGTAAAGGTTGTCTGACAGGCCCCTTTGGAGAAGAGGACTTAAACTTCCGAAGTACACCTGTCTACATGCCCACGGTTATACTCCAACGTACAACTTCATGCACAGGCGGTCGGTATGTCTACATTGAAGACTACATCACTATTCCAGTGGGCTGTACCTGTGTGCCAGAAGTAGAGAAGGAGACTGAACAAGATAGTGTGAACTCAAGCCTAGAGAAAGAAAAGTTCAAAGTGCACATAAATAAAAGTGAGAAACCATCATCCAACTGAATGTGGAGATGACATGACAAGCAGGACATAAGAAGGAAAGATGTTTCTGTGTAGTCTATTAGTATTTCCATCAAACAGATCTTATTTCTGTAGAGATATGAGGAACATTCACTTTAGGGTACCACATTGGAGTAAATACCACATACTTATACTGGACATAATCGGGTACCATATTACAGTCTTAAAGGGACCATCTCTTAGTAGGGCTGCAGTGAATGAAGAGGAAACCGCTCCCACACCAATGACTACTAAGACAGCAGCTGCCCAACTTATAGTTATGCTATTAGATGGTTCATCAGCTGTTCCGTAGTTTGTGGTGGATAAATCGGGACGTGGCCTAGAACTATTTTGTGCCTCAATCGGTACAGCTACATAAAACAGATGAGAGAAAAATGGTGATACTGCTCCCCATAGCAAAAAAACAGAGTTCATATTTCACTCTGGGGCGACCTGAGACAGATCATTGTAGTTATCGGAACCAGCATCATCTTTCTATTGTCCATAAACTCCAGGATATGGAGGGTTAACACTGTCAATAATTTAAGAGAATCTTGGAAATGCATGTTAGCCATGCAAATTGGAGACAAAATAAGGCATCCTACCAGTCACTGAAATGAAAATCTTGGGGCCTGGACTCTCACAAATTTGTGCATTTCACACTACACTTTGCCCTGTTCTAGTTTATCAGGGGCCATGTCAGGGTGATGATCGAGGTAAATTACTCTATGTTTGCTGCTGACTGTAATGGGCTACAGACTGTACGGACTGGTACACATGGACATGCAAAGGAAACGGAAGGTGCTCTGATTCTGATCAAATGTGCCTGAAAGCTATATATGAAATATTCCTATATTCCTTTTTATTTAGCAAGGTTGTAAAATTATTTTCTTTTAAAAATAAATACCTTAATTCAAGTATTTTTCTGTTATTTTTACTAGACATTTTGTATGATTATTGACCTCACATAGTCAAGAAGGAAAGGTATATAGGGAAAAAAAGGGCAAGTATTAAAATGCAGATATGTATTATTGATCTAAGATCAGACACCAATCTCCCTTAACACAAAAGTCCAGCTATATCAATGCAAATAATTGAAGCTATGGAGCACATTTAAAGTAAAAAATTGAAAAATTACCATAGTGAAGAAACCTCTATATTCTTAGTATTTATTATGAAAGCTAATCTCCATGTTTCATTCAACTTTAAATAGTTTGTTTGAACCAAGCTGATCCAAATGAGTTATTTACTTCACTAACAGTTGCAGTGGCTGGGAGCACTGTATAAACTTTTTAGCCCAATCTCCACACAGTATCATTCCTCTGCTTCATTCACCCTGAGAATGTGTGCTTTCTGCACCTCTCATGCTGCTTCTTTGGTCACTACCACAACTAGTCATCGGGAGGGGGGGGGGGGGGGGGGCTCTGAAACTATGAAGCGATCCCTGTTACTCTACCAAGATGGTTGCCTCCTTAGAGATACAATGGGGGTTATTTACTAAAAGCAAATCTACTTTGTACAAGTGCAAAGTGCACTTGAAATTGCACTTGGAAGTGCAGTCACTGTAAATCTGGGGGGTAGATCTGAAATGAGGGGGAAGCTCTGCTGATTTTGTTATCCAATTACGTGCAAGCTAAAATGCTGTTTTTTTATTTTCCTTGCATGTCCCCCTTGGATCTACAGCAACTGCACTTCCAAGTGCACTTTCAGTGCAATTTTAAGTGCACTTTGCACTTATAGTTTGCACTTGTAGTGCAAAGTGGATTTGCCTTTCGTAAATAACCCCCAATGTTTAATAAGGTGTGGTAATCCTAATGGAGAAAAGATTGACAGCAGGAAGCCTATGGGAAAATACTGTACACTAACACTTTGTCCTCTGCTGCTTTTTTGGACATGGCTTTCGGAGTACAGATCACCTTTAGGTTTCGTTCACACACGCTGTGGCCGCAGCTCATAGCATTGGATCCGGTGCAACCCTATTCACCGATTCAGGTCAAAATTGTTGCCTGAATTCGCACCTGAATCGGACCAGAAGATGCTCAGGACCCTTTTTCAATGCAGACCGCGGCCACCCCGAAACTGTGTGAACCGGCTCCATTGAGAGCCGGTCCCACCCTTCTGCCATGCAAATTGAATGTGGGGAAATCCCCTCTGTAAACTGACCACAGTTTATAATGGCTTACTAGACCCTGACACCGTGGTCAGGTTGTGTGCCTCCGTCATCTGCAGCTCTCCTGCATCTCCCTCTGCTCTCCTCCTTGCTCCCCTCCCTGCCTGTCAGCTCCAACTTCTGCACCAATTTCTGAGGGTAATTTCTACAATCCCCTCTATTATTATAACTGATGTGCCCAGTCCAGCGTATGTGGTTTTGTAAAAAGAAGCCATTGTATACTGTATTTCCGAGCGCCGCTCATCACTCACGTGACTGGCCAACTCTCTCCTCTCCTCCTTCCAGCTGACCTCAGCGGGGCTTTCCCTGCCCCTCCCGCTGAAGCTGTCAGACTGGGAAAGGAGAGAGGCGGCCGGTCACGTGAGGGCCGAGCGGCGCTTGGAAATACAATATAAAAGTGCTTATTTTTACAAAACCACATACACTGGGCACATCAGTTAATGTAATAGAGGGGATTGTACAAATGAAACTCCATGGCTTAACAGACACTTTAAGGAGCTGCTGTCTCTGACGGCTAGTCTTAGGGGATTTGGTGATGTCACCACTGTGCTTCCCACTGTTATGTCTGCATATGGGGGACATTAGTTCTGGTGACAACCAGGGATTTCCTCAATTTGCAGGGCTTTCACTTCCAGTTTTGGCTATGGGTCAGCAAGTGAAGGGAACTCTCCCAAGTGGGGTACAGAAGGAAAAAAAAAAAAAACTGACAGGGATTATAACCCTCTCTTACTCTATCCAAAATTAAAAAAATTGATAACACTATGTCACCATTTTTTTTCACTATCTAGAGCAGGGGTCTCAAACTCGCGGCCCGCGGGCCAACTGCGGCCCGCGGGACAATATTTTGCGGCCCCCCGCCTGGAAAAGCACTCTGAACGCACTTGGTGCAGGTCAGCCTCCGGCGGTGTTACACAGCGGGCAGCGCTCCACCGCCAAGTACAGTACCTCGGCGTCTCACCAGGGGGAGTAAGTGGCGGTGGAGCGCTTCCCGCTGTGTAACACCGCCGGAGGCTGACCTGCACCAAGTGCGTTCAGAGCGGCGACTTCATCTTCTTCGATGGGAGGGACACGGAGAGGCAAGTACCAGCCTCTCCCCTCTCTTTCCCGTTCAGGCGACAGGACGTTCTGCCATTGGAGGCCCTGCATGGGAGGAGGAGACGCAGGGGTTTCTCAATGGGCGTCTCCTTCTCCCTGGCTGTGTTGTGATCCAATCACATCAAAGAGTGTCACAGACAAGGAGTTTTTTTCTTCCTGGCTGTGACTCTCACTGTGATTGGATTGAGGCACATGGAGAAGGAGACGCCCATTGAGAAACCCCGGCGTCATACAGGGCAAGAAATATACAGGGGGCACAGCAGAGTGGAGGAGTGCTACCAGACAGGTGCGTGCCCACCCTAAAGGTATTTGGCTACTCCTGTGAGTAAAAATCAGGTCCTCTTTAATGTTGCCGAAGGTCATGCTAGGCAGCTAGGGGGACTGGGAAACTCTATTTCCGCTCATCCAGAGCACCTTGTGCTGAAGTGGGTATCTCAAGGCACCATAGGCCTAAGTTTTTGGTACGCAGCCCCAAATATGTCTTGCTCAAAGCCTGCAGTGAAGAGAAAGGTTGATGATGAGCACAGACAATTTCAGGAAAAGTGGGAAAAGCAATATTTCTTTATTGAGCACAAGGGCATCCCAACTTGTCTTATTTGCACAGAGAAAGTTGCAGTGCCCAAAGAATACAATTTGAAGCGTCATTACACAACTAGACATGCTGAGGAGTATGCAAAGTACCAGGAAGATGAGAGAGCCAACCAGGTTGCTAAACTTAAGACATGTCTGCTGAGGCAACAAGATTTCTTTAAGAAAGCAACCAAAGAGAATGATGCAGCAGTCGAAGCCAGCTACGTAGTTAGTATGATGATTGCTAAAGCAGGAAAGTCATTTAAAGAAGGGGAATTTATAAAAAAGTGCATGTTACAGGCTGCAAGTATTATCTCTCCAGAAAAGAAAGGTCAGTTTAGCAACATCAGCCTTTCTTCCAACACCGTGGCAGAGCGCATTTCTGACCTTTCAAGTGACATTTATGATCAACTGTGTGAGAAAATAAAATGTTTCAGTGTATACTCAGTCGCTCTTGATGAGACCACAGACATCACCGACACTGCCCAGCTTGCAATCTATGTCCGGGGTGTTGATGACAATTTTGAAGTCACAGAGGAGTTGCTCTCACTAGTTCCAATGCATGGCCAGACCACCGCCCAAGAGATATTTCACCAGCTGTGTGATGCTTTTCAGAATGCTGGTTTGCCTTGGAGGAAGTTTGTCGGAATAACAACTGATGGAGCGCCATCAATGATCGGGAGGAAAAAAGGACTGGTGGCACTTGTTAATAAAAAAAAGAAAGAGGAAGGTTTAGAGGAGGTCATTGCTCTGCACTGCATCATTCATCAGCAGGCCCTTTGCAGCAAATGCCTGAAGTTTGACAACGTGATGTCTTTCGTTGTGAAATGCATCAACCAAATCAGATCCAGGGGCTTAAAACACAGAATATTTCGTGCTTTTTTAGAGGAAATAGAGTCAGAATATGGGGATGTGCTCTACTTTACCGAGGTGCGTTGGCTCAGCAGGGGAAACGTATTGAAGAGATTTTTTGAATTGAGAGCGGAAGTGAAAGCTTTTATGGAGAAAGATGGGGCTTCTGTTCCTTTGCTAAGTGATCCAAAATGGCTCATGGACTTAGCTTTTTTAGTTGATATCACACATGAGCTTAATGTACTGAATAAGAGGTTACAAGGCCAGGGGCAACTTGTCAGTGCTGCCTATGACAGCGTGAGAGCGTTCTCTACAAAACTTATATTGTGGAAAGACCAGCTTTCTCAAACAAACCTTTGCCATTTCCCAGCATGCAAGTCACTCATTGATTCAGGCACACTATTCAGTCATGAGGAGTATGTGGATGTCATTTTGAGGCTACAGGAGGAATTTGATCATAGATTTGCAGACTTCAAGAGACACAGAGCCACATTTCAAATTTTTGCAGACCCCTTCTCCTTTGATGTGCAAGATGCCCCTCCAGTGTTTCAAATGGAGCTCATTGACCTGCAGTGTAACTCTGAACTCAAAGCCAAGTTTAGGGATGTGAGTGGAAAAGCAGACAAACTTGGGCAATTTTTAAGAGAATTGCCCCCCAGCTTCCCTGAGCTTTCCCGAATGTTCAAGCAGACCATGTGTCTTTTTGGGAGCACATACTTGTGCGAAAAGCTCTTCTCTACCTTGAACTTCAATAAGTCAAAGTACAGGTCTAGAATTACTGATGCTCATCTTCAAGCTGTGCTGAGGGTCTCAACTGCTTCCTCACTTACGCCAAATGTGGCTCGGCTATGCAAGAGTAAGCGCTGTCAGATCTCTAGCAGCAAGAAGTAGGCAGATAAAGCCATGTTCAAACAGTTTATGTCCATTCATGTTCTAAAAGTTAAATGTTAAAGAACTGTTAATAAAGACATTTGAATCTGAATAATGATATTTTGTAAGCGCATTTTTTGTGGAAAACTTGATGCGGCCCAGCCTTACCCAGAATCTACCTCCAGCGGCCCCCAGGTAAATTGAGTTTGAGACCCCTGATCTAGAGGGACCAGACAAGGCTGCCCTCTGTCCCCATTACTGTTTGCTTTGGCAATAGAACCTTTGGCTATTGCCATAAGGCAGTCAGAAGGGATAGTTGGGTTTCGCCACTCAGGAAGGGAAAAAAAAAATTCCCTATATGCGGACGATGCTCTTATTTTCCTAGGAGATACTGAACAGTCTTTAGTGGAACTTATGACACTTGTCTCTACATTTGGGCAGTTTTGGGGGTTTCGTATTATTTGGGAGAAATCAATGTGGATGCCATTAGACGATGCAGAGATCTCCTTACCAGATCAAGCTGTGCAGATTCAAATGCTACATACAGTTAAATATTTGTGGCTAGAGGTAACTCGTAACGTAAAGGATTATGTTGATTTGAATCTTAAACCATTATTGCTTAAATTTGGGGATAAGGGGGGGCGTGGTCTGACTATGGAGGAGTGAGGATGTGCCATGCCTGAGCTCTGTCCGGCCCGCAGCTACACAAGCAGCTACAGGGGCGATTACCCCCCGTTTTCTACCCAGGGCATGTCACAGCGGCGTCGGGCATCTTCACAGCTCAAAAAGACCCACCAACAAGGCAAGGGTTCGCTGGAATAGTTTCTCTCCGGCACCCCCCGTCAGCAGAGGGGAAAATCCAAGATGGCCCTGGAACGAACGGCCCCACAGCAGCACCATAAGTCTCAACCTGCACCGCCAGCGTGGTCTCCTATCCCTTCTCCCAGGGTGGTAATTGACTCCATCCCCCCTGACTCCCCCCGCTCCACCTCATCACAAGACCAGGGCGCAGAGATAGCAGACCTGGCAGGAGACAGGGATATCAGGCAGCACCTGTGGTCTCTCCCCACTAAAGAGGACTTAGAGCATTTTACCAGCTGGATTAAAAGGGCTTTTAAGCAGGACATTGAGCAATTGAAAACAGACACCACTGAGCTAGGACACAGAGTAGAGACTTTGGAGCAGAAATTTGATGAAACTGTGCCCGCCATCTCTCAGCTCAGAGAACAGTCCTTTGCCCACAGTCACCAAATTGAGGCCCTCCTATGCCAATTAAATGACGTGGAAAACCGTAGCAGGCGAGCAAACATTCGCATACGTGGCCTACCAGAAGCCACCGCGCCTAAAGATATTATACCTACGCTGCAGGGGGTGTTCCGTGAAATCCTGAGCCTACCATCCTCGACCCCGATTGATATAGACAGGGCCCACAGAACACTCAGGCCCCCATCAGCTGACCCGGAGAACCCCAGGGATATTATTTGCAAACTCCACAAATATACCTTAAAAGAACACATCATGCAAAATCTGCGCAACAGACCGGTCTTTCACTTTGATGGAGCCCAGCTGTCCTTCTACCAGGACCTCTCCAGACGCACCCTAACGCAGCGATGGGCCTTGCGCCTACTTCTGGCGGAAATCCAAGCAGCAGGCCTCACATACCACTGGGGCTTCCCATTCAGCCTCCAGGCGTCCAAAAATGGCTGATGGGACATGCTGCGCACTAAAGACGACCTCCCCCACTACTTGCACACCATGGAACTTGACCCAGTTGACTTCCCAGATTAGCGCAGAATTCCTGACATCCCGATTCCCCAGCTACCCAAACCGTGGATCCCGGGGGCCGGCGAGCATCGCTCCCATGGTCACAAAAGGCAGACAGAGGGACCTTCCCCGGGCCCCTCTGTCGCTAGAGACTAACCATGCCGCTGATGAACTTATCCGCAGTCCCTTGAAAGGACCAAGATCACCTCCTTTCCTCTACTGGTTTCCCAGACTGGGCATAGGAGCCAATGGACACTATGCTGTAAGCACAGACCCATTCAGCGAAGGACACTGAATCTTGGTGCCCCTGTGATATTACCCAGCATTAAGTTGAACCTCCTGCTGCACGCTGGACTGGAGGGTTTGTTTTACAGCCCAATGTTTGGATGCCGTGTTTTGCACTTTTTGGGAGTACATGTTCGAGTACTTCACATTCACCACCCTGTTCATTTGTTTTCATGGACTGGACGGGGCACCGGGTCCCACGTCCCCTTAGTGGTTGCCCCACATACCCCACTTAGGCCTCACCTAATTAGGTGAATGTACCTAGCAGGACCCCAAGCTTACACCCAGGTGGTTTTTGGGTTGGATATCCCCCCCCGGGCTGGCTTTGTAGTTCACTACAGTGCAGTGCGGCCCTTATTTTACTTTTGTGCCTTACTCCCCCCTCTTCCTTTTCCCTCCCTTCTCCTCCTATGTGTCTGAGGAACTACCAGAGGGAGTTGTATTGGAGAGCCATAAAGCGGTACTCAAGGGAGAACTGATCTCATTGGGTTCTAGACTTAAATAGGAAAGGCAGATAGACTTTCAGAGGGTGCCGTCAGCTTTACAACAGGAAGAACTTAGACACAAACGCTAGTGGGACGCTGAGGCCCGCAAACGACTGACTGAGTGAGGGAGTTGTTCTCATGCCTCCTTGACCGTCGCGCCCGCAGGCAACTATGCTACCTATCCCACAAATATTCCAAACATGGTAATAAGTGCGGCAGATGCTGGCCAGAGCGCTCCGAAAGTGACAAATAACTTCTCATATACACACACTTCGGTTCCCCGGCCGTACGGCGACCCTGCACTCTGGGATTGCTTCAATATTTAAAGACTATTATGCAGACTTAAATCACTTAGACAAAGACATTTCCCAGACGAATAGACAGCCAAACTACGAGCTATTGGTGACTACCTCGCTTCGGCCGGGCTCCCCTCTCTGACACCAGAGCAACAACTAGACCTCAAATCACCCATTTCCCCTCAGGAGGTTATTAGGAAAGTGAAGGCTCTGCCTAATGGGAAGAGCCCTGGCCTGGATGGATATACCAAAGCATACTATGCTAAATTTCTCCCCCTGCTACAAAATCACATGTGCAGGTACTTCAATTCACTCGCCACAGCCACCTGAAGCCTTGTTGGCTCACATCACGGTGCTTCCTAAGGAAGGCAAGGACCCCACCCTCCCACAAAGCTATCGACCAATATCGCTACTTAATGTCGATATAAACCTTTTTGCAAAAATTATGGCAAACCGACTAAACACATCATACCATCTATCATTCACCTCGATCACACGGGATTTATATCAGGTAGAGAGGCCAGAGACAATTACATCTGGGCCACGCAGCTCATTCAGTGGGCCCGCTCCCACAGTGAATCCACCTCCTACCTCATTCTGTCCACGGAAGCCGTAAAGGCTTTTGACAGAATAGACTGGTCATACCTCAAGGCGTTTCTGGAAACCCTGGGGTTAGGCCCCACATGCTTGATCATGGCCCTCTAGACAACCCCCAGTGCGAAGGTCAAGGTTAATGGCCATCTGTCCTCGGGATTCCCCATACGGAATGGCACGAGGCAGGGGTGCCCCCTTCTCCCTCCTCCTGTTCTCCTTAGTTATGGAGCCTCTCCTTAGAAATGTACAGGCGAGCTGCGATATCAGAGGAGTGACGGTGGGGTCCACGGAACACAAACTTTCAGCCTATGCTGATGACGTGCTTTTCCCCCTGACCAACCCCCTTGTCTCGTTGCCAAACCTTATGAGAGAACTCAAAATTTTTGGACAAATATCAAATTTTAAGATCAATTACACTAAATCTGAGGTCCTACCCATTACTATACCCGAGACACTGGCCATTAATCTACAGCAAGCTTTCCCATTCAGTTGGGCCAAAGCCTCTATTAAATACATAGGGATCCAACTCACAGACCAGTTTGACACAATATATGCAGCTAATTTCCCTACTCTTCTGGGCACGGTCTGCAGGGATCTGCAAAACGGGGCCAAGACCTCTTTCACATGGCTAAGCAAGGTTAACATACTTAAAATGAATGTCCTCCCTAGGGTGCTTTTCTTTATGCAGATGTTACCTATCCCCTCCCCAAAAGCTTCTTCACACAGCTTCAAAGCCTAATGATTAATTTCATATGGCACAATGAAAAACCTAAGCTGGCCGTGTCCTTACTGCAGAAACCTAAAGAGAGGGGAGGTCTAGGCCTTCCAGACTTACGTCGCTATTACAGAGCCATTGCAATTCAACACATTCTAAACTGGCGCTACCACACCAGCACCAAAATGGGGGTCCCCTTAGAGAAAAGCCTAGCTGGCCGCAACCTGTCATATGCCCCTTGGCTGCCCCGGGAATACAGAGGGCTTTCACAGACAACCTCCCCACTGACCACTCATGCCCTCCGTGTCTGGGACCGCACTAAAGCTTTGTATGCCCTAGCACCCCCTGGCTCCCCGCTAGCACCGCTAGGAGGATTCAGGTGGTTCCCTCCTGGGGATCAGGCAGCCTTTTTTGGGTCCTGGGTCACCGATGGTAACTAGAGCTGCGGAAAATTGTTGGATAAGGGCAAGCTGATACCCCTAGACACCGTGAGGGACAGACATGGATGATTCCCAATGGACTGGTGGAGACACAAACAGCTCCAACACTTCATTGCGATCCATGGTGCCTCTATAAGAGGACTGGACACTCTTACCTCATTTGAACGATTGTTCATAGAAGAAGGGCCCACCCCCATCTGATCTCCAAACTATATCAGCTTCTGGGATCAGCCCCTGCTGTCACCAATGGTAGCGCAATCTGGAGGTTGAGTTCTCAGCAGACCAAAGGTCGCACATGTATAGACTCGCACACTCCAGCTCCATTGATTCCAAGACACAAGAAACAAACTACTAGCTTCTGACCCGCTGGTACCGTGTACCTGCGTCACTATCATGCATCTACCCCTCAACCACAGACCGCTGCTGGCGTGGCTGTGGCCAGAAAGGCACACTCCTCCATATTTGGTGGGACTGCCCAGTAGTTAAACCATTCTGGCTGGAAATTCACGCCTATTTAAAAGATGCCCTGCAGATCAAAATCCCATTCTCCCCAACTAATTTTCTCCTGCACCTCCCCGCCCTTCCTTTGAGCCACTACAAGAAAAGCAGACCCCTCCCCACCTCTTAAATGCTGCTAAACGGCTTATACTTCTCTAATGGAAATGCCTGCAGATTCCTACTATAACATAGTGGCTTAAGAAGGTGTATGAAATTAGAGAGGCGTAGGAGTGGGTGGTGAGGTGCAAAGACAGGAGCGAACGTTTCAACGGTATCTGGGCTCAGTGGCGGAAATATACTGCCAACACAGACCCGGTACCATCTAGCCTGGATGTTGCGCTGTGGAGTTAGTGGAGCCCTCACTGAAGCTGAAGAGGCCTGTTAATAGTGATGTGAATACCTGATCCTGACTTCTCATAAACCCTAATCGCAGTGATATGACCTGTACCCCTCTCTCCCCCTCTACGGTTCATAGACCTTTGTAACCTGTTGTTTTTCCCTCTAGCTAATATTTTCTCGGCACTCTGATGGTTACATTAGACAGAAAACTCACCTGGTAACCCTGGTGCTCTGGTGGGACCCGCATCCAAGAAGGCTGCAAAGGGGGCCCAGGAGATGTACCCCCCTAGGCGGAGGTATGATGGAGGCTTTTTAGCCCCTCTCTCGGAGGGGTGCTTGTCGGGTCCCTGCTGGCCACAGGGCTGAGATATGCCCCAGCATAATGGCTGAGAGCTATGAGGAGGTGCGGGCCCCTACCGGGGTAACCGGGGTGGAGCTTTCTCTATGCCTTGCAATGATACCGGTTTCTCCCTGTCCCCTATTCCCTTCCCCATGTCTCCCCAGTTTTTCCTTTACTTAAACTCAGATGTACAACGTTATGCTCTTAGGCTACAACAGCCACTCTGCATCCTCAATAATGACACGTTGTTGACTCTATTGTACTTGATGTATTTTATATGTTTAATAAAATAAAGATTACATAAAAAAAATTTTGGGATAAGTGCCGGAGTTGGTGTAAACTTCCACTAACAGTGATAGGTAGAGCGAATCTCATTAAAATGATTTGGACTCCACAGTTGCTGTATATCCTTCATAATTCTCCTATTTGGATAATATCGCATTGGTTTAGAAAGGTTCAATCTCTCTCGAACTGATATGGCGGAAAAAACAATCCCCTATAAAATTGACGAGCTTAATGTTAGCTAAAGATGTAAGGGGACTTGCTATTCCACATGTCAAAAGTTATTTTTTAGCCTCACAACTACAGCAATTCTTTTGTTGGATGGAAATTGCGGAGTCTGATCCCATACAGGGTCTGCTATTACCGCTATGCAGGAATTACACACTGATCTCCTTGTTGTAGACAAAAAAATCTGCGAAAGGATAAAGAGTTTCTGACAGGTAAACTGTTTGATAACGTTTGGCAAGAAATGAAAAATATTACTAACATTACGGGTTATACACGTTACACCCCAATATGGAATAATGCAAATTGTGAGGAATTACAGAAATTGGAAGGGTTCGAGTTATGGCAAAAACACGGGTTAGGATATTTGGAGCAGCTGTTCTGGAATGACAGTTTCAAATCCTTTACTCAAATAATGGATGAATTTGGAATTCCAAGGCAGAGGTTTTTCCAATATCTTCAACTCAGGCACACCTTACGGGCTCAGGCCCGCTCTTTTGAATTTAAATTGAATCAATCTGCAATAATATCATTATTAAATGCTAGAGGGCATAAGCAAGGCCTTATATCATGACTCTAATGGGGTATTATGTAATAGGTTTCAAGACTCTGTAGATATTCCTTCCAGGGCCCAGTGGGAACGAGACCTGAGACCATTATCAGACGACCATTGGACAATGGCTCTGTCTGCTGTCCCAAAAGTATCGCTGGCCACTACGCAAAAAACGCAATTATTCATTTTACATTAATCGTATTGTACTCCTGAGAAACTATTTAAATGGAAAGGTAGAGATTCCTCTCTCTGTCCTCGTTGTAGAGGAGGCACTGCAAATTTAATACACATGTTATGGAGATGCCCCAAACTCCACCGATATTGGCAGAGTATAATTACCACTTCAGCCCCGGAAGGTTTTCCTGATCAGAGCACTTTTTTCAATTTGGCACTGCGTCGCTTTAACTGCTAATTGCGTGGTCATGCAATGCTATGCCCAAACGAAATTTGCGTCCTTTTTTTCCCACAAATAGAGCTTTCTTTTGATGGTATTTGATCACCTCTGCGGTTTTTATTTTTTGCGATATAAACGGAAAAAGACCGAAAATTTTGAAAAAAAAATGATATTTTCTACTTTTTGTTATAAAAAAATCTAATAAACTCAAATTTAGTCATACATTTAGGCCAAAATGTATTCGGTGACGTGTCTTTGGTAAAAAAAGTCAATAAGCGTATATTTATTGGTTTGCGCAAAAGTTATAGCATCTACAAACTAGGGTACATTTTCTGGAATTTACACAGCTTTTAGTTTATGATCTATCTCATTTATTGAGGTGCTAAAATGGCAGGACAGTACAACCCCCCCCCAAATGACCCCATTTTGGAAAGTAGACACCCCAAGGAAATTGCTGAGAGGCATGTTGAGCTCATTGAATATTTTATTTTATTGTCCCAAGTGATTGAATAATGACGAAAAAATATTTTACAAAAAATTGTCACTAAGTCATATATTGCTTACACATGCCATGGTTATATGTGGAATTGCACCCTAAAATACATTTTGCTGCTTCTCCTAAGTACGGGGATACCACATGTGTGGGACTTTTTGGGAGCCTAGCCGCGTACGGGGCCCCCGAAAACCAATCACCGCCTTCAGGATTTCTAAGGGCGTAAATTTTTGATTTTACTCCTCACTACCTATCACAGTTTTGAAGGCCATAAAATGCCCAGATGGCACAAAACCCCCCCAAATGACCCCATTTTGAAAAGTAGACACCCCAAACTATTTGCAGAGAGGCATGTTGAGTCCATGGAATATTTTATATTTTGCCACAAGTTGTGGGAAAATGACAAACTTTTTTTTTTGCACAAAGTTGTCACTAAATGATATATTGCTCAAACATGCCATTGGCATATTTGGAATTACACCCCAAAATACATTCTGCTGCTTCTCCTGAGTACAGGGATACCACATGTGTGGGACTTTTTGGGAGCCTAGCTGCGTACGAGGCCCTGAAAACCAATCACCGCCTTCAGGATTTCTAAGGGCGTAAATTTTTGATTTCACTCCTCACTGCCTATCACAGTTTTGAAGGCCATAAAATGCCAAGATGGCACAACCCCCCCAAATGACCCCATTTTGGAAAGTGGACACCCCAAGCTATTTGCTGAGAGACATGGTGAGTATTGTGCAGCTCTCATTTGTTTTTGAAAATGAAGAAAGAAAAAAAAATGTATTTTTTTTTCTTTTTTCAATTTTCAAAACTTTGTGACAAAAAGTGAGGTCTGCAAAATACTCACCATACCTCTCAGCAAATAGCTTGGGGTGTCTACTTTCCAAAATGGGGTCATTTGGGGGGGGGGGTGTTGTGCCACCTGGGGGGGTTTTGAACTATCCTGGCATTTTATGCACAACATTTAGAAGCTTATGTCACACATCACCCACTCTTCTAACCACTTGAAGACAAAGCCCTTTCTGACACTTTGTTTACATGGAAAAAAACATTTTTTTGAAAGAAAATTACTTTGAACCCCCAAACATTATATATTTTTTAAAGGAGTGGCCCTACAGATTAAAATGGTGGGTGTTTCATTTTTTTTTTTTCACACAGTATTTGCGCAACGATTTTTCAAATGCATTTTTTGGGGAAAAAACACACTTTTTTTAATTTTAATGCACTAAAACACACTATATTGCCCAAATGTTTGATGAAATAAAAAAGATGATCTTAGGCTGAGTACATGGATACCAAACACGACATGCTTTAAAAATGCGCACAAACGTGCAGTGGCGACAAACTACATACAATTTTAAAAGCCTATAAAAGCCTTTACAGGTTACCACTTTAGATTTACAGAGGGGTCTACTGCTAAAATTACTGCCCTCGATCTGACCTTCGCGGTGATACCTCACATGCATGGTGCAATTGCTGTTTACATTGACGCCAGACCGATGCTTGCGTTCGCCTTTGCGCAAGAGCAGGGGGGGACAGGGGTCCTTTTTTTTTTTTCTTTATTGTTTTTTTTTGCTTTTTTATCTTATTTTTAAACTGTTCCTTTCATTTTTTTTTATCATTTTTATTGTTATCTCAGGGAATGTAAATACCCCCTATGATAGCAATAGGTAGTGACAGGTACTCTTTTTTGAAAAAACTGGAGTCCATTAGACCCTAGATCTCTCCTCTGCCCTCAAAGCATCTGACCACACCAAGATCAGAGTGATAAAATGATTTGCCAATTTCCCAATGGCGCTGTTTACATCTGCAAAATCTAAGTCATGAAATGCTCGTAGCTTCCGGTTTCTTAGGCCATAGAGATGATTGGAGCCATTCTGGTCTCTGATCAGCTCTATGGTCAGCTGGCTGAATCACCGGCTGCATTCTCGGGTTCCCTGTTGGGACAATAGAGTCAGGGAAAAACATGGAAGACGGTGGGGGGGGGGGGCATTCCCTCACACTGCTTGTAAAAGCAGTCTAGAGGCTAATTAGCCGCTAGGATTGCTTTTACATGAAAGCCGACCACTGGCTGAAAAGAATGATACCAAGATGGTACATAAACCTGCAGGCATCATTCTGGTATAACCACTCAATGTCCAGCAACATACCAGTACGTTGCTGGTCCTTGTTGGGCATATATTGTAATTTTTTTTTTCATGCAGCCTGTGGGCTGAACGAAAAAAAGAGATTGATCGGTGGATATGCCCACCATTAGAATACCTCCCTTCATCCACCCACTTCTAATGATGGGCATACATGCACCATTTATATATGCCAAAGCATGGGGGCATCCGCCCCAAAGTTAGGGGCAAATCGCTCCTCCGCCCCTGCTGCCCCCATGCCTCGGTATATATGCTCTTTTTTTTAACTGTGGTGGTGAAATCACCCCCCTACAGCGCTGGAGTCACGGCTTTATGTATCGTGGGAGCAAGCGCTGTTGCTGTCAAGATAAATTAATCCGCACTGCAACTGAATGGCGTACATGCTAACTCAAATGATGGTTAACAATAAAACAAAGTAACATTACAGTATAACAGTAAGACATACCATACCTGCAAAGCAAATAAATAAAAAAAACATAGTAGAAAATAAAACATTTTTTAACGCAACCTGTGCCTAAAATATATATATATGCCGAAGCATGGGGGCATCCACCAGCAAAAGTTAGGAGCAAATCGCTCCTCTGCCCCTGCTGCCCCCATGCTTCGGCATATATGCTCTTTTTTTTTTTAACTGTGGTGGTGAAATCACCTCCGACAGCACTGGAGTCACGGCTTTATGTATCGTGGGAGCAAACGCTGTTGCTGTCAAGATAAATAAATCCGTGCTGCATCTGAATGGCGTACCTGAAAACAAAAAAATGGTTAACAATAAAACACAGTAAATGTAAATGCCAGCAATGGCATCTTGGGAGACCCTGTGAAAGTGTGCCTAGTCTGTGCAATGCTGTACCCTACGCTAAAACTCAACTAGTGTATGGTAGCGCTCAAAACATTCACCAATGCAAAGACCAGGATTGCCAGGACAGGAGGGACAATAATAGCGGGTGTCACGCCTATATCCATGCTTTCTACAGACACAACATTTTCTTTGGTGGGCTCGTTGGGTAGGGGTTCTTGGGAGGACATAAGGAAAATGCCTCTCATGCAGCCGGCTTACTGCATTTGAATTGCCCTTCCTTTGAGCCACTACAAGAAAAGCAGACCGCTCCCCACCTCTTAAATGCTGCTAAACGGCTTATACTTCTCTAATGGAAATGCCTGCAGATTCCTACTATAACATAGTGGCTTAAGAAGGTGTATGAAATTAGAGAGGCGGAGGAGTGGGTGGTGAGGTGCAAAGACAGGAGCGAACGTTTCAACGGTATCTGGGCTCAGTGGCGGAAATATACTGCCAACACAGACCCGGTACCATCTAGCCTGGATGTTGCGCTGTGGAGTTAGTGGAGCCCTCACTGAAGCTGAAGAGGCCTGTTAATAGTGATGTGAATACCTGATCCTGACTTCTCATAAACCCTAATCGCAGTGATATGACCTGTACCCCTCTCTCCCCCTCTACGGTTCATAGACCTTTGTAACCTGTTGTTTTTCCCTCTAGCTAATATTTTCTCGGCACTCTGATGGTTACATTAGACAGAAAACTCACCTGGTTACCATGGTGCTCTGGTGGGACCCGCATCCAAGAAGGCTGCAAAGGGGGCCCAGGAGATGTACCCCCCTAGGCGGAGGTATGATGGAGGCTTTTTAGCCCCTCTCTCGGAGGGGTGCTTGTCGGGTCCCTGCTGGCCACAGGGCTGAGATATGCCCCAGCATAATGGCTGAGAGCTATGAGGAGGTGCGGGCCCCTACCGGGGTAACCGGGGTGGAGCTTTCTCTATGCCTTGCAATGATACCGGTTTCTCCCTGTCCCCTATTCCCTTCCCCATGTCTCCCCAGTTTTTCCTTTACTTAAACTCAGATGTACAACGTTATGCTCTTAGGCTACAACAGCCACTCTGCATCCTCAATAATGACACGTTGTTGACTCTATTGTACTTGATGTATTTTATATGTTTAATAAAATAAAGATTACATAAAAAAAATTTTGGGATAAGTGCCGGAGTTGGTGTTAACTTCCACTAACAGTGATAGGTAGAGCGAATCTCATTAAAATGATTTGGACTCCACAGTTGCTGTATATCCTTCATAATTCTCCTATTTGGATAATATCGCATTGGTTTAGAAAGGTTCAATCTCTCTCGAACTGATATGGCGGAAAAAACAATCCCCTATAAAATTGACGAGCTTAATGTTAGCTAAAGATGTAAGGGGACTTGCTATTCCACATGTCAAAAGTTATTTTTTAGCCTCACAACTACAGCAATTCTTTTGTTGGATGGAAATTGCGGAGTCTGATCCCATACAGGGTCTGCTATTACCGCTATGCAGGAATTACACACTGATCTCCTCGTTGTAGACAAAAAAATCTGCGAAAGGATAAAGAGTTTCTGACAGGTAAACTGTTTGATAACGTTTGGCAAGAAATGAAAAATATTACTAACATTACGGGTTATACACGTTACACCCCAATATGGAATAATGCAAATTGTGAGGAATTACAGAAATTGGAAGGGTTCGAGTTATGGCAAAAACACGGGTTAGGATATTTGGAGCAGCTGTTCTGGAATGACAGTTTCAAATCCTTTACTCAAATAATGGATGAATTTGGAATTCCAAGGCAGAGGTTTTTCCAATATCTTCAACTCAGGCACACCTTACGTGCTCAGGCCCGCTCTTTTGAATTTAAATTGAATCAATCTACAATAATATCATTATTAAATGCTAGAGGGCATAAGCAAGGCCTTATATCAGGACTCTAATGGGGTATTATGTAATAGGTTTCAAGACTCTGTAGATATTCCTTCAAGGGCCCAGTGGGAACGAGACCTGAGACCATTATCAGACGACCATTGGACAATGGCTCTGTCTGCTGTCCCAAAAGTATCGCTGGCCACTACGCAAAAAACGCAATTATTCATTTTACATTAATCGTATTGTACTCCTGAGAAACTATTTAAATGGAAAGGTAGAGATTCCTCTCTCTGTCCTCGTTGTAGAGGAGGCACTGCAAATTTAATACACATGTTATGGAGATGCCCCAAACTCCACCGATATTGGCAGAGTATAATTACCACTTCAGACCCGGAAGGTTTTCCTGACCAGAGCACTTTTTTCAATTTGGCACTGCGTCGCTTTAACTGCTAATTGCGTGGTCATGCAATGCTATGCCCAAACGAAATTTGCGTCCTTTTTTTCCCACAAATAGAGCTTTCTTTTGATGGTATTTGATCACCTCTGCGGTTTTTATTTTTTGCGATATAAACGGAAAAAGACCGAAAATTTTGAAAAAAAAATGATATTTTCTACTTTTTGTTATAAAAAAATCTAATAAACTCAAATTTAGTCATACATTTAGGCCAAAATGTATTCGGTGACGTGTCTTTGGTAAAAAAAGTCAATAAGCGTATATTTATTGGTTTGCGCAAAAGTTATAGCATCTACAAACTAGGGTACATTTTCTGGAATTTACACAGCTTTTAGTTTATGATCTATCTCATTTATTGAGGTGCTAAAATGGCAGGACAGTACAACCCCCCCCCCAAATGACCCCATTTTGGAAAGTAGACACCCCAAGGAAATTGCTGAGAGGCATGTTGAGCTCATTGAATATTTTATTTTATTGTCCCAAGTGATTGAATAATGACGAAAAAATATTTTACAAAAAATTGTCACTAAGTCATATATTGCTTACACATGCCATGGTTATATGTGGAATTGCACCCCAAAATACATTTTGCTGCTTCTCCTAAGTACGGGGATACCACATGTGTGGGACTTTTTGGGAGCCTAGCCGCGTACGGGGCCCCCGAAAACCAATCACCGCCTTCAGGATTTCTAAGGGCGTAAATTTTTGATTTTACTCCTCACTACCTATCACAGTTTTGAAGGCCATAAAATGCCCAGATGGCACAAAACCCCCCCAAATGACCCCATTTTGAAAAGTAGACACCCCAAACTATTTGCAGAGAGGCATGTTGAGTCCATGGAATATTTTATATTTTGCCACAAGTTGTGGGAAAATGACAAACTTTTTTTTTTGCACAAAGTTGTCACTAAATGATATATTGCTCAAACATGCCATTGGCATATTTGGAATTACACCCCAAAATACATTCTGCTGCTTCTCCTGAGTACAGGGATACCACATGTGTGGGACCTTTTGGGAGCCTAGCTGCGTACGAGGCCCTGAAAACCAATCACCGCCTTCAGGATTTCTAAGGGCGTAAATTTTTGATTTCACTCCTCACTGCCTATCACAGTTTTGAAGGCCATAAAATGCCAAGATGGCACAACCCCCCCAAATGACCCCATTTTGGAAAGTGGACACCCCAAGCTATTTGCTGAGAGACATGGTGAGTATTGTGCAGCTCTCATTTGTTTTTGAAAATGAAGAAAGAAAAAAAAATGTATTTTTTTTTCTTTTTTCAATTTTCAAAACTTTGTGACAAAAAGTGAGGTCTGCAAAATACTCACCATACCTCTCAGCAAATAGCTTGGGGTGTCTACTTTCCAAAATGGGGTCATTTGGGGGGGGGGTGTTGTGCCACCTGGGGGGGTTTTGAACTATCCTGGCATTTTATGCACAACATTTAGAAGCTTATGTCACACATCACCCACTCTTCTAACCACTTGAAGACAAAGCCCTTTCTGACACTTTGTTTACATGGAAAAAAAAATTTTTTTGAAAGAAAATTACTTTGAACCCCCAAACATTATATATTTTTTAAAGGAGTGGCCCTACAGATTAAAATGGTGGGTGTTTCATTTTTTTTTTTCACACAGTATTTGCGCAACGATTTTTCAAATGCATTTTTTGGGGAAAAAACACACTTTTTTTAATTTTAATGCACTAAAACACACTATATTGCCCAAATGTTTGATGAAATAAAAAAGATGATCTTAGGCTGAGTACATGGATACCAAACACGACATGCTTTAAAAATGCGCACAAACGTGCAGTGGCGACAAACTACATACAATTTTAAAAGCCTATAAAAGCCTTTACAGGTTACCACTTTAGATTTACAGAGGGGTCTACTGCTAAAATTACTGCCCTCGATCTGACCTTCGCGGTGATACCTCACATGCATGGTGCAATTGCTGTTTACATTGACGCCAGACCGATGCTTGCGTTCGCCTTTGCGCAAGAGCAGGGGGGGACAGGGGTCCTTTTTTTTTTTTCTTTATTGTTTTTTTTTGCTTTTTTATCTTATTTTTAAACTGTTCCTTTCATTTTTTTTATCATTTTTATTGTTATCTCAGGGAATGTAAATACCCCCTATGATAGCAATAGGTAGTGACAGGTACTCTTTTTTGAAAAAACTGGAGTCCATTAGACCCTAGATCTCTCCTCTGCCCTCAAAGCATCTGACCACACCAAGATCGGAGTGATAAAATGATTTGCCAATTTCCCAATGGCGCTGTTTACATCTGCAAAATCTAAGTCATGAAATGCTCGTAGCTTCCGGTTTCTTAGGCCATAGAGATGATTGGAGCCATTCTGGTCTCTGATCAGCTCTATGGTCAGCTGGCTGAATCACCGGCTGCATTCTCGGGTTCCCTGTTGGGACAATAGAGTTGGGTAAAAACATGGAAGACGGTGGGGGGGGGCATTCCCTCACACTGCTTGTAAAAGCAGTCTAGAGGCTAAGTAGCCGCTAGGATTGCTTTTACATGAAAGCCGACCACTGGCTGAAAAGAATGATACCAAGATGGTACATAAACCTGCAGGCATCATTCTGGTATAACCACTCAATGTCCAGCAACATACCAGTACGTTGCTGGTCCTTGTTGGGCATATATTGTAATTTTTTTTTTCATGCAGCCTGTGGGCTGAACGAAAAAAAGAGATTGATCGGTGGATATGCCCACCATTAGAATACCTCCCTTCATCCACCCACTTCTAATGATGGGCATACATGCACCATTTATATATGCCAAAGCATGGGGGCATCCGCCCCAAAGTTAGGGGCAAATCGCTCCTCCGCCCCTGCTGCCCCCATGCCTCGGTATATATGCTCTTTTTTTTTTTAACTGTGGTGGTGAAATCACCTCCGACAGCACTGGAGTCACGGCTTTATGTATCGTGGGAGCAAACGCTGTTGCTGTCAAGATAAATAAATCCGTGCTGCATCTGAATGGCGTACCTGAAAACAAAAAAATGGTTAACAATAAAACACAGTAAATGTAAATGCCAGCAATGGCATCTTGGGAGACCCTGTGAAAGTGTGCCTAGTCTGTGCAATGCTGTACCCTACGCTAAAACTCAACTAGTGTATGGTAGCGCTCAAAACATTCACCAATGCAAAGACCAGGATTGCCAGGACAGGAGGGACAATAATAGCGGGTGTCACGCCTATATCCGTGCTTTCTACAGACACAACATTTTCTTTAGTGGGCTCGTTGGGTAGGGGTTCTTGGGAGGACATAAGGAAAATGCCTCTCATGCAGCCGGCTTACTGCATTTGAATTGCCCTTCCTTTGAGCCACTACAAGAAAAGCAGACCGCTCCCCACCTCTTAAATGCTGCTAAACGGCTTATACTTCTCTAATGGAAATGCCTGCAGATTCCTACTATAACATAGTGGCTTAAGAAGGTGTATGAAATTAGAGAGGCGGAGGAGTGGGTGGTGAGGTGCAAAGACAGGAGCGAACGTTTCAACGGTATCTGGGCTCAGTGGCGGAAATATACTGCCAACACAGACCCGGTACCATCTAGCCTGGATGTTGCGCTGTGGAGTTAGTGGAGCCCTCACTGAAGCTGAAGAGGCCTGTTAATAGTGATGTGAATACCTGATCCTGACTTCTCATAAACCCTAATCGCAGTGATATGACCTGTACCCCTCTCTCCCCCTCTACGGTTCATAGACCTTTGTAACCTGTTGTTTTTCCCTCTAGCTAATATTTTCTCGGCACTCTGATGGTTACATTAGACAGAAAACTCACCTGGTTACCCTGGTGCTCTGGTGGGACCCGCATCCAAGAAGGCTGCAAAGGGGGCCCAGGAGATGTACCCCCCTAGGCGGAGGTATGATGGAGGCTTTTTAGCCCCTCTCTCGGAGGGGTGCTTGTCGGGTCCCTGCTGGCCACAGGGCTGAGATATGCCCCAGCATAATGGCTGAGAGCTATGAGGAGGTGCGGGCCCCTACCGGGGTAACCGGGGTGGAGCTTTCTCTATGCCTTGCAATGATACCGGTTTCTCCCTGTCTCCTATTCCCTTCCCCATGTCTCCCCAGTTTTTCCTTTACTTAAACTCAGATGTACAACGTTATGCTCTTAGGCTACAACAGCCACTCTGCATCCTCAATAATGACACGTTGTTGACTCTATTGTACTTGATGTATTTTATATGTTTAATAAAATAAAGATTACATAAAAAAAATTTTGGGATAAGTGCCGGAGTTGGTGTAAACTTCCACTAACAGTGATAGGTAGAGCGAATCTCATTAAAATGATTTGGACTCCACAGTTGCTGTATATCCTTCATAATTCTCCTATTTGGATAATATCGCATTGGTTTAGAAAGGTTCAACCCCTCTCGAACTGATATGGCGGAAAAAACAATCCCCTATAAAATTGACGAGCTTAATGTTAGCTAAAGATGTAAGGGGACTTGCTATTCCACATGTCAAAAGTTATTTTTTAGCCTCACAACTACAGCAATTCTTTTGTTGGATGGAAATTGCGGAGTCTGATCCCATACAGGGTCTGCTATTACCGCTATGCAGGAATTACACACTGATCTCCTTGTTGTAGACAAAAAAATCTGCGAAAGGATAAAGAGTTTCTGACAGGTAAACTGTTTGATAACGTTTGGCAAGAAATGAAAAATATTACTAACATTACGGGTTATACACGTTACACCCCAATATGGAATAATGCAAATTGTGAGGAATTACAGAAATTGGAAGGGTTCGAGTTATGGCAAAAACACGGGTTAGGATATTTGGAGCAGCTGTTCTGGAATGACAGTTTCAAATCCTTTACTCAAATAATGGATGAATTTGGAATTCCAAGGCAGAGGTTTTTCCAATATCTTCAACTCAGGCACACCTTACGGGCTCAGGCCCGCTCTTTTGAATTTAAATTGAATCAATCTACAATAATATCATTATTAAATGCTAGAGGGCATAAGCAAGGCCTTATATCACGACTCTAATGGGGTATTATGTAATAGGTTTCAAGACTCTGTAGATATTCCTTCAAGGGCCCAGTGGGAACGAGACCTGAGACCATTATCAGACGACCATTGGACAATGGCTCTGTCTGCTGTCCCAAAAGTATCGCTGGCCACTACGCAAAAAACGCAATTATTCATTTTACATTAATCGTATTGTACTCCTGAGAAACTATTTAAATGGAAAGGTAGAGATTCCTCTCTCTGTCCTCGTTGTAGAGGAGGCACTGCAAATTTAATACACATGTTATGGAGATGCCCCAAACTCCACCGATATTGGCAGAGTATAATTACCACTTCAGGCCCGGAAGGTTTTCCTGACCAGAGCACTTTTTTCAATTTGGCACTGCGTCGCTTTAACTGCTAATTGCGTGGTCATGCAATGCTATGCCCAAACGAAATTTGCGTCCTTTTTTTCCCACAAATAGAGCTTTCTTTTGATGGTATTTGATCACCTCTGCGGTTTTTATTTTTTGCGATATAAACGGAAAAAGACCGAAAATTTTGAAAAAAAAATGATATTTTCTACTTTTTGTTATAAAAAAATCTAATAAACTCAAATTTAGTCATACATTTAGGCCAAAATGTATTCGGTGACGTGTCTTTGGTAAAAAAAGTCAATAAGCGTATATTTATTGGTTTGCGCAAAAGTTATAGCATCTACAAATAGCGGGTGTCACGCCTATATCCGTGCTTTCTACAGACACAACATTTTCTTTGGTGGGCTCGTTGGGTAGGGGTACTTGGGAGGACATAAGGAAAATGCCTCTCATGCAGCCGGCTTACTGCATTTGAATTGGGAAGGTGAGGTGGAAACAAAAGGGCTCTGAAGATCTCTTCCTGGAATTTAGGAAAGGATCCAGTTCATCCTGAAGCTCTGTATAGCACATGAGCGTTCAGCAAAGCCAATTGAAATAAGTATACAGACACTTTTTTGTACCAGCGTCTGGCCTTACCGGCAACTAGGTATGGCGGCAACAACTGATCGTTGAGGTCCACCCCTCCCATATTTTGGTTATATTCGTGGACACAGAGGGGTTTCTCCACAGCACCAGTCGCCGTAGTAATTTGGACAGTCGTGTCTGCATGAAGGGAGGTAAGAACGCAAACATTCTTATTATCCCTCAACGTCATAGCGAGCAAGTTATTACACTGCAAGCAGGCTCTCTCCCCCAGCCTAAGACTGGAATCTACAAGCCACTGGGGAAAGCCCCGGCGATTAGATCGCACAGTGCCACTTGCTCCAATCTGATGATCAAACAAGTGACTAAAAAGTGGCACGCTCGTGTAATAATTGTCCACGTACAAGTGGTACCCCTTTCCGAATAAGGGTGACACCAAGTCCCACACAATCTTGCTTCCTATATAGTCAGGGCAGTTTGTCGGCTCTACGTGACTATCTCTTCCCTCGTAAACCATAAAACTACATGTATAGCCGGTGGACCTGTCACAGAGCGTATACATCTTGACCCCGTATCTGGCACGCTTGCTGGGAAGGTACTGTTTGAATGACAAGCGGCCAGAAAACTTAATCAGGGACTCATCAACGCAGACAACTTGATGGGGAGTAAACAAGTCTGCAAAACGTTGGTTGAAGTGGTTTACGAGGGGCCGAATTTTGTAGAGCCGATCGTATCCAGGGTCTCCACGAGGACGACAGAGTTCATTGTTGTTGAAGTACATGAACCGCAAAATCTGCTCGTATCGTTCCCTGGCCATGGAAGCAGAGAACACGGGCATATGGTGAATTGGGTCAGTGGACCAATATGACCGCAACTCACTCTTTTTGGTTATGTCCATGAGGAGGGATAGGCCCAGAAAGATCTTAATTTCGGAAAATTCGTAATTGGTTTCCAATCTCTGGAAAAGGAGGACTGGGGAATAGTGGCGACGTGTTGACCAGCGTACAAATTGCTTTGGTCCACAATAGATCTATAGAGATCTTCTGTGAAAAACAGCGAATAAAAATCAAGTGACGTAAAATCAACTGTTTCCACCTGAATGCCGGGTTGGCCAGTAAATGGAGGAAGTATAGGTGCTGCAGAAGTGGTGGGTTCCCAATTAGGATTGGCGAATGCAGCAGGAAGGGCACGATGGGCCTGTGTTTGTCTTCTTGGCGGCAGCGGGACGCTACTTGTGCTTGCCACCTCGCCAGCTTGAACTGAACTTATGGGACTCGCCACGTCACCAAGTGTTACTGCAGTGCTGGATGTACAACCAGGGTGTACTAGGCCGCTGGTGCTTGCCAGTTCACCAGAAGGAATAGCGGCGCTAGTACTTCTCTGCTCCATATGAGAGCCCTGCGGTTCTTGCACCTCAACAGCAGAAGAAGATTGGGGTCTGGTACGCCTGACCTTGGCAGGGACCACAACTCCGTTGTCAGAGCTATCTGTCATGAAGCCGCTGCTGTCTACAGGTTCGTATTCTGAGCCTGAATCTGACAGATGAGTGACTTCCTCTTCACTATCTGTCATACTCAGAAACGTGTAGGCCTCTTCACTAGTGTACCTTCGATTTTCCATTTTGGGCTCTAAATTTAGTGGTACACTAATGAGACTCACAGGTAAAAAAGCTCCTGACTGTTAGCGACTGTATCAAAACGCTACCAAAAAAACTGTTAGCGATCGCAGGGATCAGGCCTGACTCTGCGAACGCTGCAGTTATGTGTTTAGTGTTTTGTAAGTGACAGTGATCAATCGATACTGCACTTGGGTGGGCTGGGCTGGGCGGAGGGGCAAAACGCAGGTGCTAGCAGGTATCTGGGCTGATCCCGCTAACACTGCATTTTTGGAAACCCTATACTGCTGGGGACGCTAGTATAGATCTGATCAGATCAGATATTGATCCGTTCAGATACTTTACCACTAAGGGAGGTGCATGCTGCGTGCGTTAGCGGTACTGGCACTAATCTGACGCTGCCTGGGGCGACGCAGACCCTAAAACCTAACATATCACCCGCCGGGCGATCAGGGGGTTAAACCTTTATTAGGTAATAAATGGCGGGTGCCCTGACACTATAAAAAATAAACGAACTAACCAGCGTCACCCGTAACAGTTATATGGTGATCACTGGTGAAAGGGTTAACTAGGGGGCAATCAGGGGGTTAAAACCTTTATTAGGTAGTATATGGGGGTACCTGACGCTATAGAAAGCGGACGGTGAACCTAAATACTTAACTGCCTAACTAGCATCACCTGTGACACTAATACAGCGATCAGAAAAACGATCGCTTAGTGACACTGGCGACAGGGGTTGATCAAGGGGTTAAACCTTTATTAGGGGGAGTTAGGGGGGTACCCTAGACCTAAAGGGGCCTACCACTAACTGCCCTACCACTTATAACTATCACAAATGACACCAATGCAATAATCAGTAAAAAAAAAACTGCTATTGGTGTCACTGTGACAGGGGGTACAGGGTGGTGATAAGTGTGCCTGCGTGTTCTACTGTTAATGTAGTGTTTGGTGCAAACTTACTTGATGTCTTCTCTCTTCAGAAGCCGGAACGAAAAGGCTTCACGAGGAGCGATGACATCACTTCCTCTGATTCTGTTTACAGTTCAGAAGCCGAGGAAGCTTCTCATTCGCCAGGAGCGATCGTGAGGGGGTGGCCATGAATCAGTGGCCTCCCCCTCAGCTCGGATCGCTCCTGGAGCTAATCTGACCGCCGCAGGCACCGGGGGGGGGGGGGGGGCGATCGGACCCCCCCCCCCCCCACCCGTGAGCAGGCAGGGATGTACAGGTAAGCCCTTATGCCTGCCCGTGCCATTGTGCCGACGTACATCGGCGTGCGGCAGTCGGCAACTGGTTAAGACTATTAATGGTTTGTTCAGAATTACATTACCATAAGATCCTGCCATTTGTTTGTTAAATATAATAGAGGAAGTTAGATTTCCGGAGTGTGCTTAGTCTACAATAGCAAGAAGTTTGTTTCAAGCACGTAAGTTAATAGCACAAAAATGGATTTCAGTATACCCACCAACAGTGGAGGAATGGAGAATGTAAATAAAAGAAACCCTGTTAAAAGAGAAATATATTTTTTTACATCGAGGATGCCAAGAGAAATTTGAGATTTGGAGAAGATGGTTAAATGTTTTAGGCCCCGATTTGGAAGAAGCTTTATAGTACGAGAGGGGATATAGAGAGAGAGGCCGAAGCTTGGGAGTGGGGTGAGGGGATTCCTGGGGGGGGGGGGGGGTATGTGGGATTTTCTTTTTTTTTGGGGGGGGGGGGGAGGGTGTTTATGGTTTAGTTATGTGATGTGTACCAAGGTTGTATCTGGTCAGTATGTAAGTATTGTGTTTTGAATTTTTTTTTTTATCTATTGTACTAACAAAAGAATTTCAATAAACAATACTGGATATAAAATAAAAATAAAAAATACATAAAAAAAAAAAGAAGTTTTGCCTTTAGTTCTACTTTAAATCACACCAAGTTCTCCCAGTGCACAAAATTGAAATTTACAAGTGCCCAGAATTAAGGTTTACCCCTTCATGACCAAGCCATATTTTGCGATACGGCACTGCGCTAATTTAACTGACAATTGCGCTGATGTGTGACACTGTACCCAAATACAATTTATGTCCTATTTTCCCCCACAAATACAGCTTTCTTTTAGTGGTATTTGATCACCTCTGCGGTTTTTATTTTTTGCGCTATAAACAAAAAAAGACCGACAATTTTGAAGAAAAAAAAAGTATTAAAAGTATTAAAGTAATACTTTCTGTTATAAAACATACCAAATAAATTTTTTTTTAAAAAACTATTTTTTTTCATCAATTTAGGCCAATATGTATCCTGCTACATATTTTTGGTAAAATTTTTTCCAATAAGCATATATTGATTGGTTTGTGCAAAAGTTATAGCATCTACGAACTATGGAATAGATTTATGGAATTTCTTTTTATATTAGTAATGGTGGTGATCAGCGATTTTTGCAGCGAACAAATCGGACACTGACACTTTTTGGGGACCAGTGACACTAATACAGTGATTGGTGCTAAAAAAAAAAAAAAAAAAAAAAGCACTCTCACTGTATGACAATGGCAGGGAAGAGGTTAACATCAGGGGAGATCAAAGGGTTAAGTGTGCTCCTGGGGAGTGCTTTCTGTGTGGGGGGTGGCTTAACTGGAGGAAGACACAGATCTGTGTTTCTGCTTAGTAGAAACACAAGATCTCCATCTTCCTCTCTGACAGAATGGCAGTCTGCCTTGTTTACATGGGCAGACCAGCATTCTGCCTGTCCTGTCAATGGATGGCAGGTCCCAGCAGACATCACGTCCGCCGCTCCCGCTGTGTCCAATCACAGCGGAAGCGGTTTGCTGACAGCGGGCGTGCGCCCCAGACCCTGTCCACGAAACCACGTATGGTACGTTATTTTGCGCAGGAGGGCCGCCCTGCCGCAATATATCTGTGTGGAGTTGTCCTCCAGTGGTTAAAGGCAATCAAATACTCAACTCTCTGCCTGAGAGAACATTACTACCACAATTACGTATTATTGTATTATTATATGTATTATTTTATACCGTAAGATCTTTAGGCCTGCAGATGTGGCAATATCCGAACACATATTAGAAATTTAACAGAGTGTTTGTATATCCTCCTGTGATGGAGTTGCCCCGAGAGACATAAAATTTGCTCATATACTTTTAAGAACTATGAATATCACACAAACACACACATTGAACTGGATGGACTTGTCTCTTTTTTTCAACCTTACAAACTATAACTATGAATATACAGGCATCTCCAAAGTGGTAACTCCACAAGTTTAATCTAAATGATCTTGATGGTTGTATTTCCTAGCACTGATGTATAAGATATCTGTGCTCTTACTATGTAATGACAACATTGACATATTTTTTTAACATAGTTTATTTAAAATTCCACAGCATATTAACCAACAGCTTGGACAATGATCTTTTATTAATAGAGATCTGAATTTTGCTAATACCCAAGCTATTCTCATCAGAAAACCTCAAAAGAAGTTCTGCCTGCAAAACAAATAAATGATATCCTGTCGCCATTCCAAACCTCACTGCATCAGAAGATCTACATTTGACACTTCTGCTGTGTCAGATGCCTGGTTCCCTGATGCGCTCTATGGCTCTTTCAACCAGTCGCTATGGTGGTGATTTTTTTTTACTAGAACTGGTGCACACAGAATCTGGTTTTATTGGCAAAGCTTACTGAACAAGCTGAAGTTACAAGCCGATTGGTTACTATGCACAGCTGCACCAGATATAGTAAATCTCCCCCAATGTCACTACTGTTGCCTGTAGTTACGTAAGGGTAGGCAGATGGAACCACAAAGCAAAGCAGGGGACTCCTGGATCAGACACTCCTGGAAGTATCAAATGTAGAAGAGTCTTCAATGAAGCAGGGTTCAACAGAGCAGGCAGCAGGACAGGTAGGTATTAATAGCTTGCATTGTAGAGAGAACTATTATGGGCCTGCAAAAATAGTATCAGGAGGGGGAATCCTAAACAACCTCATCATCATCTCAGAGGCATTTTTGTGCAGCTTTATTCTGACAACAGATTTACCTAATAATCATGCGAGACCCAGAGCTAAGAAATGTTTATACTTTCGAAAAAAAAAATTTGTGACAATTTTTCACTTTTTTTTTCATGTCACTGGGGAGCTCTACAGGTCAAGAACACCATCTTGTTACACTGCTAGATATCTGATTACACGTGCACCTAGGATGCTTTTTTTTTGTTTTTTTTTTGCTTAAAACTTCCTTTCCTCTCCAAAAACCTATGTATTCTTTTGACTACTAGTAAAAAAGGACAAATCATATTTGGTTGTAGAATATGATGTCAATGAGAGGTCAACATTTACTGAAATATAATTTCTAGTTACATTTCACAATATCACTACAGACAATACAACTTAACCCCGTGCACACGGGCAGAATGTTGGGAGACATTTGCCAGTTAAAAAAAAAACAAAACAAAAAAAAACAGTCGACAGTCAGCACATGTGTATGTCGGTCTGTCTGACAGAAGTCGGCCAATCGGCTGGCTTCTGTTGGAGGTACATGGCGGAAAACCAGCAACCAACCGACTCTCGATCAGCGCTCTCAGCCAATGGCAGAGAGTGCTGATCGGAGTGTTGTGGGGGGGGGGGGTGTGTGTCCCCCTGTCAAAGCACAATAGCTCAGCGGGGGAGATCGCTGGACTAACCTTGCATGGTTAGTACAGTGTCTCTGACTGGAGTTGTCAATTTTTTTTCGTGCAACCCAACAGGTAATGTGTACCCGGCTTAAAGGAGTTGTAAAGGCAGAAGGGTTTTTACCTTAAGGGCCCTTTCACACGGGCTTTCCGATCAGGTCTGCCTGTCAGTTTTTCAGGCGGACCTAATCGGACCTTCCATTCACTCCTAGGGAGCAGCAGATATCAGCGGTGACTTGTCTGCTGACATTCGCCACTATCAGATCCTGTGTGTGAAATCCAGATGAATGGTGACCCTATTTTCCAGCCGTCACAGCAAGCTGCTTGCTGTGGGGGCATTCGACAGGAGGGAGGGACCAGGAGCAGCAAAGAGGGACACGAGAAGAGGAGGAGCAGGGCTGCCCTGTGCAAAACCAACCGCACAGAGCAGGTAAGTATAACATGTTTGTTATTTACTTTTTTTTTTTTTTTTTTTTTTTTAAACATTACAATCACTTCAAGACCTGATTTGTATTTTTTTTTTTTATATCAGGTGTGAGAGTAATCACAGAGATAATGACAAGCGTGGTCTCAAAGTGGATCTTAAAAGTACATATGTTTCAAACTACAACCTATGAGGGAATGAACACAATTACAGAATGTATGAGCATCACCCTCTGTTTCAGTTACAATGAGTGCAGAAAAGAACAAAAGAATTTGCAGGAATATAAACTACATAGAAACCAATTTCCAGCTGTCATTGTCCCAGGGCAGAATAAAGAATGTGGACCAATTTCTCATTTGTTGTTCTGAGCAATAAAGAAATTCCCTTCTCCCGGGGTTTATATAGCAGCTTCAAATATGTTGGTAGAGAAAGCTTTCATAAATGGATTTTCACATGCAGCCTCAAGCTGGACTTCAAAAGTCAAAAATACAGTTGAAACAAATTCATAGGAACATATTTTATTTTTTTGAATCTGTAATGTAATAACAATCTGTGAACCTGTAATCCAGCCACCCCAGTGTGTGACTAACTGGTTAAATCATTTGGTTGAAGGAAACTAAACATTTCCCATGTAGATTAGCTGTGAGGACCACAGACAGTTCATGAAAACATCAGGTGGGTGTCAGCGCTGTCTAGGCCTCAGGCTGTTGCTGGTTATATAGAGCCAGGCTGACTAGGAGTCCAGTCCAATCTCATAATTGGAATAACATCTGAACTCATTGGCTAGTGACCGTGTGTGCCTTGGGATAAATTTACACACCTTTAAGCCAAGTATTTTTGTCACTAAATCCTCCATCACAGCACCTGAAACACAAAATAGTATGGGCCAAATTAGTACAGTAATTATGCCTACAACAAATGTTATACGACACAGAAATTCCTTCTTTCCTACACACTCACTAAATGTATTTATATTTGTAAGTGATGACATAACCTCTGTTCTCAGCTGAATAACGGGCTTGGAGAGGTGGGGATGGAGACTGTAGGGGTGTGTAAGCAAGAAGAAGAGAAATATCAGTATACTGATCTTCCCAGTGATTGGCTGTACGGGGGTGGGGGGACGTGTCAGCACAGGTCTGACCATTGAAGGACTCTCTCAGCACAACCAGAAAACTAACCATGCTGGGAATGATGTGCTCTCATGCCTAGCATGGTCAGTTTAAAATCGGAAAGCAGAGTGACTGGCAGAATCACCAGGTACCACACACAAAGGAAGAAATATAAACAGAACGAGATACTTTACTACAAGTACATGTTACCTCAGACACATATCAGGAATATTTAATGGTGTGGTAACATACACTTTAGGAAGCTTCTGTACTGTCAGTGGAAGTAACCTCTTTGGCTACATGGCCACATTATTATTATTATTTAAAGGTACTTGTATAGCGCCGTCAATTTACGCAGCACTTTACATATACATTGTACATTCACATCGGTCCCTACCCTCAAGGAGCTTACAATCTAAGGTCCCTAACTCACATTCATATACTAGGGCCAATTTAGACAGAAGCCAATTAACCTACCAGCACATGATTACTTCTACAAATAACAACATGCAGTCCAAACCCCCCTCTTATTTCCCTGCAGTGATGAGGCTGGCATCAGATCTTGTTCCCTATCTCATTGGCAACTTTTATGTGCAGGATACAAACACTCCCCCCTCTCTAGGATACAAACAGGGGGATCAGTGAACACAAGTCTACTGTACTGATCTACTTGTAGCTTTAAATCAACCCTGAAAAAATAAGTCCTGATCATTCCGGGGTTCATAGTTTGCTTGATACCAGAGAAGAGGTGGATCAAGGTCCCTGTCATTAGAGCCAAACCTATGTGACCAGTCAAAACTTGAGCATTTTTCAAGTTGTCATGAGATCCCTACACACTACAAACCGAAAAGTGACAAAATGACAGAATTCTCTGGATTACATCATACCTGTGCACAGTAAGATCTTGTCCTTAGTCAGGTACCGGATAGTCTCAGCAGTCTTAGTTAGGCACTCTTCAGATAGGTATGGTGGATCTGCTAATACTATATCGCAGCTATGTGGCTGCAGCCTGTCTGGTAGGTCCAATGGATTATTGTAGTCATAGAAGATGAAATCATCACCAAAGACTGAGAACCTTCTATCATATTCCAGCAAACAGATGGATACATCATCTCCAGCCAGTCCTTTAAGTTTCTGGTAAATGCTGGGAGCACTGACACAGGCTATCCTGGAAAGATAAATGGAACATATCGGCAGCAGTCACTAAAGAACCATGATTAACGAATGGAACTAGACAGCTAATACAACATTTAATTAAATCCAACAGGGAATAAACCTTTAGAGCAGAGAAATGACAACAGGCACCAGAACTAAAAAAAGAAACAAATCATGATTCTGATGCCCCCCCCATACTGCAATAGAAGAACTTAGGAAAGGATCTAATAAAAAACCGATTAACAGTTCCTTCATTGGAGATTTGATTATGAAGGCCTGTATCACCTATTTAAAGTGGAGTTCCACCCAAAAATGGAAATTCCACTTTTTGGATTTTTCCCCCCTCCGGTGTCACATTTGGCACCTTTCAGGGGGGAGCAGATATCTGTCTAATATAGGTATTTGCTCCCACTTCCTGGCATAGATCACTGTGGCGCTTGCGGTGACCTACGCCACTTCCGCCGCCTACCCCGTCCTCCCCCGCTGTATTCTGGGAGACACAGAACACAGCAGGGACCAGAGAGGATGCGCAGCAGGACCCGCACGGCTTCACTTCCTTATTCCCTCATAGAGGATGGCGGCGGCAGCAGCCGAGAGCCGATGGACTGATCGGCTTCGGCTGCCAACATCGCGGGCTCCCTAGACAGGTAAGTGTCCATATATTAAAAGTCAGCAGCTGCCGTATTTGGAGCTGCTGGCTTTTAATATTTTTTTTACAGCAAACCTCCGCTTTAAACTAAGGCCTCATACACACTGGACGTTCTAAAAAGCCAGTAGTGTTAGCTGTAGAAAGCTGTAGCTGTAGAGTGAGTTTTGCAGCGTTTTCGAAGTAGCGTTTTTCTGCATTTTTTTGCTGTTGCGTTTTTTAGTAAAACTATACTCCTACAAAAGCTTATGGCTCATAAACGCTGATAAAAGCCAAATAGATGCACTTTTCAGCTTTTATCAATGCCATGTACACACAGGCGGACTTTTCGACCGGACTGGTCGGACTGGACAAATCTGTCAGACAATCCGACCGTGTGTGGGCTTCATCGGACCTGCAGCGGACTTTTTCAGTCGAAAATCAGATGGACTTTAGATTTGGAACATGTTTTAAGTCTTTCCGACGGACTCGAGTCCGGTTGAAAAATCCGCTCGTCTGTATGCTAGTCCGACGGATGGAAACCGACACTAGGGCAGCTATTGGCTATCAACTTCCTTATTTTAGTCCGGTCGTACGTCATAACGTAGGAATCCGTCAGACTTTGGTGTGATCGTGTGTAGGCAAGTCCGTTCGGTCGAAAGTCCATTAAAAGTCCGTCGAAAGTCCGTTGGAAAGACCGTCGGACCTTTGATGCCGAAAAGTCTGCCCGTGTGTACACGGCATTAGAGTGTTTTTACAGCTGAAAAACTCCTCTTAAAACCCCCTAGGGGGTTTCTTCCAGCCAGAAAACGCCCCTGCCAAAAAACGCTGATAAAAGCCTATGTGTACATGGGCACATATGATAACATGCTGGGGAGTTTACTGGCTGCAGAAAAAAAGCAGCTGTAAAAACGTTCAGTGTGCATGAGGCCTAAAACTTAAAGCAAACAGCTAAATATATACATGAAATACATACAGGTGCATCTCATAAAATTTGAATATCATCAAAAAGTTCATTTATTTCAGTAATTCAATTCAAAAAGTGAAACTCATATATTTTATATAGATGCGTTACACACAGAGCGATATACTTCAAGCATTTCTTTCTTTTAATTTTGATAATAGCTTACAGCTAGTGAAAACCCAAAATTCAGTACCTCAGAAAATTAGATTATTACATAAGACCAATAAAAAAAAAAAAAAGGGAGGTGATCAGCCTGTGGCACTGCTGAGGTGTTATGGAACCCCAGGTTGCTTTGATAGCGGCCTTCAGCACCTCTGCATTGTTGGGTCTGATGTCTCTCATCTTCCTCTTGACAATACCCCACAGATTCTCTATGGGATCTAGGTCAACTGAGTTTGCTGGCCAATCAAGCACTATGATCCCATGATCAATAAACCAGGTATTGGTTTTGGCAGTGCGGGCAGGTGCCAAGTCCTGCTGAAAAATGAAATCAGCATCTCCATTAACGACTTCAGCCCCGGAAGGATTTGCCCCTTTCCTGACCAGGCCATTTTTTGCGATGCGGCACTGCGTCGCTTTAACTGACAATTGTGTGCTCATGCAACATTTTACTCAAACAAAATTTATGTCCTTTTTCCCCCCACAAATAGAGCTTTCTTTTGGCGGCATTTGATCACCTCTGCGATTTTTATTTTTTGCACTATAAACAAATAAAGACTGACAATTTTGAAAAAAAAACCACAATATTTTGTACTTTTTGCTATAATAAATATCCCAAAAAAAAATAATAAATGAAAAAAAATTTCTTCATCAGTTTTGGCCGATATATATTCTTCTACATATTTTTGGTAAAAAAAAAAAAAAAAAAATCGCAATAACCGTATATTGATTGGTTTGCGCAAAAGTTATAGTGTCTACAAAATAGGGCATAAATTTATGTTATTATTATTTTTTTTAACTACTAATGGCATCGATCTGCTATTTTTATCAGGACTGCGACATTGCGACAGACAAATCGGACACTTTTGACACTATTTTGGGACCATTGACATTTATAATGTCTAAAAATAGCCACTGATTACTGTATGTCACTGGCAGGGAAGGGTTTAACACTAGGGGGCGATCAAGGGGTTAACTGTGTTTCCTAGGTGTGTTCTAACTATAGGGAGGGATAGGACTGACTAGGGGAGGAGAGAGATCGGTGTTCATACTTAGTATGAATACACAGTCTCTCTCCTCTCCCCTGAGAGAACCGGGATTTATGTGTTTACACACACAGATCCGGTTCTCGCTCACAAGCCCACCGGGCACGCGTATCGGCTCCGGGGACACGTGGCGGTGCGCGCACACCTGCTGCGACGTCCTAAAGGAGTGACATACAGCTACAGCAATTTGCGCAGCCGTGCCAACCTGCCGCAGTATAACTGCGGCGGCTGGTCGGCTAGCAGTTGGGCTGGTCAGCAGAAGAAAGCATAAAGTACTTTAGAATTTCCTGCTCTAAATTTGTACTTGGACTTGATAAAACACAGTGGACCAGCACCAGCAGATGACATGGCTCCCCAAATCATCATGGACTGTGGAAAATTTTGCATTTCATTTGGAAAATGAAAAAACTCCATAGAGAATCTGTGGGATATTGTCAAGAGGAAGATGAGAGACACCAGACCCGAGAATGCAGAGGAGCTGAAGGCCGCTATCAAAGTAACCTGGGCTTCCATAACACCTCAGCAGTGCCTCAGGCTGATCACCTCCATACCACACCGCATTGATGCAGTAATTGATGCAAAAGGAGCCCCGACCAAGTACTGAGTGCATACTATACTGTACATGGACATACTTTACAGTAGGCCAACATTTCTGTATTAAAAATCCTTTTTTTTTAAATTGGTCTTATGTAATATTCTAAGTTTCTGAGATACTGAATTGTGGGTTTTCACTAGCTGGAAGCCATAATCATCAAAATTAAAAGAAAGAATGCTTGAAGTATATCACTCTGTGTGTAACACATCTATATAAAATGAGTTTCGCTTTTCAATTGAATTACTGAAATAAATTAAACTTTTTGATGATATTCTAATTTTATGAGATGTACCTGTATATGCCAAGCGCATTAGCTGCAAATAAGATTACAATGTAGCAGGTGCCAAATGTTTTTCTTGTTTACCAATAAATCTTTATAAGCCACCTTTCTCCAGCCTAATGATTGGACAAAGAACCAGAATCATAAGCTCTGTCCAATGAGCAGGAAGTTGAACAAGGAAACACTAGATTGAACTCTCTTGTTATACAGTATATAACAGTATATGTGTATAACGCAGGAAAGGCTTGCACAAATTGCAACAGTTTTACCTGCAGATGAATGTGGATTTATGTGTATTTGGTTGGGCTGGAGTTCTATTTCCAGTAATACAGTAACTAGTGAGAATAATAAATAATATTTTCCAAGTAACACCTTAAAGTGATTGGAAACGATCACATTGTAAACCAATCCATTCAGTTTAAAATAGAAATGAAAGGCAAAACATTTGTGTATAAATATTTAAAAAAAAAAACATTATAAATACCCTTTTTCCCTTTGGTATAGGTGATCACATTCCCTCTGTTATCAGCTGCATAAGAGCTGGGGGGAGAAGAAGCAACAGCACACTAATCTTCCCAGTGAATGGCTGTACAGAGGGGGCTTGTCAGTACAAGTCTGATCATTGGAGGAGAGCATACTGAGTTCCCAGCACAGCTAGAGAACTAACTACACTTGCTCTCCTGCTTAGTGTGGTCAGTTTTTAATAGGAAAGCAGAGGGACTGGCATAAACACCAGGGATTCACATAAATGAAGCAATAGAGAGAGAACAGGATACTTTCTCATACAAGTACATGGTATAGCAGCCACAAACCCTTTATCTTGTAGGAAATGTCATACCTTCCATTTTCCCCAGAGGCTTCCAATGCTTCCTTGGCCAGACACAGGGCAGTTTCATTGTCATACCAAAACTGACTTAACTGCTGTTAAGAAAATGAAAGAAACAACTTAAGTGATGCACAGCCTCTATGAAGGGCCTAATGTACATTTTATTTTCATCACTGTAAGGCTTGTGCATACTATCTTTAGCCTGTCTAAGAGCAGTGAAAGATCAATAAACTACCCAAAGCACTCATCAGAGCCCTGGTAGTTCATTGAGAATTACAAGCTGTCAGCTGCAAAGGCTGTGGGGACTTGTACTTTATTCATTCACAGAACTCTGTCAATGAAAGATGCAGCCGTGTAGGCGGAGCCCTGCTCTTTTTGGATAGTAACAGAGGGTGCCAGGAGAAGATTCCCAGCTTGCTGTTACATGGAGGGGGGGGGCGACTGAGGGTATAACATGTTCACAAAGGTAAACTTATCCTTCAAAACCACGCTGAGCTCCAGTGTGGGAAGATTACATTTACTTTTTAATGATAAACCCATCACTTTAAACAAGCTGCTAACACCCTTCAATTGGCTTTCAACACGCTTCTGATAAGTGCTTATTGTGGGATAGACAGAGTGGAAGCCCACTGGAGGGGAGGTAATCTAAAAAGGGCCATCTCCCAGAATGAAACGCAGTGGATCCAAAGTTTAGGGACTGAGTCCTCTAGGATTAAATATTGGGCTACATTTAAATTGTTTTCTTTCTAATTAGTCAAGTTTTTATTGTTGAGCTTTTTTAAAAAATGTATTTTCATTTTTGTTTTTATTTTTCATTTTTATTTCTATTTTAATTTTATTTAATTTTACTTTCATTTTTATTTTATTTTTTTATTATTTTCATTTTACATTTATTTTCATTTTTATTATTTTCATTTCATTTTTTCTATTAAATTAGATTTTTTGTGAAGTTTTTAACCACTTCCATATCGGGCCTATTGTGGCAGTCCTCTCCTACATATAAAAAAAATCTTTTTTTTTTTTTGCTAGAAAATTACTCCGAACCCCCAAACATATATGTTTTTTAGCAGAAACCCTAGGGAATAAAATTGCAGTTGTTGCAACTTTTTATGTTTCACGGTATTTGCAACAATTTTTCAAACGCTTTTTTTGGGGGGAAAAAAAAGTTTAATGAATTTAAAAATAACAAAACTGTAAAGTTAGCCCACTTTTTTTGTATAATGTGAAAGACGAAGTTACGCTGAGTAAATAGATACCCAACATGTTACGTTTTAAAATAGCGCACACTCATGGAATGGTGCCAAACTTCGGAACTTAAAAACTCCATAGGAGAAGCTTTAAAATGTTTTACAGGTTACCGGTTTAGAGTTACAGAGGAAGTCTAGTGCTAGAATTATTGCTCTCTAACGCATGCGACGATACCTCACATATGTGGTTTGAACGGCGTTTACATATGTGGGCGGGACTTACGTGTGCGTTCGCTTCTGTGCGTGAGCTACCAGGGATAGGGGCGCTTTAAATTTTTTTTTTATTTATTGCTTATTTTATTTTTTTTATTTTTACACTTTCTCTTTAAAAAAATTTTTTCATCACTTTTATTCCTATTACAAGGAATGTAAACATCCCTTGTAATAGGAATGGTGTGTGACAGCTCCTCTTTATGGAAAGATGCGGGGGTCAGTAAGACCCCACATCTCTTCTCCAGGCTGAAATGCATAAGATTAAAAAAAAAAAAAATTCACGATCCCATGCTTTCCAGCCGTGATCGCAGCTTTGTTTACAAGTGCGGCCTGGACATGACGTCATAACGTCATCACCAGAAATCTCTATGATCATCATCCAGGGGCGGCCGATTCTTTCTCCGGGTCCCCGATGGCACAGGAGAGCCCAGAGAAGCCCCGGTGGGCGGTGGGATTGGGGGGGGGGGATGTGCCTTCCAGTCACCTGTGGGAACGATCTTGCCGCTATGATTATTCTTACGGTGCACAGAATCGCCAGCTGAAAAAGAGGATATCTGAATGATGCCTGTAGCTGCAGGCATCATTCAGATATTCCCACTGAAAGTCAAGGACGTCATATGACGTCCTTGGGCGGGAAGTGGTTAAATAAAAATTAGTATGTATTTTAAATGTGTGAAGTGACATTGTAGGCTCCCCTTATAACATATTTCCAACATAATGGCCGTTGCTCTAATTGTATTTGGTGCTTGTGGTTAGAGCCGCCCCTTTTGGGTATACATATGTAATTATCGCCATCTCAATTTTATTGGTTCTCTATGAGGGAGGCCGCTCCCCTCAGATATAAAAGCTCAGTCTTCACCCTTGATGATGCCCTGTGGGAGAGCGAAACGCATTGACGTAATTTCCGGTCTGGAGCGACGTCACTTCCAGTTGCGGTGGAACACACGCTGGTTGCGGCGTTCCCAGATCAAATCACTTGCTTTCTTCATGCCTGATTTTACCTGTGTCTTATAAGTACAATTTTTATGCGCAATAAATCATTCAGTTCTACAATACTTCACTATTGGTCCCCTTTCTTGTTCTGATTTTGGTGAACATCCTGGGTCCTAGTGAATCATGTTGGGGGGAGATCCCTATTGGACTGTGTCATCTATTGCCTGCCACCAGATTAAAGCCTGTTTGACCCCCAGACTGAAAAGCTGAGAGTCCATGATTTCTGGTGAGTAGGGATACAAGAGGTGTGTGTCACAACAGAGTGAAGTTTTGAGCACTTCAGCACTTTTAGGAAAATTGGAGCATAAGAGCACTTTATTTGGGACTTTATTGCCATTATCATACACTTTTGGATCAATTTATAATTTGTTTATTCTTATTATATATGGACCATACCTGGCCAATCCCCATGGAAGTTGGAAGTCTCCAATACTACAGGGATTGCTGCTAGCTTCCATGTCCTGTAGCGATTGGCTGCCCTGCTTCAAACTGAACACCGGAGGTCGCCCACTCGGCATTCACAGAACACTTCGTTTTCTCAATGAATACAAAGTGTTCTGATTGGATGAGGCGGAGATAGTGATGTCACTGCCCCGCCTCTACTCCTCATCCAGAGATTGCTTTGCATTTATTGAAAAAATACAAAGTGTTCCCTGAATGGCGTCTGTGCAGCGTATTGCCCTGTACACACGGTCGGATTTTCCGACAGAAAATGTGTGATAGGACCTTGTTGTCGGAAATTCCGACCGTGTGTAGGCTCTATCACACATTTTCTATCCGATTTTCCGACACACAAAGTTTGAGAGCAGGCTATAAAATTTTCCGACAACAAAATCCGTTGTCGGAAATTCCGATCGTGTGTACACAAATCTGACGCACAAAGTGCCACGCATGCTCAGAATAAATAGAGATGAAAGCTATTGGCTACTGCCCCGTTTATAGTCCCGATTTACGTGTTTTACGTCACCGCGTTCAGAATGATTGGATTTTCCGGCAACTTTGTGTGACCGTGTGTATGCAAGACAAGTTTGAGCCAACATCCGTCTGAAATAATCCTAGTATTTTGTTGTCGGAATGTCCGATCAATGTCCGATCGTGTGTACGAGGCATAAGTGTTCACAATGCAGAAGGACATCCACTTGGCACAGGACTCAGAAGCTAGTGGCAATCATTGTACTACTGGTACATACTACAGTGATTTTCAGCTTTCAGGGGGATCCCATAGGTGTGGTACATACATACTTACATTGGTCCAGGCTGGACCAGCGTAACGTTGTAAAAATGCCATACCTGAAATTCAATAATATATTATAACTTATTATTAACACGTTCCAGTGGGAAGACCCTCACATTAGGTACAGCAGCATTAAACAGGTGTGGATAAGCATGAGACCAGGACTTTCCTGGCTTGTCAATCATGGTGTTATGTCATCATGGGCTGGACAGACCAGGAGTCCTCTGGCCTGTCAGTCAAATTAGGCAGTGAGATTGGATGGGACAGACTGGGAGTCCGAGATGCCCGGGTCCTCCTACTATAGCGAGTGGTGACCACCATTAGAAAGAAGCTACAATGGGGAAGTTACATGGCCAGGGGAATAAGCCAGCACAGTAGTCACTTCTCTTGCAGGATCTAAAGAACAGTGAGCCCTGGAAATACTACATCCAATAAAGCAATGTTTCTCAACTCCAGTCCTCAAGTACCCCCAACAGGTCATGTTTTCAGGATTTCCCTCAGATGAAATGGCTGTGGTTATTAAGGCAGTGAAAGTGAACAAATCACCTGTGCAAAATAATGGAAAGAATGAAAACATGACCTGTTGTGGGTACGTGAGGACTGGAGTTGAAAAACATTGTAATAAAGGACTGATCAATGGTTGCTGCTTTAAAGTGGGAGTAAAGGTACTATAGGTACAGTAAATATCTCCTAAACGTGCACTGTTTATGAGATTTTTACTTTAGATGCAGCCGGTGACGTCACCGTGCCATTCCTTCAGAGCCGTGCCGTAAACAGCAACGTCATTGCCATTCATACAGCCGAAGCCTGCAAACCCTAAAGAAAGACCGGGTGAAGATGGAAGCGGTGACAGCGTGCCGCTGGAGGGCTTCGTTTTCATGTAAGTGTCATAATGTCCTAGTATGCAATGTATAATGAAACTGATGGTTCCTTTTTTTTTTTTTGCAGTTTACTAACACTTTAATTGCAAAAAGAGGACAATAATTGGTAAAGTTGGGATCTGACTTTTACAGAATTGATAAAAATTTAACGCAGAGTTCAGCTTTAAATCTGCAGTCCAATTTATAAAACCAGGTTGTATTTTAATCCTCCAGAGGCCTCCCTCCCACCAACCCACTTGCAGATATGGACATGGAGGTCAACACAGGGATGGACATTTTGCTTTAGTGTCTAATGCAGAAGGAAGACACTGAACGGGCCACGAGGCAAAATTAAAAAAACTCTTCTTACACTACAGGTCGCCATGTAATAAGAGATCTCCAAGTCAACAGACGATTCCAGTCATATATAAATCATATTATCCTGTAAAGACAGATAACAAAGGACTTTTCTTACCCAGTCTTCTTCGACTGCCCCAACTGAGAAATGGTCATAGTCAGGTCCAGACTTTGTAGATTCCTGCTGCTCCTGCTCAGCATAAAACTCCTGCAAAGCCGCTAAAGTGTGGGCAGAGAGCTGTGGAACATCGTCATCATCACTGCCATCCATCGCTCATGAACACTAGAGTATGAAAGATATCAAAATAAAGCACAAACACTGCAACAGCTCTAGTGTGGGCAGGAATGAAAGCAAAGCTCTAATTACAGTATAAGCTGCAGGCAATATACCCACCACTTTTGTACAGCTAGATACCACGCCACCCCCACAGGGAAAGATACCACGCCACCTCCGTAGGGAAAGATACCACGCCACCTCCGTAGGGAAAGATACCACACTACCTCCGTAGGGAAAGATACCACGCCACCTCCGTAGGGAAAGATACCACGCCACCTCCGTAGGGAAAGATACCACGCCACCTCCGTAGGGAAAGATACCACGCCACCTCTGTAGGGAAAGATACCACGCCACCTCTGTAGGGAAAGATACCACGCCACCTCCGTAGGGAAAGATACCACGCAACCTCCGTAGGGAAAGATACCACGCAACCTCCGTAGGGAAAGATACCACGCCACCTCCGTAGGGAAAGATACCACGCCACCTCCGTAGGGAAAGATACCACGCCACCTCCGTAAGGAAAGATATCATGCCACCCCCATAAAGAAAGATATTATGCCACCCCCATAGAGAAAGATATTATGCCACCCCCATAGGGAAAGATACCACATCACCTCCATAGGGAAAGATACCACACTACCTACGTAGGGAAAGATACCACACTACCTACGTAGGGAAAGATACCACACTACCTACGTAGGGAAAGATACCACACTACCTACGTAGGGAAAGATACCACACTACCTACGTAGGGAAAGATACCACACTACCTACGTAGGGAAAGATACCACACTACCTACGTAGGGAAAGATACCACACTACCTACGTAGGGAAAGATACCACACTACCTACGTAGGAAAAGATACCACACTGCCTCCATAGGGAAAGATACCACCACTACCTACGTAGGGAAAGATACCACACTGCCTCCGTAGGGAAAGATACCACGCCGCCTCCGTAGGGAAAGATACCACCACTACCTACGTAGGGAAAGATACCACACTGCCTCCGTAGGGAAAGATACCACACTGCCTCCGTAGGGAAAGATACCACACTGCCTCCGTAGGGAAAGATACCACCACTACCTACGTAGGGAAAGATACCACACTGCCTCCGTAGGGAAAGATACCACCACTACCTACGTAGGGAAAGATACCACACTGCCTCCGTAGGGAAAGATACCACCACTACCTCCGTAGGGAAAGATACCACCACTACCTCCGTAGGGAAAGATACCACACTGCCTACGTAGGGAAAGATACCACGCCGCCTCCGTAGGGAAAGATAACCCACTACTTCAAGAAACGAGAGGTGCAGAAATCATCAAGAAAGGAGGGCCCTGACAGTGATGCAAGATCCAAAACTGTTGTTATCCAAAACAGGAAGGGGAAAAACTTTCAATGGGGACACTTTGTGTGGGAACAGCTGTCTATGTGGGGGTTTCCCCAGTTTAAAGAGATTTCCTTCCTGTTGTGTCCCTAGATGAGGAAATGAAAGGAAGAACTCCTCAATGGGACACAGATGGGTTCAACCCGCTGGGTTGATGGAAAAAAAAATCCTTACCGTGTGTGCCAGGCATAAGACGGACTGTACATAAAAACAAGCTGTGCTGCTTTGACCAAAGTTCGATAATATCTTAGCTATAGTTATAGGCCAATTACGTACCTCCCGAAGCCTGACTGGAAAACTCCCATGATCCCTGTATCAAAATTTACAGCCAGCAATGGGCGTTCGTGTAGATAGGCAGCCAATCAAACAGATTTCAGTTTGATTGGCTACCTTGGAGGGCAGTGGATAGATCAAGGATATAATAGAGCCAAACATCTCTCAATAAAGAGTACCTGTATCTGCCCATGCCATCAATACTGTTTATCCCTTGTGATAGTAATAACTTTGAAAAAAAAATTTAAAGAAATAATGTAGAAAAATTTGAATAAAATAAATAATAACATAAAAAAAAATATATAAAATTAAAGTGCAACAACCTCCCTTCAACCCCCCCCCCCCCCGTGCTCACACGCAAACATGAATGAATGCGCACATGGGTCCTGCATGCATACGTACACAGTGACCGCACCGCCACCACACATGTGAGGTGTTTCCACGAACGTCAGAGTGAGAGTAATAATTCTAGCAACAAGGCTCACATTTAACGTGATATTACAGCTTTGTTGTAAAAAAAAAAAAAAAAAAATAACGAACATGTTTTACTTACCTACTCTGTGCAATGGAATAGCACAGAGCAGCTCCAATCCTCCTCTTCTGTGATTGCCTCCATAGAAAGCGGCTTCCTATGGGCTCGCTCCAGAGCAGCCCTGTCACTGTTTATTGACACAGGCAGGGCAACCCAGGCTCTGCCTCCCGCTCCCTTAAGATTTGATTGACAGCAGCGGGAGCCAATGGCTCCTGCTGCTATCAGTCTAACCTGTGAAGAGAGAGAGGGGAGAGAGCCGCTGCTCTCATGCACAGCGCTGGATCGGGCTCAGGTAAGTATAAGGGGGAGCTCCTGCAGCACAGAAGGTTTTTTACCTAAATGTATAGAATGCATTAAGATGAAAAAAAAAAACCTTTAGGCTTTAGAACCAAAAACTCTACACTGGTAACCTGTAAAGGCTTTTTATAAGTGTAACCTATGGAGATTTTTAGGTACTGTAGTTTGTCGCCATTTCACAAGCGGGCAAAATTTTAAATCTTGACATGTTTGTAATTTACTTGGCACTACATCATATGGTCAACCCTGGTAAATTATACATCCCAGTTCACTGGGGTACAACCCATCCCCTCTCCCTGTTGGAATGGTTCGTCTTTTATATTTTGCCAAAACATTGGGTATTCTATTGTGTGCACTAAAATGCATTTAAAGCGGAACTTCAGTTTCTCAATCAACATTTTTAATCTTTATGCCACCAGCATTATTAAATAGATAGGAAACTATATTATAATTACTTGTTTTAAACTTTTTTTTTTTTTTTTTTACAATTCTTCAGTTGCTTTCCGGTTTCCAGGCCTAGGCAAACGATGACAGTCTTCAGGAGGGGAGGAGGGGTTTTCTCAGTTAACCACACCCTCCTGTCTGCATGCCTGAGCTAAGGGCAGATGGATTACAGGAAGTAAATGCTACATGAATCATCTGCCCTTACTTAAGATGGCCACTGCAAGAAATGCTAGGGGCGTGCTTTTCAAAGTGATTTCTTAGCAAAATAAAGCATGGAGACATTAAGGATGGGTACGTTTATTTTGAATATTAAAAATGACTTAAAGTTCACTTTTTAGAAAAAAAAAAATCATAAATGCACATTTTTTTGCCGGTAATTTTCTTTTTTGGAGCCTGTAGCATTGCACCAGTGATCAGTAGACCACTGGTGCCATACAAGTCTCCTACAGATCTGTCAGTACCTGTGTGCCCATACATCCCCTACAGACAAGCAGATACAATCTGATGGGAAGAATTACATTGAGAACTAAAAGCCGACATCTGCAAAGGATTTAAAGGCTTGTAGTTCATTCACTCACAGAGCTGTGTGAATGACACGGACGTGTGAGCGGAGCCCCGCACGGCCACGCTGATTTCAAAAAGTGACAGCTAGTACGGGAAACTTCTGTCCGTACTGCTGCCACAGGGAGCCTGAAAGAATGGGGGGAGGGGGGGGGTCCAGCAGTGTCTGCAGGATCAGGAACATGTTACATACACCTTAAAAACGGGTGGAACATGATGTAACACGTTCCTAAAGGTGAACTTATCCTTTAAATAATGATTTTGGTTTATGGTGCTGAGACGCAGTGTAGATCCGCTTTAAGCGTATATTTTCCTGAAAATTTGAGTTTGATAAATAGCTGTGACATACAAAATTGCAACAATCACCATTATATTCTCCAGGGCCTCTGCTTTCAAAAAGTATAACATTTTCTAGAAAAAAAAAAAAGCTGATTTCATCTATGTGAAAGTAAACTGCAAAAAGACTAAGAAAACCTCCCTGCAAGGTAAAGCCATAATGTGCTAGTATGCATCACATACTAGCACGTTATGAAAGACTCACCTGAAAACAAATCCCTCCAGTGGCACACTGTCACCGCTGACAGGGCTTCCATCTTTACTCGGTCTTCTGGGTTCACGGGCTGTGGCCATCTGATTGGCCGAGCCGCTCAGGTGTCACGGCCGCAGCACAGCTCTCCACGCCATCAATTGAGAGCGCAGTGCGCATGCGCCAGTGACATCACTGCCACTTCCTAAAATGGAGCTCCACCCTTTTGGAAGCTCCGCTTGTTCGCACCCTCCACTGCTACATTTGGCACTTTTTTTTGGGGGGGGGGGGGCAGCGAGTACGTAGATTTGACAGGTACACACTCCCACTTCCGTGTAAGATCGCTGTGATCTCCGAGTATGTCCGTCCTCTCCTCCGCTACTTTCTGGGACACACACGTCCCAGAAGATGGCAGGGCCATTCAGAAAATGCAGCGTGACTCACACATGCGCAGTAGGAAACCGGCTTTACTGCTGGTTTCTCTTAATGAAAATAGCTGCACCCAAAGCTGATTGAAGAATTGGCTCTGAGTGCTGACATCACTGGACCCCTGGACAGGTAAGTGTCCTTGTATTAAAAGTCAGCAGCTACAGTATTTGTAGCAGCTGACTTTTTTTTTATTTTTTTACCCAGACCCTTTAACCACTTCTCTACCGTGTATAGTCATATGCAGCCCCCGGGCACGCGCATCAGGTGCCCAGTGACGCGGCGGGCGCGCGCACACCCCCCTAGAGGTTCAGGAAGAAAAGACATCATGTGACGGCGGCCCGGAGGGACAAAGGGTTCCTGCTGCCGTCACATGACGTCTTTTCTTCCTGAACCTCTAGGGGGGTGTGCGCGCGCCCGCCGCGTCACTGGGCACCTGATGCACGTGCCCGGCGGCCGGAAACTGTCCGCTGGGCACCCTCGATTGCCCGTGAACACAGCAGGACCCACGTCCTGTCAGAGGAGAGGAGACCAATGGTGTGTTCCCAGTACAGAGGAAGACCGATCGGTCTCCTCCCCTTGTGAGTCCCCTCCCCCTACAGTTAGAATCACTCCCTAGGAACATAATTAACCCCTCAATCACCCCCGACTGTTAACCCCTTCCCTGCCAGTCACAGTTACACAGTAATCAGTGCATTTTTTATAGCACTGATCGCTGTATAAATGTGAATGGTCCCAAAATAGTGTCAAAAGTGTCCGCTGCAATATCGCAGTGACGATAAAAATCGCAGATCGCCGCCATTACTAGTAAAAATAAATAAATAAATAACAATAAAAATGCCATAAATTTATCCCCTCTTTTGTAGATGCTATAACTTTTGAGCAAACCAATCAATATACGCTTATTGCGATTTTTTTTTTTACCAAAAATATGTAGAAGAATACATATCGGCCTAAACTGAGGAAATTTTTTTTTTTTTAATGGGATATTTATTATAGCAAAAAGTAAAAAATATTGTTTTTTTTTTTTTCAAAATTGTCGCTCTTTTTTTGTTTATAGCGCAAAAAATAAAAGACTGCAGAGGTGATCAAATACCACCAAAAGAAAGCTCTATTTGTGGGGGGGAAAAAATGATCACAATGGATTGATGTCGGCCAGCACCCTTCCATTGTTACACAGGCAGAGCGGCAGTCTGCTTATGTAAACAAGGCAGATTGCTGTTCTGTCAGCGGGGAAGGCGTTGATCCCGTGTTCCTACAAATCAGGAACACAGATCTATGCCTTCCCCTAATAAAATCACCTCCCCCAGTTTAGTAAAACACCGGCTAGGAACACAGTTAACCCTTTGATCGCCCCTGATGTGAACACCTTCCCAGCCAGTGTCATTAGTACAGTGACAGTTCATATTTTCTTTAGCACGGGTCACTGTATTCGTGTCACTGGTCCCCAAAGAGTGTCAGTTAGTGTCCGAATGTCCACCACAATGTCACAGTCCCGCTATAAGAAGCTGATCGCCGCCATTACTATTAAAAAATAAATACAAATTCCATAAATCTATCCCACAGAGTTGTAGACGCTGTAACTTTTGTGCACACCAATCAATATACGCTTATTGAGATTTTTTTTTTAACAAAAATATGTAGCAGAATACATATTGGCCGAAATAAATGAAGAAATTCAATTATTTTACATTTTTTTTATTAGACGTTTTATAGCAGAAAGTAAAAAATATTATTTTTTACAAAATTGTTGGTCTTGTTTTGTTTATAGAACACAAAAAAAAAAAAACGCAGAGGTGATCAAATACCACCAAAAGAAAGCTCTATTTGTGGGGGGAAAAAGAGACGTCAATTTCATTTGGGTACAACGTCGCACGACCACGCAATTGTCAGTTAAAGTAACGCAGTGTTGTATCGCAAAAAAATGGCTTGGTCATTTGGGGGGGGGTAAAACCTTCCGGGCCTGAAGTGGTTAAGCGTGAACCATCCCCGGCTCTATCCAAGATAATAACAAAGTTCTGTTATCATTACTTTACCAATCTCTGAACATTTCACCACTAGGTAGGTTCACATAGAAAATCACACATAAAATACATAATAGGCTTTGTATAGAAAACAAATCACATCCCCCCCCCATATCTCTGCTGGAGGAATAAGGGGGTCACATGACCGTCCCAGCTTTATTCTGCTGCTGATTGTTTTGTGCAGTAACCCATAGCAACCAATAGGCGGTCACACCAGCACAAGGCTGGTTCTGATTGGTTGCTACGAGTGTATTTGGCTGCCGAGCACGTGCAGCAAACCGTGGAGGAGCCGGGTGAAGGTTCCAGGGTCACTCTGCACTGTACTCCCGGGATATGGTAATGAGGAAACAGTTATTAGGAGGACCAGTACTGAGAGGAAGCGGCGAATCAATAGAAAGCAGAAACACCCCCAACCCGCTATCCACCTCACCTGACTGTCCAGAGCTTCAAATCTAACACATGCCGGCCGGGGACTACATTTCCCAGAGAGCACTGCTCTTCCGCTGTCCGCCTCCACGTCATGTATCTGGTCCTAGTAGACGTGCTGCAGACACAACTGGCGCCACCTGGTGGTAGACGGAAGGCTAAGCGCTGCTAGTTGCAAGTCCTCCATTGAGCAGCTGGTGGCAGTAGACAAGTAACTACCTGGAGCTACTCCCTTCTTTTCTACAAAGTTTTGTATGATTTTGTTTTTTCTACATAAAAAGGAGCAGCTGTGCCCACAAAATGCAGCCACTGTGCCCATCATATGCAGCCTCTGCCCATCATATCCAGCCTCTGTGCCCTTCATATGCAGCCTCTGCCCATCATATCCAGCCTCTGTGCCCTTCATATGCAGCCTCTGTCTCCATCATATCCAGCCTCTGTGCCCTTCATATGCAGCCTCTGTCTCCATCATATCCAGCCTCTGTGCCCTTCATATGCAGCCTCTGTCTCCATCATATCCAGCCTCTGTGCCCTTCATATGCAGCCTCTGTCTCCATCATATCCAGCCTCTGTGCCCTTCATATGCAGCCTCTGTCTCCATCATATCCAGCCTCTGTGCACTTCATATGCAGCCTCTGTCTCCATCATATCCAGCCTCTGTGCCCTTCATATGCAGCCTCTGTCTCCATCATATCCAGCCTCTGTGCCCTTCATATGCAGCCTCTGTCTCCATCATATCCAGCCTCTGTGCACTTCATATGCAGCCTCTGTCTCCATCATATCCAGCCTCTGTGCCCTTCATATGCAGCCTCTGTCTCCATCATATCCAGCCTCTGTGCCCTTCATATGCAGCCTCTGTCTCCATCATATCCAGCCTCTGTGCCCTTCATATGCAGCCTCTGTCTCCATCATATCCAGCCTCTGTGCCCTTCATATGCAGTCTGTGCCCATCATACAGCCTCTGTGCCCATCATACAGCCTCTGTGCCCATCATATGCAGCCTCTGTCCCCATTATATGCAGCCTCTGTTCCCATCATATGCAGCCACTGTAACCCCCCCCCCCATCTGACCAGCACTTACCCTATCCTGGGGGTGGGTCAGGCAGTGGGTGACAGCGGCGAGCTGTGGGACATGCAGCGGGTCAGGCGACAGCTCCTGCATCCTCCATGCTTCTCTTTCCTCCCGTGCATCTCTTCTTCCATTCGGAGGTGTCCAAACGGAGCACCTGTTCCTTCAGCCAATCAGGTGACGGGTATTAGATCCGTACCTCCTGATTGGCTGAGAGGCTGTTCAGTGTTAGAAAAACAAATATTCATTTGCTTTTCTAACACACCTGGGTGGACTGCGAGCGCAATGCTATGCGCTCCAAGTCCACCTTTTTTGAAGCCTATTAGAGCATATGGCTCTAATTCAGTGCTTCAAAAAAACACCCTCACCGCTGGAATTCAGGCGCCTGGTGTCCAAAAATGGGCCGCATGCCTGAATAGGGGGTGGCTACAGCAGCCATGGATAGATTCATGCTATGCATGAATCTATCCATTCTACACAGAGGGGGGTGGCGTGAAAGAGGGTGCAGCGCCCGTGCGCCCTTAATGGACGTACCGCCACTGGATAGGAGGGGTACTTTGTCCCAGTGTTCTGCATTTTAAATTATGGATTAATACTAGAGTTTATACTAGAGTGTGATTCATTTGTGAACTTCTTTCCATGTAGAACCTGAATTAAGGGAGTTCTAGAGAACATCAGATCATGGGCGTCCACAGAACCTTTTTCAGGGGGGGGGGCATTATTTTAAGGTCACCCATGCTCCACCCCTTTTTGATAATGTCATGAAGGGGAGGGGCTTAGTCATTATCACAAAAAACGCAGGCATGTGCCCATCAATTGCAGCCTCACTGTGCCCATCAAATGTGACCTGTACAGTACGGAGGGTGTATAGTATGTGTATATAGAGGGGGTGGATGGTATTAATTTATATAAGAAGGAAGGTGGGTGTATATAGCTGTATACAGGACAGAAGATGTATATCTGCAGTCAGTGATGATGGAGGAAGGACCATGTGATATTTCAGTTTTTCTTTTTTAATAAATCTGCAAAAATGTCAACAATTCTGTGTTTTTCTGTCAATATGGGGTGCTGTGTGTACATTAATGAGGAAAAAAAATGAACTTAAATGATTTTAGCAAATGGCTGCAATTTAACAAAGAGTGACAAATTTAAGGGGGTCTGAATACTTTCCGTCCCCACTGTACATCACCTATCCTGTATACAGCTATATACACTCACCTTCCTTCCTGTATTCCTCCATCATCACTGACTGCAGATATACATAATCTGTCCTGTATACAGCTATATATACACAGGACAGATGATGTATATCTGCAGTCAGTGATGATGGAGGAATACAGTAAGGAAGGTGGGTGTATATAGCTCTATACAGGACGGGACAGATGATATGATCTTTCCAGCAATATCTGTTCCACTTCCAACTTTCCAATATATATGTTCCTCCTAATGTAACTGTTGTTACCTGTGGTTCTTCACTGCTGAAAGGTATGCCACTTGACTTCAGGATTTCCTGTGATGAGGCCTAGACAACGACGAGTTCTCCTTGCTTCCTCCTCCTCCAGTCCTCCGTAAGCGTTTCTACACCACTCAAGTCCACTTGAGTGGGCCGCGCCAGCCAGATCTATATCTGACAGTTTGCACTCTGCACAGGGGCTGGAGGCTGGAGTCAAGCGGCCAACCCATTACATTGGATGATCGGCGGTGAGGGAGGGACGATCAGAGAGCAACAGCCAGCAGTCACTCAGAAGAGTCTGTGGCAGCTGCGGTGGACCCTTGCTGATTTCAGGTGTGGGGGGGTACTGCCCCCCTTGCCCCTACCCAGGCCCGGATTTACTCCCTTTGCCGCCCCAAGGCCGGGTCCTTCAATGCGGCCCCCCCCCCCCCCCCACACACACACATACCATGTCCTTTATCGATGACTTCTACAATAGATCAATTAAAAACACATCTCCATACACGAGAACACTGAAAATAACTGGCTTTAATTGTACAGACTAAAAATACTTCAGGGTAAGCGTGCGAGGGGTAAGGATTTTTCGTAGGCAAATATTCAAGGCAATGGCTGGTGTTAGTGCTTCAATCATCCCCGGCACCATGGTTGTTATGGTGTCAGGATAATTGAAACACATTATTTCTATCATTACATTGTAATATAAACTGAAATAGTTCAACTCACCATAATGCAGAATCATTGGGAGCCCTGAGCGTGTCACTTGCCACCATCTCTTGTCACTTACCACCATGCTTGCCACCAGATGGGGATGTCACTTGCCATGCTGCCTGCCACCAGATGGGGATGTCACTTGCCACGCTGCCTGACACCAGATGGGGATGTCACTTGCCATGCTGCCTGCCACCAGATGGGGATGTCACTTGCCACGCTGCCTGCCACCAGATGGGGATGTCACTTGCCACGCTGCCTGCCACCAGATGGGGATGTCACTTGCCACGCTGCCTGCCACCAGATGGGGATGTCACTTGCCACTATGCCTGCCACCAGATGGGGATGTCATTTGCCACGCTGCCTGCCACCAGATGGGGATGTCACTTGCCACTATGCCTGCCACCAGATGGGGATGTCACTTGCCACTATGCCTGCCACCAGATGGGGATGTCACTTGCCACTATGCCTGCCACCAGATGGGGGTGTCACTTGCCATGCTGCCTGCCACCAGATGGGGGTGTCACTTGCCATGCTCCCTGCCACCAGATGGGGATGTCACTTGCCACGCTGCCTGCCACCAGATGGGGATGTCACTTGCCACGCTGCCTGCCACCAGATGGGGATGTCACTTGCCACGCTGCCTGCCACCAGATGGGGATGTCACTTGCCACGCTGCCTGCCACCAGATGGGGATGTCACTTGCCACTATGCCTGCCACCAGATGGGGATGTCACTTGCCATGCTCCCTGCCACCAGATGGGGATGTCACTTGCCACGCTGCCTGCCACCAGATGGGGATGTCACTTGCCACGCTGCCTGCCACCAGATGGGGATGTCACTTGCCACGCTGCCTGCCACCAGATGGGGATGTCACTTGCCACGCTGCCTGCCACCAGATGGGGATGTCACTTGCCACGCTGCCTGCCACCAGATGGGGATGTCACTTGCCACTATGCCTGCCACCAGATGGGGATGTCACTTGCCATGCTCCCTGCCACCAGATGGGGATGTCACTTGCCATGCTCCCTGCCACCAGATGGGGATGTCACTTGCCATGCTCCCTGCCACCAGATGGGGATGTCACTTGCCACCAGATTGGGATGTCCCTTGCCATGCTGCCTGCCATCAGAAGGAGGAGGAGGGCGGAACAGCGGTGGGCAATGAGAGATGTCATCTCTCTCCACCGCCGCCGCACCGCTGACATTACTAGATACTCTCGATTTTTTAAAAATGGCGCCACGCGGCGCAATCACGCTACTGCGCATGCGCCGCCCGGCCGAGCTCTTACGAACTTTCCCGAGCCCAGTCGGCTTCGGAACGGCGCATGCGCAGTTGCGTGGTCGGCTCGCGGCCATGTTTTCTATGGGCACTGGTGCCCATAATAGACAGCACAAAAGGGGGGGCGGCCGCGAAGTCGCTGCAGGAGCGGCGCCGCCCCTACACCACTGCCGCCCCGAGGCCTGGCCTCGGTGGCCTTGTGGCAAATCCGGCCCTGCCCCTACCTGTGGACGCCCATGCATCAGATCTGAAATTCTGAGTTGATGGAATAGACATCCAGCTGTGGCCAAAACTTCTGAGAATGACACAAATATTAATTTCCACAAAGTCCACTGCTTCAGTGTTTTTAGATCTTTTTGTCTGATGTTACTATGGTACACTAAAGTATATTTTCATAAGTGTCAATTCACTAACTTTACCGCATGCATTCAGGGTATCATATTACTCATTTGCATAAATTATTGCATGCGGTAAATAAAGTCCAATTTAAAAAAATAAAAAATAATGTTTATGCGGTATTTACCGGAAAAAAAAATCTGCCGGTAGATATTGTACAAGAAGCTCTTAAGTCCAATTCACAAACGGACCACAGAGTAAATAAGAATGCGTTAATTACCACCAGGGTTTTGATGGCGGTATCACATGTGGTATTTGTCAAAAAGCAGCCTGGGGGGCGGGGGTTCCCTAGCCTGTTTTTGACAAATATCTGGTTGCTAAGCAGCGGTCCCGCAAGCCGGCCGCCACGTCCTTAATAACAGATTACTCATCAGCTGTCAGTGGGCTTCCCCACTAACAGCTGATGGTAAAAAATAAGCCAACAGTTAAAAATTATGAAAAAAAAACAGCGTGGGGGTTCCCCCCCGAGTCCATACCAGGCCCTTTGGGGGTCTCAACCCTGTCTGCCAAAATGTAAAAAAATAGTGGGCCCCCCAAAATCCATACCAAACCCTTATCTGTGCATGCATCCTGGCAGGTCAGGAAAGGGGGTGGTGAGCGAGCGGGACAGGGTGATCTCTTCCACCCACACCAAAGCACCTTGTCACCATGTTGATGGGGACAAGGGCCTCACCCCCACATCCATGGCCGGTGGTTGTGGGGGTCTGCAGGCATGGGGCTAATTGGAATCTGGAAGCCCTCTTTAAGAAGGGTGCCCCCAGATCCCACCCCCCAATGTGAATGAGTATCAGGTACACAGTACCCCTACTCATTCCCCAAAAAAGTGTCAAAAAGTAATAAAAACACAGACAGTTTTTGACAATTCCTTTATTAAAAATAGTTTCCTCTGATGTAATGTAGTGTAGCGTTTCTACACCACTCCAGTCCACTTGAGTGGGCTGCGCCAGCCAGATCTATATCTGACAGTTTGCACTCTGCACAGGGGCTGGAGGCTGGAGCCAAGCGGCCGAGCCATTACATTGGATGATCGGTGGTGAGGGAGGGAGGGACGATCGGAGAGCAACAGCCAGCAGTCACTCAGCAGAGTCTGTGGCAGCTGCGGTGGACCCTTGCCGATTTCAGGGGGGGGGGCACTGCCCCCCTTGCCCCTAAATGTGGAGGCCCATGCATCAGATCTGAAATTCTGAGTTGATGGAATAGACATCCAGCTGTGGCCAAAACTTCTGAGAATGACACAAATATTAATTTCCACAAAGTCCACTGCTTCAGTGTTTTTAGATCTTTTTGTCTGATGTTACTATGGTACACTAAAGTATATTTTCATAAGTGTCAATTCACTAACTTTACCGCATGCATTCAGGGTATCATATTACTCATTTGCATAAATTATTGCATGCGGTAATTAAAGTCCAATTTAAAAAAATAAAAAATAACGTTTATGCGGTATTTACCGGAAAAAAAAATCTGCCGGTAGATATTGTACAAGAAGCTCTTAAGTCCAATTCACAAACGGACCACAGAGTAAATAAGAATGCGTTAATTACCACCAGGGTTTTGATGGCGGTATCACACGTGGTATTTGTCAAAAAGCAGCCTGGGGGTCGGGGGTTCCCCAGGCTGTTTTTGACAAATATCTGGTTGCTAAGCAGCGGGCCGGGAAGCCGGCCGCCACGTCCTTAATAACAGATTACTCATCAGCTGTCAGTGGGCTTCCCCACTAACAGTTGATTGTAAAAAAAAAGCCAACAGTTAAAAATTATGAAAATAAACCAGCGTGGGGGTTCCCCCCCACAGTCCATACCAGGCCCTTTGAGGGTCTCAACCCTGTCTGCCAAAATGTAAAAAAAAATAGTGGGCACCCCAAAATCCATACCAAACCCTTATCTGTGCATGCATCCTGGCAGGTCAGGAAAGGGGGTGGTAAACGAGCGGGACAGGGGAAGCTCTCCCACCCACGCCGAAGCACCTTGTCACCATGTTGATGGGGACAAGGGCCTCACCCCCACATCCATGGCTGGTGGTTGTGGGGGTCTGCAGGCATGGGGCTAAATGGAATCTGGATGCCCCCTTTAAGATGGGTGCCCCCAGATCCCCCCCCATGTGAATGAGTATCAGGTACATAGTACCCCTACTCATTCACCAAAAAAGTGTCAAAAAGTAATAAAAACACAGACAGTTTTTGACAATTCCTTTATTAATTGTCCTCTGATGTAGTGTAAACCCACCGTCAATCACACCGCCCGCCGGACCACTAAAATAACAAAGACACTCCCACCATCAGTGAAGGCTGGCTGTCTACTGCATGCTCTGCCATCTGACATTTCTTACATTAGTAAGGGGCGGGGCCACCTGGCTACTACACCTGGTGGTTCACGCACCCTTGTGATGTTACGGATTGGTGCATGCTGGGTTAGTGACGTCACAAGGGGTGGGGCCACCAGGTGACGTAACCAGGTGGCCCCGCCCCCTACCTATATAAAAATGTCAGACGACAGAGACTGCAATAGGCAGCCAGCCTTTTTCAACGCCCGGAGCGGCAGCCAGGTTCCCGGCCCGCTGCTTAGCATCCAGCCTTGTCAAAAAACAGCCTGGGGGTCCTCCGATCCCCAGGCAGGTTTTTTTGACAAATCCTGCTCTGCTCCTTAGCAACCAGGTCAATGCGGTAAATTACTGCATTAACCACAGAGGTGATCAAATACAACCAAAAGAAAGCTCTATTTGTGGGGGAAAAAATGATAAAAATTTGGGTACAGTGTTGCATGACCGCGCAATTGTCATTCAAAATGTTACAGCGCTAAAAACTGAAAATTAGCCTGGGCAGGAAGGGGGTGAAAATGCCCTGTATTGAAGTGGTTAAATAATGCGGTAATTACCGCTAAATCAAACACATACCGCATTTGGTATTTAACGGTAAATTCTTAGTGAATTGAACTTTCAAAACTGATTTACCACATGCGGTATTTTATCGCACTTTATTTGCCGTTATTTAATTGAATTGACCCCAAAGGCTTTTATTGACAATTACATTAAGTTTGTGCAGAGTCAATATTTGCAGTGTTGACACTTCTTTTTCAAGACCTCTGCAATTCGCTCTGGCATTTATCCAATCAACTTCTGAGGCACACTCTGACTAACGGCAGTCCATTCTTGCATAATCAATGCTTGGAGTTTGTCAGAATTTGTGGGTGTTTTTTTGTTTACCCGCCACTTGAAGATTGACCACAAGTTCTCAATGGGATTAAGGTCTGGGGAGTTTCCTGGCCATGGATCCAAAATTTTGATGTTTTGTTCCCCAAGCCACTTAGTTATCACTTTTACTATATGGCAAGGTGCTCCATCATGCTGGAAAAGGCATTGTTTGTCACCAAACTGTTCTTGGATGGTCGGGTGAAGTTGCTCTCGGAGGATGTTTTTTTACCATTCTTTATTCATTTACTGTGTTCTTAGGAAAAATTGTGAGTGAGTCCACTTCCTTGGCTGAGAAGCAACCCCACACATGAATGGTCTCAGGATGCTTTACTGTTGGCATGACACAGGACTGATGGTAGCGCTCACCTTTTCTTCTCCAGACAAGGTGTTCTCCAGATGCCCCAAACAATCGGAAAGTCGATTTATCAGAGAAAATTACTTTACCCCATTCCTCAGCAGTCCAATCCCTGTACCTTTTGCAGAATATCAGTTTTTCTCTGATGTTTTTCCAGGAGAGAAGTGGCTTCTTTGCTGCCCTTCTTGACACCAGGCCATCCTCCAAAAGTCTTCGCCTCACTGTGCGTGCAGATCTACTCACACCTGTCTGCTGCCATTCCTGAGCAAGCTCTGCACTGGTGGTGCCCCGATCGCGCAGCTGAATGAACAGTAGGAGATGCTCCTGGCGAGTGGCAGCTGGTCCCCATTTTTTTTTGGGGGGGGGGGGGCGGCAAACAAACCTGTCCCCCTCACCCCCCCATCGCTCGACCGATCGATCTCTCGCCAGGCCGCCAGCCCTGCACTTCCCTCATCCAGGTCATGGCCTGGCAGCTTCCCCCCTGTATCTCCTCCCGAGTCCCAGCAGTCGCTTATCGTCCCAGTAACTGGGTCTCAGGACCCTCTTCAGATTGGCCGGGAGGAGAAACAGGAAGACATTAGCGAATATTAATTCGCTACTGTCACACAAGTGGGTGAGCCCATCCTTTTTTAAGCCAATTAGAGCCTCAGGCTCTAATCGTGCTTTAAAAAAAACAAAAAACATTGAGATCCATGCATCCGGTGCCCTGCATGGAGATTAGGGGCTGGGCGCATGAATTGGGGGGGCGGCGCCCCTTATGAGAGGCCGCTACTGGACTTTTTTGGATGCCCTGAAGCCTTCTTCACAACACTTGAACCTCTCTTCTTGAAGTTCTTGATGATCCAATAAATCAGTGGTTCTCAACCTTGTCCTCAAGTACCCCCAACAGGCAGTGTTTTGGGAATTTCAATTAGATAAAATAGCTGTCCAAAATACCAAATTGACTCTGATTTAAAGCACCTGTGCAAGATAAAGGAAAACCTGCAAACATGGCCTGTTTGAGGTACTTGAGGACAGGGCTGTGATAAATGGTTGATTTAGGTGCAATCTTATTAGCAGCAATAGCCTTGCCTGTGAATCCCTTTTTGTGCAAAGCAATGATGACTGCACGTGTTTCCTTGCAGGTAACCATGTTTATCAGAGGAAAAACAATGATTTCAAGTACCCCCCTCCTTTTAAAGCTTCCAGTTTGTTATCCTAATAGCATTACAGAGTGATTTCCAGCCTTGTCCTTGTCAACACTGACACCTGTGTTACCGAGAGAATGACTGACATGAGGTCAGCTGGTCCTTTTGTGGCAGGGCTGAAATCCAGTGGAAATGTTTTTTTTTTTGGGATTAACCACTTAACAACCGGCCCATAGCCGAATGATGGCTACAGGGCGGTTTCTTAACCCTGAGAGGGCGTACAGTGACGTCCTTCCAGAATTCCGCTCTCGCGCGCCCCCTGGGGCGCGCACCCGAGAACAGCCGTGACCGCTGGGTACAGAGGACTGAGAGCTGATCGCGGCCGTTTACCATGTGATCGCTCCGTCAAATGACGGATCGATCACATGTAAACAAACCGGCGTCATGTCATGACGCCGGTTCCTCTATCCCCTCTCTGTACCGATCGGTACAGAGGGGGAGGGATCGGATGGCAGCATCGCTGTGGGCTGGATGTGTAATGCCCTTAGCGCTGCTCTGTGACATGTGCAGTCACATCCAGCCATCCATCCATGATCAGCCATCCCTCCATGCTCAGAAATACCCTGTGCAAATCTCTGCAATTCCCTGTGCAATACTCTGCAATTCCCTGTGCAATACTCTGCAATTGACTTTGTGCGGGGATATCTGAATGATGCCTGCAGCTACAGGCATTATTCAGATATCAGCTTTTTCAGCCGGCGATTGCCTGCACCATAAGAACGATCATAGCAGCTGTTCTGCTGCTTGATTGTTCTTACGGGAGGCGAAAGGGGACGCCCCCCCCTCCCGCCACCCTCCGGTGCTTCTACCAACTCACCTCTACGATCGAAGCCAGGATTTTTTTTTTTATTATTATTTCAGGCTTCCCAGCCTAGAGGTGAGATTTGGGGTCTTATTGACCCCATATCTCACTGTAAAGAGGACCTGTCATGCCATATTCCTATTACAAGGGATGTTTACATTCCTTGTAATTTGAATAAAAGTGAACAAAAAATAATTTTTTTGGAAAAAAGTGTCAAACTAAAATAAATAAAGTAAAATGAACAATAAAAAAAAATTTAAAAAATTTGAAAGCGCCCCTGTGCCCGCTTGCAGAAGCGAAAGCATATATAAGTCCCGCCCACATATGAAAAAGGTGTTCAAACCACACATGTGAGGTATCGCTGCGATTGGTAGAACGAGAGCAATAATTTTGGCCCTAGACCTCCTCTGTAACTCAAAAAATTTAACCAGTAAAACATTTTAAAGGGTCGCCTATGGGGATTTTTAAGTAGCGAAGTTTGGCGCCATTCCACGAGCGTGTGCAATTTTGAAGGGTGACATGTTAGGTATCTATTTACTCAGCATAACTTCATCTTTCACATTATGCAAAAACATTGGGCTAACTTTACTGTTTTTTTTTAAAGTACAAAACTGTTTTTTTCCCCAAAAAAACGCGTTCGAGAAATTGCTGCGCAAATACCGTGCGAGATAAAAAGTTGCAACGACCGCCATTGTATTCTCTAGGGTCTTTGCTAAAAAAAACATATATAATGTTTTGGAGTTCTATGTAATTTTCTAGCAAATAAATGATGATTTTTACATGTAGGAGAGAAATATCAGAATTGGCCTGGGTGCTCCTAGAATGCCTGATGGTGCTCCCTGCATGTTGGGCCTCTGTATGTGGCCACGCTGTGTAAAAGTCTCACACATGTGGTAGCGCCATACTCGGGAGTAATAGCAGAATGTGTTTTGGGGTGTAATTTGTGGTATGCATATGCTGTGTGTGAGAAATAACCTGCTAATATGACAATTTTGTGAAAAAAAAAAAAAAATCTTGATTTTGCAAAGAATTGTGGGAAAAAATGACAACTTCAAAAAACTCATCATGCATCTTTCTAAATACCTTGGAATGCCTTCTTTCCAAAAAGGGGTCATTTGAGGGGTATTTGTACTTTTCTGGCATGTTAGGGTCTCAAGAAATTAGATAGGCCGTCAGTAATTCAGGTGTGATCAATTTTCAGATATTGGCACCATAGCTTTTGGACTCTATAACTTTCACAAAATAATATACACCAATTTGTACTTATTTTTACCAAAGATATGTAGCAGTATAAATTTTGGCCAAAATTTATGAAGAAAAATTACTAATTTGCTAAATTTTATAACCGAAACAAAGAAAAATTCATTTTTTTTACCGAATTTTCAGTCTTTCTTTTATAGCGCAAAAAATAAAAAACCCAGCGGTGATTAAATACCACCAAAAGAAAGCTCTATTTTTTTTTTTGGAAATTCTTTTTTATTCATTTTAAAAGGCATACAAATAACAACAGGCCACATACGGCCGACAGCCACCGACTATAACACAACTGCCGGTGGACATTTACATACAAAACCACAGACATACGTTTAGAACTCCCCCCTCCCTCCCCCCCAAAAAGAAAGCTCTATTTGTGTGAAAAAAAGGACAAAAATTTCATATAGGTACAATGTTGCATGACTGAGTAATTGTCATTCAAAATGTGAGCGCACTGCCACCGATCCCATCTCCCCCCTTTCTCACCCCCACTTTCTCCCTCTGACCAGCTCTGCCATGAGATGTAAAATGTATTGAAGTATTAAAAAATTGTTTTAACACATTTCAAAATGTTTGTTTACATTTTTTTAAAAGTGTGTGTCTGTATATATGTCTATATACCCACACACGCGTGTGTTTGAGTTTTGGGGTGCACACCCTAATCCAATAGGCTGCGCACGCCTATGATATATATACATATATATACACACACACACAAGGGCGGACTGATAACTCATGGGGCCCCCGGGCAATAGGAGATTATGGGGCCCCCAGGCAATCAGAGATTATGGGGCCACACAGTATACACACACAGTATACAATCACACAGTATACACATACATGTACACACAGTATACATAGACAGATGTAAAAAAAACACAGATTTATACATACTGTCCCTGGTTTTACTGAGGCTGACAACCTTGATGGGGCCCCCTAGTGGCCCAGGGCCCTCGGGCAGTGCCCGAGTGGCTCAATGGTCAGTTCGCCCCTGCACACACAGGGCTTTTGTTCTCAGAGAATAGGTGCAGGAAACCACCCTTCCCAGTCAACTCCCCACACCCAACCCCTTCTGCCCTCAATTCTGCCTCCAATCCTGCCATTCCTCTGGAAAGAGAAGTAAAGTGATGCCAAATAATGGGGGTGGTCAAGGTTCACCTCCTCCCCCCTGTTCAAAGCTCACCTCCCCCCCTGCCATATTTGCAGCTCACCTTCTCTCACCCCCTCCCCAGTTCACCTCCCCCCATCCACAGCTCACAATCCCCCCATTCACAGCTCACAATCCCCCCCCCATTCACAGCTCACAACCCCCCCCATTCACAGCTTACAATCCCCCCCATCCACAGCTCAACCCCCCCCTCCCCCATTCATAGCCCACACCCTTCATCCAAAGCTTAATCTCTCAAATACTGTAGCTGTTGATTTCTTTTAATATATGGACACTTACCTGTCCAGGGAGCCCAGGATGTCGGCACCCCAGCCGATCTCCACTATGGGAACCCAGCAGTGAAGCCTTTCGGCTTCACGGCCAGTTCCCTACTGTGCATGCGCGAAGCACGCTGCACTTTCTAATTGGCCTGGCGGCGGAGGAAGGGGGAGGGGGGCCGAACTTCCAAGGGATGGCGCCGCAGCGAGCTGTCAAAAAACAGGTACCCGTTCCCCCTCCCCTTTGAAAGGTGCCAAATGCACCGGAGGGGGGGAGGAAGTGAATACGCAGGGGTTCCACTTTTGGGTGGAACTCCGCTTTAATGTCCTCCTCCATCTCCCTTCTGTCCTCCTCCCTTCTGTCCTCCTCCCTCTTCCTTCTGTCCTCCTCCCTCTTCTTTCTGTCTTCCTCCTCCCTCTTCTTTCTGTCTTCCTCCTCCCTCTTCCTTCTGTATTCCTCCTCCCTCTTCCTTCTGTCTTCCTCCTCCCTCTTCTTTTTACACTCCTCCTCCCTCTTCTTTTTCTACTCCTCCATCATCTTTCTGCACTGATCTATCCTGTCTCCATAATCCTCCATTCTCTTTCTGTACTCCTCCATCCACTTTATGTACTCCTCATCCGATCTTGTTCTGTCATCCTCCTCCCTCCTTTTTATGTTCTCCTCTTCCCTCCACTTTCTGTCCTCTTCCTCCTTCCACCTCTGTCTGTGCTCCTCCTTCTTCTTTCTGCACTCCTCCATCCACTTTTTGTGCTCCTCCCACTTCTTTCTGTACTCCTCCCCCTTGTTTCTGTACACCTCTATCATCTTTCTGTGCCACTACTCCCTCTGTTTTCTGTCTTCCTCCTCCCTGCCACCGATCCCATCCATCCCCCCACCCAGCACTGCCACCAATCCCATCCATCCCCCCACCCAGCACTGCCACCGATCCCATCCACCCCCCCCACCCAGCACTGCCACCGATCCCATCAATCCCCCCCACCCAGTACTGCCACCGATCCCATCAATCCCCCCCACCCAGTACTGCCACCGATCCCATCCGTCCCCCCACCCAGCACTGCCACCGATCCCATCCACCCCCCCCACCCAGCACTGCCACCGATCCCATCAATCCCTCCCACCCAGTACTGCCACCGATCCCATCAATCCCCCCCACCCAGTACTGCCACCGATCCCATCCGTCCCCCCACCCAGCACTGCCACCGATCCCACCCATCCCCCCACCCAGCACTGCCACCGATCCCATTCATCCCCCCACCCAGCACGACACCGATCCCACCCATCCCCCCCCAGCACCGCCACCAATCCCACCCATCCCCCCCCAGCACCGCCACCAATCCCACCCATCCCCCCACCCAGCACTGCCACCGATCCCATCCATCCCCCCCAGCACTGCCACCGATCCCATCCATCCCCCCACCCAACACTGCCACCGATCTCATCCACTCCCCCACCCAGCACTGCCACTGATCCCATCCATCCCCCCCACCCAGCACTGCCACCGATCCCATCCATCCCCCCACCCAGCACTGCCACCGATCCCATCCATCCCCCCCACCCAGCACTGCCACCGATCCCATCCATCCCCCCACCCAGCACTGCCACCAATCCCATCCATCCCCCCACCCAGCACTGCCACCGATCCCATCCACCCCCCCCACCCAGCACTGCCACCGATCCCATCAATCCCCCCCACCCAGTACTGCCACCGATCCCATCAATCCCCCCCACCCAGTACTGCCACCGATCCCATCCATCCCCCCACCCAGCACTGCCACCGATCCCACCCATCCCCCCACCCAGCACTGCCACCGATCCCGGGGGGAGGAAGCGAATAAGCAGGGGTTCCACTTTTGGGTGTAACTCCGCTTTAATGTCCTCCTCCTCCCTTCTCTCCTCCCCCCTCTACCTTCTGTCTTCCTCCTCCCTCTTCCTTCTGTCTTCCTCCTCCCTCTTCTTTTTACATTCCTCCTCCCTCTTCTTTTTACAGGGAGCTGTCAAAAACAGGTACCCGTTCCCCCCTCCCCTTTGAAAGGTGCCAAACGTGGCACCGGAGGGGGGGAGGAAGCGAATAAGCAGGGGTTCCACTTTGGGGTGGAACTCCGCTTTAATGTCCTCTGCCTCCTCCTCCCTTTTCTCCTCCTCCCTCTTCCTTCTGTCTTCTTCCTCCCTCTTCCTTCTGTCTTACTCTTCCTCTTCCTTCTGTCTTCCTCCTCCCTCTTACTTCTGTCTTCCTCCTCCCTCTTCTTTTTACACTCCTCCTCCCTCTTCTTTTTACAGGGAGCTGTCAAAAACAGGTACCCGTTCCCCCCTCCCCTTTGAAAGGTGCCAAATGTGGCACCGGAGGGGGGGAGGAAGCGAATAAGCAGGGGTTCCACTTTGGGGTGGAACTCCACTTTAATGTCCTCCGCCTCCTCCTCCCTTTTCTCCTCCTCCCTCTTCCTTCTGTCTTCTTCCTCCCTCTTCCTTCTGTCTTCCTCTTCCCTCTTACTTCTGTCTTCCCCCTTCCTCTTCTTTTTACACTCCTCCTCCCTCTTTTTTTTTACAGGGAGCTGTCAAAAACAGGTACCCGTTCCCCCCTCCCCTTTGAAAGGTGCCAAACGTGGCACCGGAGGGGGGGAGGAAGCGAATAAGCAGGGGTTCCACTTTGGGGTGGAACTCCGCTTTAATGTCCTCCGCCTCCTCCTCCCTTCTCTCCTCCTCCCTCTTCCTTCTGTCTTCTTCCTCCCTCTTCCTTCTGTCTTCCTCTTCCCTCTTCCTTCTGTCTTCCTCTTCCCTCTTCCTTCTGTCTTCCTCCTCCCTCTTACTTCTGTCTTCCTCCTCCCTCTTCTTTTTACACTCCTCCTCCCTCTTCTTTTTACAGGGAGCTGTCAAAAACAGGTACCCGTTCCCCCCTCCCCTTTGAAAGGTGCCAAATGTGGCACCGGAGGGGGGGAGGAAGCGAATAGGCAGGGGTTCCACTTTGGGGTGGAACTCCGCTTTAATGTCCTCCGCCTCCTCCTCCCTTCTCTCCTCCTCCCTCTTCCTTCTGTCTTCTTCCTCCCTCTTCCTTCTGTCTTCCTCTTCCCTCTTCCTTCTGTCTTCCTCCTCCCTCTTCTTTTTACACTCCTCCTCCCTCTTCTTTTTACAGGGAGCTGTCAAAAACAGGTACCCGTTCCCCCCTCCCCTTTGAAAGGTGCCAAATGTGGCACCAGAGGGGGGGAGGAAGCGAATAGGCAGGGGTTCCACTTTTGGGTGGAACTCCGCTTTAATGTCCTCCTCCTCCTCCATCTCCCTTCTCTCCTCCTCCCTTCTGTCCTCTTCCCTCTTCCTTCTGTCCTCCTCCTCCTTCTTCTTTCTGTCTTCCTCCTCCCTCTTCCTTCTGTCTTCCTCCTCCCTCTTCCTTCTGTATTCTTCCTCCCTCTTCCTTCTGTCTTTCTCCTCCCTCTTCCTTCTGTCTTCCTCCTCCCTCTTCCTTCTGTCTTCCTCCTCCCTCTTCCTTCTGTCTTCCTCCTCCCTCTTCCTTCTGTCTTCCTCCTCCCTCTTCCTTCTGTCTTCCTCCATCATCTTTCTGTACTGATCCATCCTCTCTCCGTAATGCTCCTTCCTCTTTCTGTACTCCTCCATCCACTTTATGTACTCCTCATCCCATCTTATTCTGTCCTCCTCCTCCCTCCTTTTTATGTTCTCCTCTTCCCTCCACTCTCTGTCCTGCTCCTCCTTCAATTTCTCTCTGCGCTCCTCCTTCTTCTTTCTGCACTCCTCCATCCACTTTTTGTGCTCCTCCCACTTCTTTATGTACTCCTCCCTCTCTTTTCTGTACCCCGCTATCCTCTTTCTGTACCACTCCTCCCTCTTCTTTTTACACTCCTCCTCCCTCTTCTTTTTACAGGGAGCTGTCAAAAACAGGTACCCGTTCCCCCCTCCCCTTTGAAAGGTGCCAAATATGGCACCGGAGGGGGGGAGGAAGCGAATAAGCAGGGGTTCCACTTTGGGGTGGAACTCCGCTTTAATGTCCTCCGCCTCCTCCTCCTCCCTCTTCCTTCTGTCTTCTTCCTCCCTCTTCCTTCTGTCTTCCTCTTCCCTCTTCCTTCTGTCTTCCTCCTCCCTCTTACTTCTGTCTTCCTCCTCCCTCTTCTTTTTACACTCCTCCTCCCTCTTCTTTTTACAGGGAGCTGTCAAAAACAGGTACCCGTTCCCCCCTCCCCTTTGAAAGGTGCCAAATGTGGCACCGGAGGGGGGGAGGAAGCGAATAGGCAGGGGTTCCACTTTGGGGTGGAACTCCGCTTTAATGTCCTCCGCCTCCTCCTCCCTTCTCTCCTCCTCCCTCTTCCTTCTGTCTTCTTCCTCCCTCTTCCTTCTGTCTTCCTCTTCCCTCTTCCTTCTGTCTTCCTCCTCCCTCTTACTTCTGTCTTCCTCCTCCCTCTTCTTTTTACACTCCTCCTCCCTCTTCTTTTTACAGGGAGCTGTCAAAAACAGGTACCCGTTCCCCCCTCCCCTTTGAAAGGTGCCAAATGTGGCACCGGAGGGGGGGAGGAAGCGAATAGGCAGGGGTTCCACTTTTGGGTGGAACTCCGCTTTAATGTCCTCCTCCTCCTCCATCTCCCTTCTCTCCTCCTCCCTTCTGCCCTCCTCCCTCTTCCTTCTGTCCTCCTCCTCCTTCTTCTTTCTGTCTTCCTCCTCCCTCTTCCTTCTGTCTTCCTCCTCCCTCTTCCTTCTGTATTCTTCCTCCCTCTTCCTTCTGTCTTCCTCCTCCCTCTTCCTTCTGTCTTCCTCCTCCCTCTTCCTTCTGTCTTCCTCCTCCCTCTTCCTTCTGTCTTCCTCCATCATCTTTCTGTACTGATCCATCCTCTCTCCGTAATGCTCCTTCCTCTTTCTGTACTCCTCCATCCACTTTATGTACTCCTCATCCCATCTTATTCTGTCCTCCTCCTCCCTCCTTTTTATGTTCTCCTCTTCCCTCCACTCTCTGTCCTGCTCCTCCTTCAACTTCTCTCTGCGCTCCTCCTTCTTCTTTCTGCACTCCTCCATCCACTTTTTGTGCTCCTCCCACTTCTTTATGTACTCCTCCCTCTCTTTTCTGTACCCCGCTATCCTCTTTCTGTACCACTCCTCCCTCTTCTTTTTACACTCCTCCTCCCTCTTCTTTTTACAGGGAGCTGTCAAAAACAGGTACCCGTTCCCCCCTCCCCTTTGAAAGGTGCCAAATATGGCACCGGAGGGGGGGAGGAAGCGAATAAGCAGGGGTTCCACTTTGGGGTGGAACTCCGCTTTAATGTCCTCCGCCTCCTCCTCCCTTCTCTCCTCCTCCCTCTTCCTTCTGTCTTCTTCCTCCCTCTTCCTTCTGTCTTCCTCTTCCCTCTTCCTTCTGTCTTCCTCCTCCCTCTTACTTCTGTCTTCCTCCTCCCTCTTCTTTTTACACTCCTCCTCCCTCTTCTTTTTACAGGGAGCTGTCAAAAACAGGTACCCGTTCCCCCCTCCCCTTTGAAAGGTGCCAAATGTGGCACCGGAGGGGGGGAGGAAGCGAATAGGCAGGGGTTCCACTTTTGGGTGGAACTCCGCTTTAATGTCCTCCTCCTCCTCCATCTCCCTTCTCTCCTCCTCCCTTCTGTCCTCCTCCCTCTTCCTTCTGTCCTCCTCCTCCTTCTTCTTTCTGTCTTCCTCCTCCCTCTTCCTTCTGTCTTCCTCCTCCCTCTTCCTTCTGTATTCTTCCTCCCTCTTCCTTCTGTCTTCCTCCTCCCTCTTCCTTCTGTCTTCCTCCTCCCTCTTCCTTCTGTCTTCCTCCTCCCTCTTCCTTCTGTCTTCCTCCATCATCTTTCTGTACTGATCCATCCTCTCTCCGTAATGCTCCTTCCTCTTTCTGTACTCCTCCATCCACTTTATGTACTCCTCATCCCATCTTATTCTGTCCTCCTCCTCCCTCCTTTTTATGTTCTCCTCTTCCCTCCACTCTCTGTCCTGCTCCTCCTTCAATTTCTCTCTGCGCTCCTCCTTCTTCTTTCTGCACTCCTCCATCCACTTTTTGTGCTCCTCCCACTTCTTTATGTACTCCTCCCTCTCTTTTCTGTACCCCGCTATCCTCTTTCTGTACCACTCCTCCCTCTTCTTTTTACACTCCTCCTCCCTCTTCTTTTTACAGGGAGCTGTCAAAAACAGGTACCCGTTCCCCCCTCCCCTTTGAAAGGTGCCAAATATGGCACCGGAGGGGGGGAGGAAGCGAATAAGCAGGGGTTCCACTTTGGGGTGGAACTCCGCTTTAATGTCCTCCGCCTCCTCCTCCCTTCTCTCCTCCTCCCTCTTCCTTCTGTCTTCTTCCTCCCTCTTCCTTCTGTCTTCCTCTTCCCTCTTCCTTCTGTCTTCCTCCTCCCTCTTACTTCTGTCTTCCTCCTCCCTCTTCTTTTTACACTCCTCCTCCCTCTTCTTTTTACAGGGAGCTGTCAAAAACAGGTACCCGTTCCCCCCTCCCCTTTGAAAGGTGCCAAATGTGGCACCGGAGGGGGGGAGGAAGCGAATAGGCAGGGGTTCCACTTTGGGGTGGAACTCCGCTTTAATGTCCTCCGCCTCCTCCTCCCTTCTCTCCTCCTCCCTCTTCCTTCTGTCTTCTTCCTCCCTCTTCCTTCTGTCTTCCTCTTCCCTCTTCCTTCTGTCTTCCTCCTCCTTCTTACTTCTGTCTTCCTCCTCCCTCTTCTTTTTACACTCCTCCTCCCTCTTCTTTTTACAGGGAGCTGTCAAAAACAGGTACCCGTTCCCCCCTCCCCTTTGAAAGGTGCCAAATGTGGCACCGGAGGGGGGGAGGAAGCGAATAGGCAGGGGTTCCACTTTTGGGTGGAACTCCGCTTTAATGTCCTCCTCCTCCTCCATCTCCCTTCTCTCCTCCTCCCTTCTGTCCTCCTCCCTCTTCCTTCTGTCCTCCTCCTCCTTCTTCTTTCTGTCTTCCTCCTCCCTCTTCCTTCTGTCTTCCTCCTCCCTCTTCCTTCTGTATTCTTCCTCCCTCTTCCTTCTGTCTTCCTCCTCCCTCTTCCTTCTGTCTTCCTCCTCCCTCTTCCTTCTGTCTTCCTCCTCCCTCTTCCTTCTGTCTTCCTCCATCATCTTTCTGTACTGATCCATCCTCTCTCCGTAATGCTCCTTCCTCTTTCTGTACTCCTCCATCCACTTTATGTACTCCTCATCCCATCTTATTCTGTCCTCCTCCTCCCTCCTTTTTATGTTCTCCTCTTCCCTCCACTCTCTGTCCTGCTCCTCCTTCAACTTCTCTCTGCGCTCCTCCTTCTTCTTTCTGCACTCCTCCATCCACTTTTTGTGCTCCTCCCACTTCTTTATGTACTCCTCCCTCTCTTTTCTGTACCCCGCTATCCTCTTTCTGTACCACTCCTCCCTCTGTTTTCTGTCTTCCTCCACCCTCATCTTTCTGTCTTCCTCCTCCCTCTTCTTTCTGTCTTCCTCCTCCCTCCTCTTTCTGTTCTCTTGCTCCCCCTTTATTCTGCACTTCTCTACCCACATCTTTCTGCACTCTTCCTCCCACATCTTTCTGTCCTCCTCCTCTCTCCTTTTTCTGTCCTCCTCCTCCCTTCTCTGTCTGCATTCCTCTAGCCTCTTTCTGGATTCCTCTATCCTCTCTCTGTACTCCTTGTTCCTCTTCTGTCTGTCTACCTCTTTCACCTTCTTTCTACTCTCCTCTAGTGTCTTCTCTCTGCACTCCTCCTCCCTCATCTGTTCCAACCACTGCCCAAGCATCCTTCTAATGTCCTTATCCCTCTTCTCTCTGTCCTCCATCTCCCTTCTGTCCCCCTCCCTCTTCTCTCTGTCCTCCATCTCCCTTCTGTCCCCCTCCCTCTTCTTTCTGTCCTCCATCTCCCTTCTGCCCTCCTCCTCCTCCCTCTTCTTCCTGTCCTCCATCTCCCTTCTGTCATCCTCCTCCCTTCTCTCCTCCATCATTTTTCTGTCCTCCTCCTGTCTCTTCATCCTTTTTTCCTCCTCTGTTATTTGCATCACCTCTTGATCAGAAATGATTTCAGCCTAAAAAGAAAAAAAGACAATACGTAAAAATATATAATTTACAGTGGAACGCCACTTAAAACTTTGTTTTCTACTTGGATGTAGTGAGAAAGGGGTTACAACGTTTCCATGGTTTTTAATATTTTCTATACCTTAATATTATAGTTTTTAAAAATGTTTACCAAGAGTTACTGATCATTTGGTGACAAAACTGTTTCATAGAGGAAAGTTTTGAAGATCCTAAGTGGCAGCTAATCAATTCCATAAGGTGACATAAGGGTGGAATGAGTCAGGGGCAGGCTTACTATTTGTGAAAACTGTGCAGCTGGGCCTCATGGGAGGGACTATTAATAATATCTATGCATAGTAAAAAGGAATTATAAGAAGTAGGTAGATGGGACCCAGGGGCTATTTGAAGATTATGTCCACTTCTGGAATATTTTATTCTTTTACAGAGGGGCAGGGCAGTTACCACAACAGACAATGGTGCCTTATCGCAGGGTCTAGAGGTAAAGGATCTATTAAAAGCCTTATTGTGAGGCCTGACATATGCTAATGAACTTCCCTGTAAAGATGGTCTTAAATATTAAGGGAAGTGGAAAAAAGGAAAACTGTTTACAAAATGAATCACTAATACAATTTTATGTAGTCCTATATTACAAGAGTAAAAAAAAAATAGACACTTACTGGTAAAAAATACTTCCAAAAGCTGGTAGTTTGCAGTATTCCAAAAACTGTCTTCTTGCAGAACAATATGAATTTCCAGACAATGATCAACAATTTAACAATCCGTTTGCCTGCAATAAGAATAGAGAAAACAGGATTACTCTTTTTTCCTTTTACTTAAATATCACACAAAAAGACCTACAACTAAAAGTTAGTGAATAAAAGCTGATCCCACAAGGCAAATATGATTTAGACAGATTATCAAAGGCTAAGTTCACCTTTTTGAAAATAAATAAATACACATTTTTGCAGGAAAACAAATATGCATGTATGATTCTTTTCAGTGGAGTCTCCAGGGCATTGCACCTGTGATCATTAGATTGAGGGAGCAATGTCAGGCTCCTGCAGACACATCCTGCAGCTTTGCTTTCCGTTACAAAGGGGTAGGAAGTGTCAATGGACTACGAGGCTGCTCCTCAGAGCCTTCACAGTTCATTGAGAAAAACAGCCTGTCTGTCTCAGTGGAAGATGGGACTTGTAGTTTACTCATTCACAGATTCCTGTGAATGAATGATGTAACTGTGCAGGCGGAGTCCTCCATTGCTGTTCTGATTTTGAAATGTGTCAGCGGCTGCGAGGATCATGTTCAGGGCTTTTATTCAGCGGGAACGGGATGAACGCAGTTTCGGCACCTCCAGCACTGAATGTATGTAATAGCATGGGGTGTGGGGTGTGCTGGAGGGTCTATTGATGTTGGCTGCTGGGGGATCTATTGCCACTGGTGGGGATCTGATTTTGTGTGAGGGTTTATTGTTGCTGATGGGGAATCTATTGTTCCTGGGGGGTCTTCTGTTGCTGGAAAGGATCTACTGTTGAGGGAGAGGTCTATTTTTACTGGCTGCTGGAGGATCTATTGATGCTGGCTGCTGGGAGAGCTGTTGTTGCTGCTGGGGGGGGGGGGGGGTCTAAGGTTGCTTGGTTGTGATATTTTTTGTGGGTAGTTCACTGTTGCTGCAGGGAATCTATTGTTGTTGGGGTTGGAGTCCATTGTTGCTGGGGGAGTCTATTTTTGTATCTATTACTGGGATTCTATTGTTGCTGGCTGCAGGGGATCTATTTTACTGCTTTTCTTTTTATCATCAACATGTTCCATACAAATGATTTAGCACCACAAAATGATACTTGATTCTGTATTCTCTAAACGGGGCAGTACTGGTAGGTGGGTAGGGGGTGGAATCAAGGGACGGTGGTCAGAGGTGGGTAGGGGGCAGAGACAAGGGGTGACTCAGATGGGGGGTGTTCCTGCACCTACTCTCCGAGAAAAAAAGCCCTGATCATGTTACACGTTGCACCCTAAATATGGATGTAACATGCTCTAAAAGGTGAAGCTATCCTTTAAATCCTTCCTCAAAAATGAAAGGATCACACCACTCAAAACAGGTATTTCCGTTTCTGATGGATGCTGTCTGACAGTTTCACCTATCTTTATAAAGGGGTTCTCATTGTCCACAATGATGTTTCATGTATTTTATAGTATGGAGAATTTTAGATAAAAAGGTGAAACACAGAAAACTGCCAGTTAAACATGAGCGGGATGTCAGGAATTCTAGAAATCTCAGACCACTTGACTTCACCTTTACTTAAAATTTCACTTCTGATTGGACTGGCCATTTAACCACTTTGCGTAAGATATAAAAAAATGCAGTTGTGTAAAGTAAATAGATACCAAACCTGTTGAGACTAAAAATTGTGTGCGTCTGTAAAATGGTGAAAAACTTTGGTACCTAAAATTTTACATAGGTGGCGTTTATAAAAGCCTTGAAAGATTAGCAATTTGGAGTTAGCCATCAATTATGGCCCTAGAATGTATGGCGCAATTGCTTTTTGCATACGTGTGCGGGACCTATGGCATTTGCATTTGCGCATATGTGTGGTGGAAACGGGTGCTATTAAATTTGAATTTATTTTACCAAAAGTATTTTTTTTTAACGCTTTTTTTTAAAACTTATTTTACCATTGAAAGCGTAACTAAGCCCAAAAATTATGATGTAATGTAGCCTACAAGTCATTGGATGTGGTAGCTGCATTCGTTTTCTTTTTTTTCAAGCTTTCATTGATTTTAATTTGGTAATCAGCCAATAACACACTTTATATCTTAGGGTGGCTACATTCATTCCTCCACTGTATCTATGGAAGAGCAATGTAGTCATCATTGTATAGCAGCATTGTCAATCAGTGATGAGGGTAGTGTTATGCCGAGTACGCACAGGATGAAATCAGCCAGTACAGTAGAAACTAGCTGACATTCGGCTCATGTGTACAGCTGCCTGTCCAACAGATGGCGGTCTTACGACTGGCTTCCTTTGAATTAGCATGCCGGAAAACCAGCATCTGATTGATATCTGATCAGTGCTTGCAGCCAATGGCTGTGAACGCTGACCAGTGTGTTCTGGCAGTGGGGTGATCCCCCAGTCAGAACACAATAGCTCAGAGATCGCTGCACTAACATTGATTGTGTTAGTACAGGGATCTCTCGTTTTCTTTTTTTCGTTCAGACCACTAGGTTGAAGGAAAAAAACATACAGTGTGTACCAGGCTTTAGAGATTATATATATATATATATATATATATATATATATATATATATATATATACATACATACACACACAGTGGGGATTCAGACCCCCTTAAAATTTTCACTCTTTGTTATATTGCAGCCATTTGCTACAATCATTTAAGTTCATTTTTTCCCCTCATTAATGTACACAGAGCACCCCATATTGACAGAAAAGCACAGAATTGTTGACATTTTTGCAGATTTATTAAAAAAGAAAAACTGAAATATCACATGGTCCTAAGTATTCAGACCCTTTGCTGTGACACTCATATATTTAACTCAGGTGCTGTCCATTTCTTCTGATCATCCTTGAGATGGTTCTACACCTTCATTTGAGTCCAGCTGTGTTTGATTATACTGATTGGACTTGATTAGGAAAGCCACACACCTGTCTATATAAGACCTTACAGCTCACAGTGCATGTCAGAGCAAATGAGAATCATGAGGTCAAGGGAACTGCCTGAAGAGCTCAGAGACAGAATTGTGGCAAGGCACAGATCTGGCCAATAGTACAAAAAAAAGAACCCTTCCTAGAGCTGGCCGTCCGGCCAAACTGAGCTATCGGGGGAGAAGAGCCTTGGTGAGAGAGGTAAAGAAGAACCCAAAGATCACTGTGGCTGAGCTCCAGAGATGCACTCGGGAGATGGGAGAAAGTTGTAGAAAGTCAACCATCACTGCAGCCCTCCATCAGTCGGGGCTTTATGGCAGAGTGGCCCGACGGAAGCCTCTCCTCAGTGCAAGACACATGAAAGCCCGCATGGAGTTTGCCAAAAAACACCTGAAGGACTCCAAGATGGTGAGAAATGAGATTCTCTGGTCTGATGAGACCAAGATAGAACTTTTTGGCCTTAATTCTAAGCGGTATGTACGGAGAAAACCAGGCACTGCTCATCACCTGTCCAATACAGTCCCAACAGTAAAGCATGGTGGTGGCAGCATCATTCTGTGGGGGTGTTTTTCAGCTGCAGGGACAGGATGACTGGCTGCAATTGAGGGAAAGATGAAGCCGAGTACAGGGATATCCTGGACAAAAACCTTCTCCAGAGTGCTCAGGACCTCAGACTGGGCCTAGGGTTTACCTTCCAACAAGACAATGACCCTAAGCACACAGCTAAAATAACGAAGGAGTGGCTTCACAACTCCGTGACTGTTCTTGAATGGCCCAGCCAGAGCCCTGACTTAAACCCAATTGAACATCTCTGGAGGGACCCAAAAATGGCTGTCCACCAACCTTTACCATCCAACCTGACAGAACTGGAGAGGATCTGCAAGGAGGAATGGCAGAGGATCCCCAAATCCAGGTGAGAAAAACTTGTTGCATCTTTCCCAAAAAGACTCATGGCTATATTAGATCAAAAGGGTGCTTCTACTAAATTCTGAGCAAAGGGTCTGGATACTTAGGACCATGTGATATTTTTCCGTTTTTCTTTTTTAATAAATCTTCAAAAATGTCAACAATTCTGTGTTTTCCTCTGGTTCCTCTGATGAAGTCACGTGACGATACGCGTCAGGATTGGAGCACGGGATACTGTCACAAACTGACGGCAGGAGACGAGCTCGGCGCTCGTGGATGACTTGTACCATATTTTACCATATTGTTTTAAATCAATAAATTGTTTTTTATACGGGATTATGCTATGTGCACTTTCTCCCTATACCCCACATACACTCACCCTATTTGACGAGCATTGAGGAGCGGGGACTGACTAAAGACATCCACTGAGGCATATGAACTCTGCGTTCGTGGATTGGTGCCCACACTCATTTTAAAAAAGTGAGTGCACCCCCTTTCTGTGTCTTGCCCCCCTCCTACTTTGGTTGTCACGGAGTTATACTATTTTGTGTTCATGTAATTTTTTTCATATACCGTCCATTGGAATAGCCTAAACAACTGGATGGGATACCCATGCTTGATAGTGTTTTGCAATTAAGCACAAGCTGTATACCTTACAGCAGTAAGGTGAGCTGCTTGCGAAACCACGGAGGTGTTTCCACTGATGATCTCTCCCTTCTTTTGGAATTTTTTTATTTGGTGGTGGGACTGTCATATGCTTACCCATTTGGACTTATCACATTCAGCCTTTTTGAGTTGTCACTATGTGCTAGTTTTGATACTAGCCCTTATTCACCTGGACTGTTTTGAGTGAGCTTATCACTGTTATTTATAACTTTTTTTGCCGTAATACAGCGCCGCCGCCGAACACAGATCCAGCCAGCACCATAATCTACAGGAGGAGATGTCCCCCCCGTACAGGACGCCCTGTGTGCCTGGATAGGAGGACCGCTGGGGGGGGGGGGTGCATATAGAGGAGATAAGCTTTCTATATTCCTCCATGCAGCCGCTGAATACTTGCAGGAGGGAGAGGAGGAGAATAAGGCATCCAGCGGCTGCATGGAGGAATATGGTGGTCAGTATAGTGTAGTATAGTGGTCAGTGTAGTATAGTGGACAGTGTAGTATGGTGGTCAGTGTAGTATAGTGGACAGTGTAGTATAGTGGACAGTGTAGTATGGTGGACAGTGTAGTATGGTGGTCAGTGTAGTGTAGTATAGTGGTCAGTGTAGTGTAGTATAGTGGACAGTGTAGTATGGTGGTCAGTATAGTGTAGTATTGATGGTCAGTGTAGTGGTTAGTGTAGTGGACAGTGTAGTATAGTGTAGTATAGTGGACAGTATAGTGTAGTATGGTGGTCAGTGTAGTATGGTGGTCAGTGTAGTATAGTGGTCAGTGTAGTATAGTGGACAGTGTAGTATGGTGGTCAGTATAGTGTAGTATAGTGGTCAGTGTAGTGTAGTATAGTGGACAGTGTAGTATGGTGGTCAGTATAGTGTAGTATAGTGGACAGTGTAGTGGTTAGTGTAGTGGACAGTATAGTATAGTGGACAGTGTAGTATAGTGGACAGTATAGTGTAGTATAGTGGACAGTGTAGTGTAGTATGGTGGTCAGTTTAGTATGGTGGACAGTGTAGTATGGTGGACAGTGTAGTATGGTGGACAGTGTAGTATGGTGGTCAGTGTAGTATAGTGGTCAGTGTAGTATAGTGGACAGTGTAGTATAGTGGACAGTGTAGTGTAGTATAGTGGACAGTGTAGTGTAGTGGTTAGTGTACTGGACAGTATAGTATAGTGGACAGTGTAGTATGGTGGACAGTGTAGTATAGTGGACAGTGTAGTATAGTGGTCAGTGTAGTATGGTGGTCAGTATAGTGTAGTATAGTGGTCAGTGTAGTATAGTGGTCAGTGTAGTATAGTGGACAGTGTAGTATGGTGGTCAGTGTAGTATGGTGGACAGTGTAGTATGGTGGACAGTGTAAGATGGTGGACAGTGTAGTATAGTGGACAGTGTAGTATGGTGGTCAGTGTAGTGTAGTATAGTGGACAGTGTAGTGTAGTGTTTAGTGTAGTGGACAGTATAGTATAGTGGACAGTGTAGTATGGTGGTCAGTGTAGTATAGTGGACAGTGTAGTATAGTGGTCAGTGTAGTATGGTGGTCAGTGTAGTATGGTGGACAGTGTAGTATAGTGGACAGTGTAGTATGGTGGTCAGTGTAGTGTAGTATAGTGGACAGTGTAGTGTAGTGGTTAGTGTAGTGGATAGTATAGTATAGTGGACAGTGTAGTATGGTGGTCAGTGTAGTATAGTGGACAGTGTAGTATGGTGGTCAGTATAGTGTAGTATGGTGGTCAAGTGTAGTGTAGTATAGTGGACAGTGTAGTATAGTGGACAGTGTAGTGTAGTATAGTGGTCAGTATAGTGGTAAGTGTAATATAGTGGACAGTATAGTATAGTGGTCAGTATAGTGGTCAGTATAGTATAGTGGTCAGTGTAGTGGACAATGTAGTGTAGTGGTCAGTATAGGAATCAGGTAGGTCAGTACTATTGTATTTGAAGGGACTCAGGGATAGCTAAAAGTCCGCAGGTTAGGGGGGGGGGGGGGCGCAAATTACTTGCCTTGCCCCGGGTGCTGACAACCCATGCTATGCCACTGCTTGTTAGTACTTTTGTCTTTTTATTGTATGTTTGTTTAGTGCATTTGTGGCCGCATCCACTTCGGCCGTTTTCACCTCTCCATTTATTTCACCTAGCCCCCTCCGCTTCGCCTTGTCACAGCGCAACTACCACTTACTTTTACATATACACTTTTGTCTGTTTGGATCAGTCACACAGGTGTTGCAGCTGACAGCGCAGGAGTTTTCCTATTTCACATTTAAAAATAACAGACTTACTGCTGAGATCAGAAAAAAACAACCTGCTGTGTTAATGCTAAAAATAGACAGTATTCCGATTTCATTTTGGCCACAGTTCCACTTTACCTGTATTGCTATTACAAGAGAGCTAATAAGCCCCCTATGTGATAACATGAGCAGGTGACAGATACTTTTTAGGGAGACATCAGGGGTCGGTTAGCAGTGGTTTATACTTAACAGTTTGCAATAAAAATCTATTGAAAATGAAAATGATTGGTTGTCAACACAACTGCTCATGTCTCGGTAAATTGCCCGCATTGTTTATTCTATCTAAACATCTAAGTATTCATCCATCATCTTATATTAAAAAAGCAATAACGATTACATAAAAAATGTAGTTAAAATGAATTAATTAAAACCATGAATAATAATGATCTAGGATGATAAAAACTCTGCAGTTTGTTTTACATCAAATTAAACCAATAAGAAAACATAATTAATAAGAGAATCAGGAGAGAAGGGAGGGACAACTTCCTTACCTTCAGCGTAGCTCTCAGCAAATGGTGCTATCTGCTGCAGCTGCCTTATACAGCAGTGCTCCACTGTGATGTCATAGTGGGCGGAGCTTAGGGCCGGCATACTGTTTTCAAATTGTAGTCATGGTAGCTGGCAAAGTGGGCGGGGCTTAAAGAGCCGGTGTTTTTTTCCCCCTGCAGTCACGTGACAGGAAGTAAGCAGCTGCCTCCTTAAAGTTGAAGCTTTGTGAAGGTCTAATATTGCCTGCAAAGATTGATGCTGTGTCTGTTTAGAGTGAAATCTGTCCCGTCATCAGTGATACATTTATCTTTGAACTTTGCAAACTTTCCCTCTTGTCTGCTGTGTATCCCCGGGACTTTTGTATCCCCGCACCAGGACCGGACTGGCCTACCCGGTAGGGGCCGCTGTGTGTTGCGGCTGCGGTGCTCCCCCATCTCCTGTGGAGCTGGCTGGATCTGTATTACGGCCCCGCCCCCTAGACCGGCTCGTGTGATAGTAGAGAGAATCAGTGTTCCGCCGGTTTAGGGGGCGGGGCCGCCGAACACAGATCCAGCCAGCTCCATGATCTATTCTACAGGAGGAGATGTCCCCCCGTACAGGACGCCCTGTGTGCCTGGATAGGAGGACCGCGGGGGGGGGGGGGGGGGGGGGTTTGGCGCGCGCATATAGAGGAGATGAGCTTTCTATATTCCTCCATGCAGCCGCTGAATACTTGCAGCAGGGAGAGGAGGAGAATAAGGCATCCAGCGGCTGCATGGAGGAATATAGAAAGCTCATCTCCTCTAAATGCGGCCCCCCGCCGGCCCTCCTATCCAACTTCTTTTACTGCCCCCCTCCTAGTGCTCTCCACCCCTGTTCTTTCTGCCCCCCCCCCTGCTCTCCAGTTCTCCCCACCATTCTCCGCCCCCCACAGTGCTCTCCAGGCCCCCATTCTCCCCTCCCCTGTTCTTTCTGGCCCCCCCGGTGCATTCAAGCTCCACCCATCGCTCTCCACCCCTGTTCTTTTTGGCTCCCCCCCCAGCACTCTCCGCTCCCCACCCCTGTACTTTCCACTACCCCTTGCATTTTGCCCCCACCCATGTGCTCTCCAACCCCGCCAGTGCTCTCCGCCCCCCCATAGTGCTCTTCAGTTCCCCGTGCTTTCCACCCCTGTTCTTTCTGGCCCCCACTGGTGCTCTCAGCTCCCCCCCCCATTGCTGTCCACTCCCCCCTGCTCTTTGTACCCCCCAGTGCTCTCCACGCCTGTTTTTCTGCCCCCCCCCCAGTGCTCTTCGCCACCCCACACTTAGCCCGCCCCAGTGCCTTCAGCCTCCCGTGCTCTCCACCCCTGTTTTTTTTTTGCCCCCCAGTGCTCTCAAGTCCCCCCCGCAGCGCCTTCCGCTCCCCACCACTGTGATCTCCACTCCCCCCTGCTCTTGGTCCCCACGCAGGTGCTCTCCAACCCCGCCAGTACTCTCTGCTCCCTCTTCTGTCCAGCTCCCACCCAGTGCTCTCCACTTTCCCAGGACCAGAGGACAGGCTGACTGGGGCCAGAAATTGAGGACAGCTGAAGGTGCTGGTGGACAGGGACCACTCCATCTCACAGCAAACAGATCCTCTGGAAGGAGCACTGTCCCCATCCAAAACGGGAACAGACCCTGCCTGCTGCTGGCCATCATGGATATCCTGCTGGCATGCAAGGTACCGTACCGAGCATCAACACACCTTCACATAGACAGCAACTGCAGACTGGGACATGGAGCACAGGAGGGGCTGCAATGATGGGCACAGTGAGGCTGCATTCACAGGCACAGTGAGGCTGCAATGATGGGCACAGTGAGGCTGCATTCATGGGCACAGTGAAACTGCATTCACTGCACAGTGAGATGCAGTCACACCTATCATGGCACACTTATCATGTATGGTCACATGTTGGGGTAAAGATGGCTGTAAAATTCATTGTATTACAACAGGTTAGTGTGAATGAGCGCCCCTTACAGGCAGCTCCTCCTCCCATAGATCAGTGACAATAAAGAGCTGTTCTAAGAGTAACCAATTGAAGACCAGGCTTTTTCTGGCACTTGTTTACAAGTTTAAATCAGTATTTGTTGCTGGAAAATGACTTATAACCCCCAAACATTATACATTTTTTTTTTTTTAACAGGGACCGCAGTTTTTTTATGTCACACGATATTTGTGCAGCGGTTTTGCGAAAGCAGTTTTTTTTGGAAAAATACACTTTAATGAGTTAAAAAAAATTGGGTAACATATTGTTTTTTTTTAATAAAATGTCAAAGATGATGTTACGCCAAGTAAATAGATACCTAACATGTCACGCTTTAAAATTGTTCACGCTTCTGGAAAAGCGACAAACTACGGTACTAAAAAATCTCCATAGGCAACGCTTTAACCACTTCAGCCCCTGAAGAATTTACCCCCTTAATGACCAGAGCATTTTTTGCCATACGGCACTGCGTCGCTTTAACTGACAATTGCGCGGATGTGTGACGTTGCACCCAATTAAAATTGTTTTCCACAAATAGAGCTTTATTTTGGTGGTATTTGATCACCTCTGCGGTTTTTATTTTTTGCACTATAAACATAAAAAGATTGACAATTTTGAAAAAAAAAACAAAACAGTATTTTTTACTTTTTGCTATAATAAATATCCCCCCAAAAAATATATATAAAAAAATAATTTCCTCCTCAGTTTAGGCCGATGTGTATTCTTCTACATATTTTTGGTAGAAAAAAATCGCAATAAGTGTATATTGATTGGTTTGTGCAAAAGTTATAAAGACTACAAAATAGGGGATAGATTTATGGCATTTTTATTATTAATTGTTTTTTATTAGTAATGGCGGCGATTTGCGATTTTTATCGTGACTGCGACATTGCAGTGGACAGATCGGACACTTTTAACACTATTTTGGGACCATTGACATTTATACAACGATCAGAGCCAAAAATAGCCACTTATTACTGTATAAATGTCACTGGCAGGGAAGGGGTTAAACACTAGGGGGCGATCAAGGGGTTAAATATGTTCCCTTGGTGTGTTCTAACGGTAGGGGGGATGGGCTCACTAGAAGATGACAGAGATTACAGGGAGCAGTAGATCTCTGTCATGTCACTAGGCAGAACAGGGAAATGCCTTATTTACAAATCCCTGTTCTGCCTCTCCACGCCACCAGCAGACACGATCCCGTGGCGGCGTGCGCGTGTCCGCTAGCCTGAGATGACGGAGGGACGTACGGGTATGCCCATTTGCGCAGCCGTGCTATTCTGGCGACGTACATCGTCGTTCAGCGGTCGGCAAGCGGTTAAAAATGTTTACAGGTTACCTGTTTAGAGTTACAGAAGAAGTCTAGCTCTATGAATTTTTGCTCTCGCTCTAATATTCATGGTGATTCCTCACATGTGTGGTATTATTATACAGGATTTATATAGCGCCAACAGTTTACGTAGCGCTTTACAACTTGAGGGTAGACAGTACAAATACAATACACTGTAGTACAGTAGGAATCAGAGAGCCCTGCTCCTTAGAGCTTAGAATCTAAGAGACCGGGCTTATGACTATAAATCCTGTTTACATATGCGGGTGGGACTTATGTATGTGTTCGCTTCTGCGAACGAACACTGAAGGATAGGGGTGTTTTACATATTTTTTTTTCTTATTTATTTGTACAATGCCCTGTAAACATCCCTTGTAATGTGTTTACTTCCATCCTGAAGCGGAAGTCACATCATGATGTCGTTTTGGTCCTCCAAGGCCATAGAGGTGACTAATCTCACCTCTCAGCCGGTCGCACTGTCGGATTGTTTCTTCGGCAAACCGGCGGAAACGGTAAGCCTGAGAGACACTGGCGAGTGGCGGGAACATCCCCTCCTGCCTCTTCCTGAGCTGCTTGAAACGCTTTCATAAGAAAAACAGCCACCTGCTGAAATAAAAAAACAATTCCTGGGGTTATGGATGATATCTTCAGTCATAAGCCCGGTAAACCACTTCAAAGCCACAACATATATATACATGTTGCGGTCACACACTATACAAATATTTTATTTACATATAAAAAGAAACGCCATATAAAAAGTGGACACGCCACTTCCCTATGATAGCTGATTAAAGTGGTGTTCCGGCCGAAATTATACTTTTTAAATAAAAATACCCCTATAATACACAAGCTTAATGTATTCTAGTAAAGTTAGTCTGTAAACTAAGGTATGTTTTGTTAGTTTATAGCAGTAGTTTGCTATTTTATAAACTTACAGTAGGCCGTGGTCATCTTAAGTGTGGGCATCTGAAGCCAGATTGTATTTCTTCCTGGATCTCATCCTTGCAGATCTCGCACATGCTCAGTGCAGCACAAGCAGTGTAATAGGTTTCAGGTCAGGTTTCCATAGCAACGGCAGTGTCAGAGGAAGTTGCCGCCCCTTCCCAGAAGGCATTGCAAACAGGAAATGATGCGATGGGCCACGGCCAGGGAGGAGGAAGTGAAAAATGAATACAGCAGATATACAGTAGGTGCTGAGAAAAAAAATTTAAAAATATCCAATTCGTTTACAGTGCACAGTTTAGTGAGGGATGCTGAAGAGTTATAAAAGTAGGTGGAACTCCACTTTAAGTAATGAGCCGTCACATTACACTGTAAATATTTCCGGCAGGCGAGGAGTTAATTGCTGTGTTCCAGCTCTGTTAACACATGCGTGGGAGGCACATTCTAGTGTAGTGAGATGTCACCGGAACAACATTCCGGGGCGGTCTCTAGGAGGGTGGGGCCAGCATCATCTCAGAGCTGTGAAAAGAAATGGGTGTTGTCATGTTCTTCATGGTGTCACTTCCGCCCTGCAACCAGGAGAGGTCTGTATGTTGTGGTCGGCCTGGAGGCGGAGTGAGCGGTTATGACTTCCACTTAATGGGCAGAACGGGGGGCAGTACACCCGGACTGGGCACCTCCATTGCTGTCTTCCCCACTACGTTCAGCATCTCCACCCTCAGGCAGCTGTTGAAGAGGTGAGAAGACATCGGAAGTGAGGTCCTGCAAGTGGTGACTCCGGAAGTGATGTCCTGTCAATTAACTATACTTCTCTGTGTGTAGTTTTTTGTGACCCCCGATCACCTCCTCTATCTGTGTGTCCTCAAATACTGACCATCATACCATACACAGGTTATAATATACAATATACACTTATTATATTGTACAATAAATCCACTTGCTGACCGCAATACATAAATATACGGTGAAGCTTGCAAGTGGTTTACTGGGGTTATGACTGATGCTATCATCCATAACTCTGCTTTTTATTTTATTTTGCCACTCTTTTTCATAAAAGTGCTCCGAGCAGCTAATTAGCCACTGGATTGCTTTCAGAAGCAGTGGCTAATCAGCTGTTTGTCTGTGTTTCTCGGGTTTACCATTTTTACTGGCACGCCCAGGAAACGATCCAGCGGTTTGCATGGCTGGCCCTAGAGGTAAACAGAGACCAAATCACCTCTCCTCACCTGTATGATCTTGGAGGACAGGAGCGACGTCATTACGTCTAGAGTGGTAGTAAACTTTTTATTTTAATCGTTTGTTTTTAAAGGTAGAGGAGAGATTTGGGGTTTTATAGACCCCAGATCTCTCCATAAAGAGGACCTGTCATCCCTTATTTCTATTACAAGGGATGTCTACATTTCTTGTATTAGGAATAAAAATGATAAAAAAATAAATAAAAGGGACACTGTAAAAATTGTCTGAAAAAACATCATCAATGGGTGGGGCGATTAACACCGATGATGTTTTTGTAACCACTTCAGCCCCCGATAGTTTCACCCCCTTCATGACCAGGCCATTTTTTGCTATACGGCACTGCGTTGCTTTAACTAACAATTGCGCGGTCGTGCAGCGCTGTACACAAATGAAATTTACATTTCTGTTCGTTTTTTCCCACAAATAGAGCTTTCTTTTGATCACCTCTGTGTTTTTTTTTTTTTTTGTGCTACAGACAAAAAAAGACCATCAGTTTTTGGAAAAAAAATCAATATTTTTTATTTTCTGCTATAAAACACCTCCAATAAAAAAAATGCTTTGCGCAAAAGTTATAGTGTCTACAAACTATGGTATATTTTTATGGAATTTTTATTTTTACTAGTAATGGCGGGGATTGGCGATTTTTAGTAGGACTACGACATTGCGGCAGACAAATTTGACACTTTTTGGGGACCAGTGTCACCAATACCGTGATCAGTGCTAAAAAAAACTGCACTCGCACTTTACTAATGACATGGAAGGGGTTAACATCAGGGTGATCAAAGGGTTAAGTGTGCTCCTAGGGAGTGCTTTCTAACTGTGTGGGGGATGGCTTGACTGGAGGAAAACAGAGATCTGTGTTTCTGCTTTGCAGAAACACAAGATCTCCATTTTCCTCTCTGACAGAATGGTGGTCTGCCTTATTTACATAGGCAGACCGCCGTTCTGCCTCCCTGTCAACGATCGGCGCGTCCACTGGTCCCACTGATTGGCTTCCGCTGTGCCCAAACACAGCGGGAGCAGGTCGTCGTCTGCGCGTATGCGTGCCCCAGACCCGGAAGAAGAAACAACGTACAGGTATGTTGTTTTGCATAGCCAGGCCTCCTTGCAGTAAATGTGCGGTGGGTGGTCCGGAAGCAGACGAGAAAAAAAAATGTAAAGCTCCGCCGCGCTCATGCACAGAAGTGAACGCATACGTAAGTCACGCATGCATGTGTATCGGTGAGAACGTTAGAGCGAGAGCCATAAGTCTAGCACAGGACCTCCTCTGTAACTCTAAACAGGGAAGCTGCAAACATTTTTAAAGTGTCATAATATAAATTAGTGCAGCGCTAAAATCATTAAATGAAAATAAATATAAACATAATAAAATGGTGAAAACTAACTAAAAACAGAAAACTAAGGTGGAGAAATTTACCGAGAATAAAATAAGTTAAATTAAATCACCTCATGGTATAGTATTCAAATTGGAAAGTATTGTAAATACATAAAATAAAAATGAATATACACATAGGCAAAGTGACAATATTGATCCTCTGGCGTGGATCAATAAACTCCAAAATTGCAATAATTCGGATAACAAATACTGTGGTTCTGTTATTCATAAGTGAAAATAAAATAACGTGTGATAAATATTAGAATGAGTCCCAATGATCTTGCAAAGAGGAAAGATTAGCCAGTGAATGATGCGATCACCACTTGGTGAGAAGAAAGGTCCCTTGTCCAATGGTACGGAACACCTAAAGTGAGTAAGTAGTCTCCTTACCAGCTAAAAAGACCAATATGTTGGTCTCACCGAGCCCAGGGAATTGGATCTCCCAAAAACCTTACGCACTATCCAGGGCTGCTGAATCTGTATCCCCAGAGAAAATACAGGGCATCCAGGGCTGCTGCGTCTGCAGTTATCGGTGTCACTCAAAACATAAAAGCAGAGAGAGCTCCCATAGTGCAGTATGTAAGTAAAATTTATTGAACTCAAAAAAGACTTGCACTTGCAAGAAAGTGACTGAATGAACGCAATCAAAGGCGAGCATGTTCATGTGTCCGAATGGCGGTGTCTCCCGAGGCTTCCTTCACTCGCTGTCCGCTGCCAAACCTCCTCCGAAGAGGAAAGCGCATGGAGATTTTTAAGTATTGTAGTTTGTCGCCATTCCACGAGTGTGCGCAATTTTAATGCGTGACATGTTATCTATTTACTCGGCGTAACATCATCTTTTATAGTTTACAAAACATTGGGTTATACATTGTGTTTTTTTGCATTAAAATGTATTTTTTATAAAAAAATTGCATTTTGAAAACTGCTGCGCAAATACCGTGTGACATAAAAAAATTGCTCATAAGTTTACATACCCTGGGCGAATTTATGATTTCTTGGCCATTTTTCAGAGAATATGAATGATAACACAAAATCTTTTCTTTTACTCATGGTTAGTGTTTCGCTGAAGCCATTTATTATCAATCAACTGTGTTTACTCTTTTTAAATCATAATGGCAACAGAAACTTCCAAAATGACCCTGATCAAAAGTTAACATACGCCAGTTCTTAATACTGTGTATTGCTCCTTTAACATCAATGACAGCTTGAAGTCTTTTGTGGTATTTGTGGATGAGGCTTTTTATCTTCTCAGATGGTAAAGCTGCCCATTCCTTTTGGCAAAAAGCCTCCAGTTCCTGTAAATTCTTGGGCTATCTTGCATGAACTGCACGTTTGAGATCTCCCCAGAGTGGTTCAATGATATTGAGGTCAGGAGACTGAGATGGCCACTCCAGAACCTTCACTTTATGCTGCTGTAACCAATGACAGGTCGACTTGGCCTTGTGTTTTGGATCATCGCCATGTTGGAATGTCCAAATACATCCCATGCGCAGCTTCCTGGCTGATGAATGCAAATGTTCCTCCAGTAATTGTTGGCATTCATCTTGCCAATAATTTTGACCAAATTTCCTGTGCCTTTTGTAGCTCACACATCCCCAAAACATCAACGATCCACCTCTGTACCTTTCATCATAGGCCTTGTTGACTTCTCTCCAAATGTAGCGTTTATGGTTGTGGCCAAAAAGCTCAATTTTGGTCTCATCACTCCAAATGACTTTGTGCCAGAAGGTTTAAGGCTTGTCTCTGTGCTGTTTGACGTATTATAAGCGGGATACTTTGTGGCATTTGCGAAGTAATGGCTTTCTTCTGGTGACTCGACCATGCAGCCCATCTTTCTTCAAGTGCCTCCTTATTGTGCATCTTGAAACAGCCACACCACATGTTTTCAGAGAGTCCTGTATTTCACCTGAAGTTATTTGTGGGTTTTTCTTTGCATCCCAAACAATTTTCCTGGCAGTTGTGGCTGAAATTTTGGTTGGTCTACCTGACCGTGGTTTGGCTTAAACAGAACCCCTAATTTTCCACTTCTTGATTAGAGTTTGAACACTGCTGATTGGCATTCTCAATTCCTTGGATATCTTTTTATTTCCCTTTACTGTTTTAAACAGTTTAACTACCTTTTCCTGCAGATCCTTTGACAATTTTGCTTTCCCCATGACTCAGAATCCAGAAACGTTAGTGCAGCACTGGATGAAAGATGCAAGGGTCTGTCAGGAGTCCAGAAACTCATTGACCTTTTATACACACACACTAATTACAAGAAAACAGATCACAGGTGAGGATGGTTAACTTTAATAGCCATTCAAACCCCTTTGTGTCAACTTGTGTGCATGTTATCAGGCCAAAATCACCAGGGTTTTGATCAGGGTCATTTGGGTAGTTTCTGTTGTGATTATGATTTAAAAAGAGTAAACACAGCTAATTGATAATAAATGCCTTCAGCCAAACACTAACCATGAGTGAAAGAAATGTTTTTGTGTTATCATTCATATTCTCTGAAAAATGGCCAAGAAATCATAAATTCTGACAGGGGTATGTAAACTTATGAGCACAACTGTATGATGTTTAAGGGATTCTAAATAATTTTCCAGTAAAATACTGATATTCACTTGTAAACAAAAAGTGCCAGGTCAGCAAGTGGATATACACTGGTCATAATATACACTGTTGTAATATACATTGACCAGTCACCCTCATACACTGATCATAATATACAGTATACACTTATTGTAATCTATACACTGATCAGCCACCCTCTGCACTGCTACTCTGGTTATACCGCCGTCATAGGATCTACAACTTTTATATCACCATGCTGCTTCTCTTCAGTCACTGCTATGGAGACGGCATAGCCTAAGTGTTCTTATAACAGAGTATAATCATATACAGTGCCTGCATACCCCATGTTATCCTGAGGATGATGATATTACACATATTACAGTGTCCTCCATAGTGTGCTGAGTGTACCATCACGCCTCCAGAATTGCCTACATCCCTGAATGTCAGGGCTGTATATTACACCATATATACGTTTGCGCCCAGGGCAGCATGGAGGATGCTGTGATATAATTACATACACCCTGTGCACGCTGAAATACTGGATTTTTTTTTTATGCACATTGCATATTTTTCTGTGTGTGTTTATAAATACACAGGTGCTTACTTTTTTTTTTAACATTTTCTTTGTAAAATATAACATTTTCCCAGTTCTCATCCTGTGTTTTATATGTCGCCATCTCGTGGAAGCTTTCAGAACTGCGCTGGTTGTACAGGGCCCACATTTGTCTGTTCTGATGTCATAGTACTGATCAGAGTGGTGTTCTATTTATTGGACAAGCTATGACACTAATTTTTGTTGTGTTGCTGCAAGCAAAAAACGAATCCAGGATTCCCCAATGTATGAAATGTTGCAGTAGCCAGCCCCCTGGTGCCCAACCTGCGGCCCTTGGACCTCTGCAGTTTGTAGTGAGAACACCGATTAGGGTAATAGCACTGATCTCTACTAGCCTTGTGTAGCCTGTCCCTAGTTTTGTATTGTCTTCGGCTTAATTTCCCCAGCCAAAAATGTCACATGTCCACACCCTCTAACCCTCATTTCCTCCATTAGGTCTGCAGTTTCTGGCAGTCCTCTCAAGCATTACATATATTGAACATTATGGCCGACCCTTTGGTGATGTCAGGGCCACATTTAAGACCCCCTTTAGCTCATAAGTTGACAACCACTGAGCTAACCTATATATGTGACTTCCAATTAATGGCAGTAGGTATACAAACTAGAAATGCTGTTCTGAGTACTCGGCCTGTACAGGGTCAGCGTCTTGTTGACAACCTTCGGCAGTTCTATACTAACAGTAGGGGCAGGTATGAGGTGTGCACGAGGAGGGGAGGTGAGGCTTTGCTCATAGTGAACAGAAGAGGAGGGAGGTGTTGTGTTGCTCATAGTGAACAGTGGGGACAGGAGGTGTTGTGTTGCTCATAGTGAATGTGAGAATGTGGCTGCCCTATGTAAACAGGAGAAAGCAATTAGATGGATGAGAGAGTCTCTTAAGGCTGTTTTTGATGTAATTTTATTAGTTGTAATCTGGTTCTAGAAATGTCTAAGCACTTCCCACAATATGCTTCATTGCTAAAAGAGGGCAAGTCCTGAGAACGGAGTGTTCTGCTAGATCAGGGATATGCAATTAGCGGGCCTCCAGCTGTTGCAAAACTACAAGTCCCATCATGCCTCTGCTTTTGGGTGTCATGCTTGTTGTGGCTGTCAGAGTCTTGCTATGCCTCATGGGACTTGTAGTTCTGCAACAGCTGGAGGTCCACTAATTGCATATCCCTGTGCTAGATTCACAAGGTGAGTGAAGAGGTAAATTATGCTTGTGGATCTGTCACCTGTTCTCTGACCTGCTCTGATGTAGGCGTTTTTGTAAGGTGTCAGCACTACTGGGCCTTATAAAGTTCTGTTTTTTATCAGTAATCTGGCAATTTATTTAACATCTGAATGCAACATTCAGATCCGGCCAGTAAGTCTGTTGGTTTTCAACAAAACAAACTCTCCTGCAAATGTAGCAGTATGGCCCCCTTCACACGGGTGCCTCTGTTTTGCGGAATCCACTTGCTCGGGGGGGGGAGAATCGTTCCACTGATCCCTGCTGAGCAGGCGGATGACAGGTCCATCTCCGCTCACTATGCAGACCGAAGACAGACACAGTCCCGCCCTCTATGGGTAAAAATGGACCACAGTTTTGTTTTCATCTGATCTGTCAGACGGATGGAAAATAGGACCATCATCCTTCTGGATTTTGCAGACAGGAATGGATTGGATAGTAGCCGAATGTCAGCCGCTCTATAGGGGAGAGGGCAAGTTGGTTTTGGGTTTAATACTGCTTTTAATAATGCAGCTACATCCCCAGAGGCAGCAGTGCTCACCTAAGTCAATTTCTACATTGCAGCAGGAATTGGCAATACCTAATACTTGCCATTTCAAATATCTTCAACTCAAACATGCTGACAAGGCCCAATTTGGATAGCGTGATATACTTTTTCAACCCTTTACATTGGAAAGTGATTTAATTCAATGTAATAATTTGCAGTTGATCTCTAGAATTTATAGCACCCTATTACGAAGGAAATAAATAAATGTGCACTTAATGTCTATAAAATGTATATCAATCTGTTATACAACTCTTGTTCAAAATAAAAAACATCAGACATGTATGTGTCAATTTAAGTCCTCATTTATACGGAAACCCAAAAAAAAGCCATACCAGCGTGCCAAACAAAAAAAAAAGGAGACTACATAGAGAGTTTAACAAGACTCGTGGCCACTCACTAAAATTAGAAGAAAAGAGGTTTAACCTTAAACTGCGTAGAGGGTTCTTTACTGTAAGAGCGGCAAGGATGTGGAATTCCCTTCCACAGGCGGCGGTTTCAGCGGGGGGCATCGATAGTTTAAAAAAAACCAACTATTATATAAGCACCTGAACGACCACAACATACAGGGATATATGGTTGGACTTGTGACTTTTTTCAACCTCACCTACTATGTAAAGTATAGTGCTCACTGTATTACCATTTATTGAAATGATAAAAAAAAAAATCACATTTTAAAAGTGCAATAGGCACTTGTAAAAAAAAGAGCACGCTCTGAAGAAGTCCTGCTGTAGGTCGATACACCTAAAGGGCCCAAGCCTGTGATTTTAATAAGACCATCTTGCTAATGGGTGCTTGAGATCTATGAGAGTAGTGCTGAGCAGTGCAATTGGTGCCATTCATTTGGTTTACATATATCGTATTGGTCTTATATGTGCTTTTACTACTCTGCCTGTGAGCATTTCTAATCCTTATTATTGCTGAATACAGTATTTGGAGAACACAAGGAGTTTTTTTTTTTTTTTTCTCTTTCATATGGATGGTGATCTAGTGTTATGCAGAGGAATCTTTGGATGACTGAGCAATATTTCATCCCTGAGGGAAATCAAGCATGTTAGACTCCATTCTCTTGTAGCGGACATTCCATTTTCAAATCGCACCCTATTGTCTACATTGGAAGTATAGTTCCTGCACTATTTTTTGCAAGTTCAGGGGTGAGTTGCATAGACATCTGTACATAAAGGCGCTCAGATGTCTTCCAAGTTGCACTGAAATGCTACTTTGAAATCGTGCTAGTAATTTAAGTGTCACGATCGGTGATTGGGGTGTTAGATGTATTTTATACATTACACCACTTGCTAGATTTATTGTGATTTTGTTTCAGTTTGTCATTTTGGTAGTAATGTTTACAATTTTTTCCCCTATTTTTATATCACTTGAATTGAGTTTAGGGAGGACAGCCCTGCACTACATATTTTGTTACATGTAAACAATGCTAGACCCTAGTGAACTCTGCACTAATGTAATTAACAAAACAAAGGCATACAAAAAATAAATTTTATAAACAGAAAAAAAAAAAGAAGATGTTCTTAGATCTAGCTGCTTCTACTAGTATCCACATATACATGTGTAATGCTATACCTTTAAGAATAGTGAATATAATAATAATTATTATACAGGATTTATATAGCGCCAACAGTTTACGCAGCACTTTACAATATAAACATACAATAGCGAATGCAATGCACATAAAGTGCAAAGTCCAACAGAATCACAACATAAGCTTAAAGCGGAACTCCATCCAAAAGAGGAAGTTCTGCTTGAGAATGGGTTCGAATTGGATGTGGGGCTTCCCCGCATCCAGTTCGCATGACATGCGAGTGTGCCTGGCTCTAAATGGAGCCGGTTCACACAGGTCCAGGGGTGGCCGCAGTCCGCATTCCAAAGGGGTCATGTGCATGTTTGGGTCCAGGTCAGGTGTGAATTCAGGCAAAAATTCGAACCTGATCCGCACCTGAACTGGTAAACAGGAACGCACCAGACCCCCATGCCGGGAAGCCGCACATATGTGAACCCGGTCTGAAGCCCCCCCTCCAAATGGCACTTTTTTTTGGGGGGGGGGGGCTGCGGGTATCGTTTTTTTACAGTTACCCACTCTAAGCAAAACAAGTGGAAGTCCCCCCCGCAGTCATCTGGGACACGTCACAGGTCCCAGAAGACTGTGGGACCAGTCACGATGCACCATAGCTCACCCATGCGCAGTGCGCACCCGGCTGTGAAACCGCAAGCTGTCGCAACCAGGTGCCCAGTGTTGAGATGCAGGGGGACAGAAGACAGATGGAAGGGATTGCTCGGGTGAGTATATCTCTTGATCCTGGGACAGGCGAGTGTCACCATCGAGGACACTAAAACTAAAATGCGCCTCCTACAGAGTCCACGGACCCCATATTATAGAAGTCACAAATGCTCTTTCGTAAAATTAAACAGATGGTAGCCTACTAAGGAAATCACAACAATGTTCCCAGGTTATTTCTCTTCACTTCCAGGAATGCTCTTGTTGTATCTCAAAGTACATACATAGCGTAACCCCAAAAAATGAATCCAAATTTATTGTAAATATAATGTACTCACAAGGCAGCAGAAGAAAAAAAAGCTCTCAACATTCTGCCATACTGCACACATGCGTATTGCCATCAGATTGTGTACCCTGTCCTACGCACATTTCATCAGAAATGGCATCTTCGGGAAGCACAATGTCAAATCCACTGGGAAATCATGGCAGAGGAGACCACCAGGCCTTTCCTTGGGCAGTCGGTGAGCACAAAGACAATTCAACCTGCAGAAGGAGGCTGTAGGTGGCAAGTAAACCTAAACTGCCTGGAAAAACAGACCCTTCTCTCCACAGAGGTGGACTGTTGTCATATGTGTCCCCGTGAGGTATTTAACTCACCAGCTGCCACAGATCTAGATGGCGCTGTCGAAACTGACCCAGTGAGTACCGAAAGGCCTGCGTGAACTTGGTGGCCAGACTGGGATGACTACTAGATCTAGATTATCCAGCCTGTTTATTGAAGATCTCCAAGAAAAAGGAAAAAATAGGGAAAAAGGCTATGGTAACAGGTCCCAAGCAGGGAATTCTGTCCTTTGCTATAGGCAAGCCCAATACTTCTACCTAGTGTTGAGAGGTAGTTTTACACCAGTTAGGACTCGCAATAGGGTGGTGCCTAGTGTCCTAATCCTGTAGATGGCACTATGAAACCCTATGGCAGGCATATGCAATTAGCGGACCTCCAGCTGTTGCAGAACTTCAAGTCCCATGAGGCATAGCAAGACTCTGACAGCCACAGGCATGACACCCAGAGGCATGATGGGACTTGTAGTTTTGCAACAGCTGGAGGTCCGCTAATTGCATATCCCTGCCCTATGGTCAAGAATAGAGGAGCTCTGTCTGTTAATGAACATAAGAGAATTTTTTTTCCCCTTGATTGGGTATTGTTTTCAAAATGAATGCCAACGTAACTTCACCTCATTCACTTAGCTAACTGAAATTCACTTTGTAAAAGTGAAAGCTCACTTTGCAATGTAAACGTCTACTCATTTAGTAAATCAACCCTATTGAGTGACAGCCTACTGGGGCTGCTGACATCATATCTGACATGGTGGCACCCAGCAACAACCTCAGGGCATTTGAATGTCTACATATAGGAGGCAAGAAAATAATGTGCATAAAATATGGTAAATGCACATATAATCTAATGGGAAGCTTTTTGTTAAAATTAATGTTCTGGCAAAAGGGTATCTGAAAAAGAAAGCAATGTAGTCACCATATCGAATGACTGGTGAGCTGCGATATTTTACATTTTTGTTCTTGGATTTATCCTTTAATGAGAAGTCCCAAAAGCTGGCAGAGGATACTAGCATGGTTTGGTTGTCACTATTAATATTGGACCAGTTTGAATAGAAAATGAGTAGCTGCCATTGCTGACTTTTGTAATGTAATTTTCACGCTTTCTTTTTTCTCAACATCATAGCTGCATATAATGGTTCCAGGTTTGTGACTAAGGCCGCCATACACAGAGCAAAATTTCTTTCCTGCAACACCCCTTACCAAATGTGTTGGACCATAAACTATAATGGTTATATACGCATGTGATGCAGCATGAGAGCCGGCATCTAATGAAAGTGGTTGTCGCTCAGCAGCAGTCCCAGTATGTAACCAAAAGATGAAAGAACAGACTACCATAGTGCAGTCTATTTAAAATTCCATAATTAGTTAGAAGTAGTAAGAAGTACCTCCAAGTAACTTGTATTCAATACGATTCAAAAGATGCTGTTCTACCTTATTTAAAAGACGGTTTATATCTCACATGAACTGTATATATATGGTCTTGTGGGTCTGCAACTTACAGACTTTTTTTATGCACACTTTTGCACATTATTATGTATGCTCATTCATTTAGGTATTTTATATTCAACAGCGCTGCTCATAATTTCCACACATTGTTCATGAGCTGGTATCACAGTTGATTAAGTGGCTGCTTGCTAGTTTTGTTTAATGACCTAGCATGGATTTTAAAGAATTTGAGTAATGAACACTGCCAGCCAGTGTTTAGCTGAGATATATCTATCTATATAGAGAGAGAGATATCCATCTATCTCTCAGACATCCGGGATTGTAGAGATTTCTTGAAGATTTGAGGCAGGGTATTGAATTAAAATTCACAGAGGTCTGTCCAGAAGTTTCTTCCGGCAGAGGTCCGGATTGCAGGTTTGCGACACAGATCCTTCATGCCCCAGTCGCTTTATGTATCCCAATCCTATTCTTACATCAGTGTCCTCGGTCCCCACTTCATATCACAATTTCCCCCTTTACATCACCTCCTATCCCCTTCACAGTAGTCTTCTGAACCCACCCACCCCCCAACCTTACATCACAGTAATGTCCTCCTCTGTCCCCATTCACATCATCCCCCACAGTAGTGTCCTCCTCTGCCCACCATAAAATAGTGTTCTTCCTTGCCCCCCTTCTCCACCCCCCCCAGCATCAGTGTCCTCCTCTGTCCCCCCCCCCCCCTCACATCACATCCTGTCGCCCCATCCTTCACAGCCGGGTGCTAGACCCTTCACTCTCCTACCTCACTGGCACACTGTGCATAGTGGAGGGCAGGCAGCACAGAAACACTGGACAGACGTGAGCTGCTGTAGCTAACTTTTAAACTAACAAGCTGGTGAATGGTTGCTAGGACCGCCCTGCTCTTAGCAACCAATCACCTGCCGATTATCTCTTAACTTGGTATTAATATATAATTTTGTTTTATTAAAGTTTTTTCAGGTATAGGAGACAAGTTTACAAATTAAAAGACAAAGACAAGTTAGACAAATTAAAGTGTAAAGAATATTTACATAAATTCAAAATACGGTGTACACCTATTATGCACCAAGAATATACATGACCCTTTAGTAAAGTCAATTATTATAGTTAGTGTTTAGGTCACATATGCCACATTTGCATTGGCATTTCTCGCTCCTGCCCTCCATCCAGTACTGCTGTGCCTCCCCCCCCCCACTGTGAAAATGACAGTGGCAGAAGCTGGGGAAAAAGCCAGCTCCTAATTGGCTCTGTGGTCTGGATGGGACAGTGATTCAGTCTGGAACTGAACCGCAGTCCCCCGATCGGGGTTGTATAACTGCAATTGATGATCCTTGATTCCAAAGGAACAGGGCCCACCAGCAGCCAGATGTTCCCTGAAGAAGGCTGTCTACATGTACAAATAGGAGGTGGTTAAAAACCACTGTTATCATATAGAGCAGTAGTCATCAACCCTGTCCTCAGGGCCCACTAACAGGCCAGGTTTTATGTATTACCTTAGGGGAGATGCAGACTAGAAACTGCAATCACTGAGCAGCAAATTATATCACCTGTGATGCATTTCAGTTATCTTGCAAACCTGGCCTGTTAGTGGGCCCTGAGGACAGGGTGATGACTACTAATATAGAGGACAAATAGTCATATACAGGCTGGCTGTGCATGATCACTCTGAACATGTTAAAAAATGTCCTAAACCAATGGGCCAAAACAAAGCTTAGCTGAGCATAAAGCCATTCAGGTATACTGTAAGGGTCAATAATGGGCATGTACAATGTCAGCAGCATTAACTGGCGCATTTTTTTTTCTTCTTTACAAATAAACTTCCAAATCTTAACAACTGGTCTCTTTCCCTCATTGAGAAAGAAGTGGTTTGAACCTATATGCAGCTTCCTCATTGGGCAAGTTACAAGATTATTGCCAATCACCACCTGTTTGAGGGTTGGTATCTTAACACCAGGCTTTTGCCATCTTCAAGGGCCATAATCTGTTTACAGCAGAATCTAGAATCTTCAAGGGGTAGAAAAGAAACACGCCACAAAGTCTAAACTGTTTATACTATACATTTTATACAAATTTTTTTTAAAAAAAGGAAAAGAAACAAGACACACAATGGAAACATTTGACCATACTGTTTGCAGAGATTGCATCACCTAATGCCCCAACTTAAAAAATAGCATGTAGAAATCTGCAATTTACACCCTTTTTCATCTGTATTGCTGAAGCTAACAGTCCAACGGAGATTTTCATAAAAATTATATTTAAAAACAAAAAAAAAAAAAAAAAAACACAAAAAAGCTGTGCCTGGGTGTGCAAATCATCTCCAACGTACACTTGTATAAAGATCATTCATCCAGAAAAAGTGTGTGGGGTTGTACGTCCTACGCAGGTGCTCAAGGCCATAAATCCAAGACACTGGATTGTTAAACTCGCTTTGGGTGGGTTACCAAAACCATATACATATTATATATACACACACATAGAAATTATCTATTTTTTTTTTCATTTTGTAAGGCAATGAAATGGTGACAATTTAATTGATACTAGAACAAAAAAAATATATATTTTTCTCTCGTTTTTTCTTCCTGGACTTTCGGCCAACCATCAGGGTAGGAGGAGGAAAACACATAAAAACATGCGACTCTTGGTTCATGTACACAAAAATATTCCCATAATGTTTTTAATATATTTTACGTGTGTTTTCTTTAAAAATGCCATTTGGTGTATCCATAATTTGGGGATGAGAGCATGGAGAGAGGGGGTAGGGAAATAAAGGAACGCCAGGGAAAGGAAAATTGCGTTTAGACACTAATTCAGTTTGTGTCTATTGCACATTCAATCTAACCTTTTTGAAAAAAAAGTAAAAAAAAAAAAAATCATTCATCAGGCAATACACGCTTCCGACCAAAGGTGTTGGGAGAGGAAAGGCACTGCAAAGAATAATTGTGCCCATTATTTGTTTGCAGGCATATGGAAATTCCTTTTAGAAAAATAAGTCTACCCATTCATCTGTTTATGCACAACTCTGTGCTGCGTGTATAGTCCTATAGCTGATGCATCTTTAAGCCCCCCATATATAACTTAAATAATGTTTTTAAAACCCCCCAGAGATGCATATGAAGGTCCGGGGACAGGTCAGGAGGGAGTCAGACTGCCATCAGCAGGTGCAGGTTCAGTGCATTTGTAAAGAGCAATTTCAGTTCCGCTTCTCATTTAACACAAAGAAGCCCCCCCACGTTGGCCATGAACTCTTCCAAACTTTTCAGAAAGGACATCTTCTGTTTGCGGTCCAGAGTGGGAGGAGTGCTGCTTGCCGTAAGCTTGTTAAAGGCATCTGCTAAACGCTGGTAGATAACAGGATCCTGTTGACTAGATAATAGTGTTTCGACTAACTCGGCATACTCTCCCTACAGGGGGAAAAAAACAGGAATGAGAAGAGCAAATTACATATATCTGAAATGCAAAACAGATGAAGAATGTGTCCAATTTTCTACATCTTTGTAGAACTTTATATTTAAGCACTACAATATACTAGTACCAAGTAGAGCTAAAGAGGAACAGTGGTGAAGGTGTAGGTAAAAGTGTACATCCAGGCAAAACCTTTCCTGATTTTGGAAGGAATAGAGAAGGGTTAGAACCCCTGATGCATTTCAATGCTCCTTAAAAGAGGTGCCATTTACATTTACAGCGGCACATAGAAGTTTTTTTTACCTTCAAGCATAGTATGACTAGCCACATGTGCCCTAAAGCATATCCTATACTAAAGGTTTTATTTTCACACACACAAAAAAAATAGAAAATAACTGTCAGTTGTAGACTTGTTGTCCACCTGTGTGAACACAGTTCCAAATAGGTGGTGGTGGTGGATGATAGAACCTAATAGCACCTTCAGGGCATTATTCGGCCATGCAGACAGATGGGCAGAACTGGAAGTTTTCACCACACAGATCAAAAAAAAGCATGTTTAGATCAGTGTGTGTGAAAACGTGCCACGTGTACACCAAGGTATACATCAAAAAACGTATAATGCAAAACATATCACATGATATGATGGTAAGACCTCATCTGGAATATGCAGTTCAGTTTTGGGCACCAGTTCTCATAAAGGATAATCGGGGAACTGGAGAAAGTGCAGAGAAGGTCAACCAAGAGGCATAGAGGAGCTCAGCTATGAGGAAAGATTAGAGGAACTGAATCTAGTCCCTCTTGAGAAGTGGAGATTAAGGGGGGACATGATCAACATGTACAAATACATAAGTGGCCCATCTAGTGAACTTGGTGTGGAGTTATTCACTTTAACCACTTAAGGAACGAGCCTCTTTCTGAGATTTCTTGTTTACAAGTTAAAAACAGTTTTTTTTGCTAGAAAATTACTTGGAACCCCAAACATTATACATTTTTTTCTAACACCCTAGAGCAGTGATGGTGAACCTCGGCACAACAGATGTTTTGGAACTACATTTCCCATCATGCTCATGCACTCTGCAGTGTAGGTGAGCATCATGGGAAATGCAGTTCCAAAACATCTGGGGTGCCAAGGTTCGCCATCACTGCCCTAGAGAATAAAATGGCAGTCAGTGCAATACTTTGTCACACCGTATTAGTGCAGCGGTCTTACAAGCGCAGTTTTTTTCTGGAAAAAAATACACTTTTTTAAATTAAAAAATAAAACAAAGTGAGCCCAATTTTTTTTTTATATTGTGAAAGATAACGTTACGCCGAGTAAATCGATACCCTACATGTCACGCTTCAAAATTGCGCCCGATCGTGGAATGGCGACAAACTTAACCCTTAAAAATCTCCATAGGCGACATTGGAATGTAAACATCCCTTGTAATAGAAAAAAGCATGACAGGGCCACTAAAATATGAGATCTGGGGTCAAAAAGACTTCAGATCTCATATTTACATTAAAATGCAATAATAAAAAAAAAAAATGTCATTTAAAAAAAAAAAAAAAAAAAATGGCCCTTTAAGAGCTATGGGCGGAAGTGACGTTTTGACGTTGCTTCCGCCCTGCAGTGATATGGAGACGGGTGTGGGCCATCTTCCCCTCACTCGTCTCCATACCCAGGCAGGGGGACAGGCGTGATCGCCTTCCTCCACTGCCGACGGCTCCAGTAAGCGGCGGAGGGCACCGGATCACGGTGGGAGGGGGTCTGATAAAAGTGATCTCGCAACGAATCTTCCGCAGAGACCACTTTTATCTTAAACAGGACCGCCTGCTGAAAAGGAAGATACCGGTGTTACGGCAGCTAGCTGCTGCCATAACAACGATATCCTCCTTCAAAGTACCGACGTATAACGACGGTGGGCGGTCCGGAAGTGGTTAAGGTCATCACAAGGGTTAGGGTTAGCTAGAGGAAAAAAGATTTCATTTCCAGATACGGAAAGGTTTCTTCACTGTAAGAGCTGTGAAAATGTGGAATAGACTCCCTTCAGTGGTGGTTCTGGGCAGCTCAGTAGATTGCTTTAACCGCTTGACATCCGGAGGACGTCATATGACGGCCTCGACTTTCGGGGCTTATATCTGAATGATGTCTGAGGCTACAGACATCATTCAGATACCGGCATTTTCAGCCGGCGATTCTGTACACCATAAGAACGATCATAGCGGCTGTTCCGCTTGATCGTTCTTACGGGCGGCGGAGGGGACGTCCCCTCCGGTGCTACTACCGACTCACCTCAGCGATCGGTGAGTCGGATAGCGGATCCGCCGGCGCCGGATGTTCACCATAGAGATTTCCGGCGGACCAGATGGTCGCCGGAGTCTCTATGATCGTTCGGAGGCCGGGCGCGATGTTATGACGTCACGCCCGGCCTCTGCATTCAAAAAAACGGCGCCGCTTCGGCTGTGAAGCGGCGATCGTTTTATTTTTATTTTTTTATTTTAGGCTTCCCAGCCTAGAGGTGAGATGTGGGGTCTTATTGACCCCATATCTCACTGTAATAAGGGCTGATCGTGTCATATTCCTATTACAAGGGATGTTTACATTCCTTGTAATAGGCAAAAAAGTGATAAAAATTTTTTTTTTAAAGTGTAAAAATAAAAATTAAGTAAAATTAATAAAAAAAAAAAAAAAAATTTTTTTAAAGCGCCCCTGTCCCCGTGAGCTCGCACGCAGAAGCGAACGCATACGTAAGTCCCGCCCACATATGAAAACGGTGTTCAAACCACACATGTGAGGTATCGCCGCGAACGTTAGAGCGAGAGCAATAAATTTAGCCCTAGACCTCCTCTGTAACTCAAAACATGTAACCAGTAAAACATTTTAAAGCGTCGCCTATGGGGATTTTTAAGTACCAAAGTTTGGCGCCATTCCACAAGCGTGTGCAATTTTGAAGCGTGACATGTTAGGTATCTATTTACTCGGCGTAACTTCATCTTTCACACAATGCAAAAAAATTTGGCTAACTTTGCTGTTTTGTTTTTTTTAAAAGCATGAAACTGTTTTTTTTTTTAAAAAAAAAAACGCGTTTGAAAAATTGCTGCGCAAATACTGTGCAAGATAAAAAGTTGCAATGACCAACCATTGTATTCTCTAGGGTCTCTGCTAAAAAAACATATATAATGTTTGGGGGTTCTATGTAATTTTATAGCAAAGAAATGATGATTTTTGACATGTAGGAGCGAAGTGTCAGAAATGGCCTGGATGCGAAGTGGTTAAAAAAGACCTGGGTTCGTTCCTTAACCACATAAGGACCAGAATGATTTACCCCCTTGATGACCAGGCCATTTTTTTTGCGACACGGCACTGCGCCGTTTTAACGGACAATTGCGAGGTCGTGCCGCGACGCTGTACCCAAACAAAGTTGATGTCCTTTTTTCCCCACAAATAGAGCTTTCTTTTGGTGGTATTTGATCACCTCTGCGGCTTTGCGCTATAAACAAAAGACCGACAATTTTGAAAAAGATAAATATATATATATATATATATATATATATATATATATATATATATATTTTTTTACTATAATAAATATTCAAAAAAAAAAAAAAAAATCAGTTTAGGCCAAAGTATTCTTCTACATAGGTAAAAAAAATAAATATAAATCTTAATAACTGTATATTGATTGGTTTGAGCAAAAGTTATAGCATCTACAAAATAGGGGATAGATTTATGGCATTTTTATTTTCTTTACTAGTAATGGCGGTGATCAGCGCTTTTTAGCAGGACTGCGACATTGTGGCGGACAGATCGGACACTTGACACTTTTTTGGGACCAGTGACATCATTATAGTGATCAGAGCTAAAAATAGCCACTGATCACTGTATAAATGACACTGGCAGGTAAGGGGTTAACACTAGGGGGCGATCAAGGGGTTAAGTGCGTCCTAGGGAGGTGTTTTCTAACTGGGGGGGGGGGGGGAGTGGACTGCATGGAAGTACAGAGAGATCGCCGGTTCCTGATCACTAGGAACAGACAATCTCACTGTACTCTCCTGTTAGAACAGGAACTGCTTTGTTTACACTGGCAGATTCTGCCTTTTTGAGGAGCGATCGTGGGTGGCCATCGCGGTCGCCAGACCCACGCATCGGCTCCCCCTGCTGTGCAGCGGGTACGTCGTTTCGCACAATAGGGCCGTCCTGCCACAGTTTATATGCGGTGGGCGGTCCTTAAGAGGTTAATGTACATAATATAACTGGGTACTGACATTTATAAGAAAAGTTGATCCAGGGAAAATCCAATTGCCTCTCGGGGGATCAGGAAGAAATTTTTCCCCCTGCTGTAGCAAATTGGATCATGCTTTGTTGGGTTTTTCGCTTCCTCTGGATCGACTGTGGGTGAAGGATTGTGTATATGGGATTGTATGATTTTTTTTTTTTTTGTAATTGGTTGAATTAGATGGACTTGTGTCTTTTTTCAACCTATGTATCATCATCAGAATGCTCTTTTGTAATCTGCCATACAAACACCCCAACCAATTCTCCTGTAGTTAGGCATTCAATAGTGTGGACCTCTAATGAGGCAGAAACACATTTAATGTTGCTCCTCTCTTTAAAGCAGCGGTTTTGGGGGTAACATAGTATGCTTGCCTATTGTATGATTTGCGATAATTTGACGTGTGAATTCTTTGACATATTGCTTAGAGAGCAATTAGCACTGGTACATTCACACACATTGACTGCAATCAATTAAAAAAAAAAAACAAATAAAACCATCCCAAAAAATAAAAGCTCAGCCTAAAAAAATGGTGCCAAAATCATTACAGTTTCAAGTGAAGATAAACTTTAGAGGACTTTCCAAATTATCACATTTGCCAAGTTTCCTAAACAGCACAAAGTTCAGGGAGATTTTTCATTTGGTTGGAGTTCCTCCTCCGGAGGCTTCACCCTTTTGGAAAATTGGATATGATAAAAGGGCAGCAGGTTATTGGGTTAAATGCTGCTAAGCAAATATAGAAACATATCTGTAGCTGGGTTTAGTGGTCTGATTTAGATGATGAACACTCACTGCCTGCTCACTTTTCCATCAGCAGAAAGCTATGCAGACTATTTGAACCCTATGAACACAAGTGGAAAAATCTTCCAACTTTTATAAGCCACAAACTCCATAAAGTTTAAAAGGGCCAAAGAGCCAAGATAGAAGCTGAAAACATTAATGTAAATTTACAGAAGACATTTATTGGTGGGGAACTTACAATAAAGCAAAAGGAAAGTAGAAATTTTGACCATAGTAATAACAAGATAAAACAAGGCTATATTTGTTAAAGTGTGTTTTATCGGTTTAACTTCAATCACTTGGGATCCATCCCTAACACTTAGACCCCCTTTCACACCCCCTTTCACACTGGAGCAGCAGTGCTTTTAACTCTTTATTCGGCCGATAGCAGCCGAAAAGTGCCTCTAAAACGAAAGTAAAGCGCTGCTTAATCTAGCGGCGCTTTACCACTAACGCGGCAGCGCTGCAAGAGTGAAAGGGCTTTTACAGTGCAACCAGAAAGTATTCACAGCGCTTCACTTTTTTATGTTAAAGCCTTATTCCAAAATTGATTAAATTATTTTCCTCAAACAATACTTCATAAGGACAACGTGTTAGAAGTTTGTTTGAAATCTTTGCAAATTTATTAAAAATAAAAACGAAAAAAATTCCACGAACACAAGTATTCACAGCCTTTGCTCAATATTTTGGCGAAGCACCTTTGGCACCAATTACAGCCTCAAGTCATTTTGAGTATGATGCTACAAGCTTGTTCACCTATTTTTGGGCAGTTTCTCCTATTCTTCTTCACAGGATCTCTCAAGCTTCATCAGATTGCATGGGGAGCGTCAGTGCACAGCCAGGTCTGAGCTCTGGCTGGGCCACTCAAGGACATTCACAGTTGTCCATAGCCACTCCTTTGTTATCTTGGCTGTGTCCTTAGGGTCGTTGTCCTGTTGGAAGATGAACCTTCAACCCCAGTTTGAGGTCCAGAGCGCTCTAGAGCTCTGTAGGGATGGTATTGGCCAGGTGATGAGCAGTGCCTGGATTCCTCCAGACACGATGTTTGCTATTCAGGCCAAAGAGTTCAATCTTCGTTTCATCAGACCAGAGAATTTTGTTTCTCATGGTCCGAGTCTCCTTCAGGTGCCTTTTGGCAAATTCCAGGCAAGCCGTCATGTGCCTTTTACTAAGGATTAGCTTCCGTCTGGCCACTCTACCATACAGGCCCGATTGGTGAAGTGCTGCAAAGATGGTTGTTCTTCTGGAAGGGTCTCCCCTCTCCACAGAGAAACGCTGGAGCTCTGTCAGATTGACCATCGGGTTCTTGGTCACCTCCCTGACTAAGGGCCTTCTCCCCCGATTGCTCAGTTTGGCTGGGTGGCCCCTGCTAGGAAGATTCCTAGTGGTTCCAAACTTCTTCCATTTACATATGGAGGCCACTGTGCTCTTTGGGACCTTCAATGCTGCTGAAATGTTACCGTACCTTTCCCCAGATTTGTGCCTCGACACAATCCTGTCTCGGAGGTCTACAGACAATTTCTTGGAATTCATGGTGCTCTGGCATACACTGTTAACTGTGGGACCTTATATACACAGGTGTGTGCCTTACCAAATCATGTCCAATCAACTGAATTTACCACAGGTGGACCTTATTCAAGTTGTAGAAACATCTTAAAGATGATCAGTGGAAACAGGATGCACCTGAACTCAATTGTGAGTGTCATGGCAAAGGCTGTGGATACTTATGTACATGGGATTTTTTTATTTTTAATAAATTTGCAAATATTTCAAACAAACGTCTTTCACAATGTCATTATGGGGTATTGTTTGTAGAATTTTGAGGAAAATATTGAATTTAATCTATTTAGGAATAAGTAAAGCGCTGTGAATACATTCCAGATGCACTGTACCAGACCAAGTCACAGCTCCAGTGTTGCCCCAGCTGCAGCTCCCCACTCCTCACTTCTTGTCTCACATGACACTGAGCAGGAGACTATGGCCGTCAGTCAACTCTTGTGAGGAGGGAGTAGGGGCGTGGTTTACTGGCTCTGTTTGTGGCTATGGATGCACACAGCCCGGATTGGCTGCCCCCTCTTAACACTCACCTCGCTGGATCTTGTCAGTAGATTCATTCTTTTACTGTAAAAGACCGAGCTGTTCAGTAAAAGTGGTAGTTTCAGGGTTTGGAAAAACTACATTACACTGCTGGGAGTGCTTCCAGAAAAGCAAAACCTTGTTGCTGGTACCTGCTTAAAAAGCACTACCTGGAGTTAAGCTTCCATTTGTTCGTCTTTCATGTAAAGTCTAAATATTTTAACACATTATACACAGAGACTGCAGACCATATGTGGTCACCTTGACACTAGGACCACATCAAAAATATTACATGCTCTCATAACGTTTATAAGGGTTTCTTCCAGGTACTTTAGTCTCACACACCAAATTAAAACTAAAACCATAATTCAAGGTAAAAGACCACACATCAGATACAAGGTGTAAAAAATATTTCATGAAACAGGTTTCCTTTATGATAAAAAGCGAGATTTACAAATAAAAACATGGACGAGCTCTGTTGTGTTATATTCCATAGTAAAAGGTATCAAATGGTGCACAAACATACATACCTGGTTCAAGCAGACCAATGTGTAAAATGCTTCACCCGCTGCTGTAGTCATTTCCGTATTGTGTTTTTGCAGAACAAGCATGTCAAAGACCAACTGAAATAAGATGGAATGGGTAAGCATTTGCTTCTTTTCTGACACCCCCCCCCCCCCATATTGCAAACAAATCACAAGCATTCACCTTGAGAAAGTGCCGTGTTGCTGCCAGCAGTGGAGAGTCTGTGTCCTGAGCCTTAGCACACTGCTCAGCCAATGGGGTTAATGCTTCCAGACAAAGTTGTGACACTTCTGAGCTCATCCTGATTTACTAAGAGTTAAGTATTATTTTCTTAATGGAAAAAAGACAGCTAGTGCAACTAAATAGACTGACAGAGTAACTAGGCACCACTATTTCTACCAACAGAAAAACCCCAACAAACACAGAATCAATTAAAAATAAATGATTAATAAAAACAGAAAAATATTCACTGTATCATCTGAGGCGGTTCACTTCACTGGGTATATGTGGGGATTTACATCCACTTTAACCACTTCAATACCAGGCACGTACCCCCTTCTTGCCCAAGCCAATTTTCAGCTTTCTGCGCTGTCGCTGTTTAAATGACAATTGCGCGGTCATGCTACACTGTACCCAAACAGAATTTTTATAATGTTGTTCCCACAAATAGAGCTTTCTTTTGGTGGTATTTGATCACCTCTGCGGTTTTTATTTTTTGCTATACAAATAAAAAAAGATCGAAAATTTTGCTAAAAATAAAAGTTTTGTTTCTGTTATAAATTTTGTAAATAAGTAAGTTTTCTCCTTTACTGATGGGCACTGATAAGGCGGCACTGGTGGGCATTGATGGGGGGCACTGATAGGCACTGAAAGGCTGCAAAGATGGGTACTTATGGGTGGCACTGATGGGCATTGATACGTGGCCCTAATGGGCACTGATAGGCATCCCTGGTGGCACTGGCTATAGTAGGCATTGTGAGTGGGCACTGATTGGCAGCTGCCTGGGCATTGGCAGCTGCCTTGGCAGATTTGCATTTCCCTGGTGGTCTAGGGGGTGGCATACCTGGTAGTCCAGTGTGGATGGCCATCCTGGTGGTCCTGGGCGGCATGATGGTGGTCCTGGGCGGGATCTCAGGGTGGCTGCACTAACAATCAGCACAGACCCCCCCCCATCAGGAGAGCAGCCGATCGGCTCTCCCCTACTCCCGTCTGTCAGGCACGAGTGAGGAAAAGCCGATCAACTGCTCTTTCTGTTTACATAGAAATGAGCCGTGATTTACATCGTGATCGTCCGTCGGAGGCTCTTTACCGAGATCGGTGTAGACTGACACACACCGCACCACCGATCGCCGCGATGCGCGCCCCCACGGGTGCGTGGCAGCTGTTATCCTGCAGGACTCATGTTACCCCCTTTCTGCCCAGGCTCTTTCAGCGCTGTTGCACTTCTAATAACAATTGCACGGTCATGCAACACTATACCAATATGACTATTTTTTTAACACGAATAGAGGGTTTTTTGTGTTTTGCTAAATAAAGAAAAAAAGACCAAAAAGTTGAAACACCCCAAGTTTTTCTTCGTTTCGGTTATAAAATTTTGCAAGTAAGTAATCTTTCTCCATGAATTTAGGCCAAAATGTATTCAGCTACATTTTTTGGGTGAAAACAACCAAAATCAGTGTTTATTATTTAGTCTGTAGGACATTTATAGGAATCCATAAACTATGGCATATATATCTGAAAATTGATCAATCCTAAAGTTCTGACAGCCCATCTCATTTCCAAAGGCCCAAAAACACCAGGGCAATAAAAATACCCCCCAAAGTTACCTCTTTTTGGAGAGCAGACAGTCCAGGGTAATTAGCAAGAGGCATGGCGAGTTTTCTGAAGTTGTCATTTTTTGTCACGATTTTTTTGAAAAAAAAAAAAAATTTCACTTTTTTTTTTAACATACTGTCACCAGTGCAATACTGCGTTATATATATATATATATATATATATACACACACACACACACACACACACACACAACAGGTGTGGTGGGGATCAGGGACACTGGCTCGTGAAAGTATGAAAAAAACAAAAAAAAAACCACACTATTACATTTATTTTTTCATGATTTTTAACACTATGATAGAGCAATACCATGTTACCATAGTAACATTAATACTCTGGGGAAGTGATCAGGATTTTTCTTTTTTGTGTTTTGTTGTGATTAGCCACAGCTAATCACATGGTACAGATGTGCCCTGTCTACCATGTGATCACTGTAAACAATTACAGCTAGCAACACAATTAGACACAATGGATGGCATGAAAGGAAACCATCCGTTGTTTACAATTGTCATGTGATCTGCTGTGATTTTTCATAGTGATCACATGGTACCGGCAGCAGGATTGGATGAAAGTCCCGCCTGTCCATCCTTTTGCTATAGGCTGGGTGGGAACTGCTTAATGATGAAGCTACATCCTTCTGCTCTAAAAATGCTTCTATTGTCAGTCAATCGAGTAAAGTGTATTTCATCAGAAAAAGCCACTACAGTTGGTTGTGGTTCAAATGGAAAGGATACGACGTCATCCCTAGCTCTAGAGAATACATTAGGCTCTTGAATAAGTCTTCTGGAAGTTGTGGAATCTTTTCAGGAAAAATCTCACATATAAACGTAATGAGCTTGTAGTACTGATTGCAAAGTGACGGGAACTAGACAAAAAAAAAAAAAAAATAGTTACAATCATCTATGCAATCACAAATGAAAAGTAAGGAGTGTGGAAATACAAAACAAAATCAACAAAAAGAAGCCACATCTATGATGACTTATGAGTGAAAGACCAACCTTTAGCAGATCTTGTGACATTAGTGGCAGCACAATATTAACACCGTATAAAACTACATCTGCCGCTGAAACTGGTCGGTTAGTTGCTTGTCCCTGCTCATGTGGTCGAAAAACTTCATCTAAAACAGTCAGAGTAAGAGTTAATAGACATTTTGTCCCAAGCATTTTATGGTGAAAAAGTTTCAGCTTTGCTCATTTAATACAGTCTGATCTTCTCTTCTATAAGAATTCCTGAACAGTGAATTCAATTTAATTGCATAATCGGTGCATGCAAAAAGGATTAAAGTACTAAATGCAAAACTTTTTTTTCAGTTTTGGACAGAGAGGAGATGGATTGTCCTGTTTACCATTATCATTGAAAGGGAAAGTAAAAGAAAATCCCAAATTTTGGGTTGTCCTCAGAAAAGTGAGATAGGGGAAATCTAATAATGGGGACACTAGTTCTAGGGAACTGGGGATTCCATTAATATGGGGGGGGGGGGATTTCCTCTTACTTCTCCTTTTGGCTATGGGACAGGAAGTAAAGGGAAATCTATCCAATGGGACACAGATGGCAAAAAATAAACTGACAGGGGTTATAACCCTCCCTAACTATCCAAAACGAAAAAAAATTGCCATTAATCTCCACAGCCTTCACAAGCCAAGATGACCGAAAAAATCTTCAGCATCTGACCCTTTCTGAGCTGTTTGGCGCCACTGGTCCCTCTCTGCACGCCATGGTTTCTTCTCCCCACCATTACATGACACAATAGTAGTATATGGGGGAGAAGATATTCAACACCATAGCATACAGTATATCAGTTGCTGAAGATGTTTCAGTTAGTGCAGCTCCAAGAAGACAGCAATCAATGTTAAGAGGTAGGTTTTTAACCCTTTTTTATTGCAGGCATGCCTTTGGTTTGAGTTTTAAAATCATGACAGACACTTTAAAAATCGAACGCTACCACTTGTAAATTCAGGCAACATAGTATAGTCTGGCCACCTTACAAATCAGACGATCATGGTTATTACTAAACAAATTCAATCATATTCAATTGTACCAGCAACAAAAATACAGCACATAGTGATGCAATTTTTTCTTTTTGTAAATAGCCAGGAGGAACAAGTTCTATTTTGACATGTTTGGTGCTAGGCACAGCTCTTTCTTTATGAGAAAAGAACACTGCAGAAACAGCATTGGAGCATCAGCATAGCCATATCGCAGGAGAAGTTAGTGCTCTACCTTGGCAAAGTCACTGGCAAGTTACTGCCTCTTTTCCAACGTAACAAGGGCACTTTGTAGCCGACCAGCAATATAACACTTTACCGTTGACCAATATAACGGGGACACTTCAACAATGACCAATGATGCAACGAGGGCACTTGGAGTGATTTGCCTTTAATTTCAAATACTCTAGGTATGTCCCTCGCGATATTTTGGGTGGTGCAGTGTTAACAAAAAAACCAATATATCCACAGAGATGATAAAACTATAGCTGAACCTACTGCTGGGCCCAGAACACAGATCAATATTGAAACTGGCTACTTTTGGTAGTCTGCTGCTTGAGCTTATCACACAGACCTGTTAGGTCAGCAGACAGACAAGAAAACTGTTTGGCCATCAAAATCCAGTTTTCATTTTTTAGTAATTTGGTTTCCCCAGGTTATAATATACAAGATATATTCTCATATAGCTGTGTGTGTTGGGGGTAGGGCAGCAATAGCCTGCACAACATACCTGTGTCACTAAAGTCTATAAACTCCTTTGACAACAAATTGGTAAGAAGTTCCATAATGAGCAGGAGATCCTGGTACTGATCCTCCTCCGCAGTCACGTCAATGCGTTTCCTGCCCAGATTGTTCTTGGAATACACCTGAAGCAAAGTCAGGCATGCTTCATACAGATTCATGGCTTTGGACTGAAGGAAGAGTAGAAAATATTTCTCAGGGACAAATAACCAGACACAATACATGAAGCCGCAATATGTACACTGTCGCTAAAAGCAGTTAAAGCCTCATAAAACTGGCCTGAAGGTACATCTATTGGACAACAGGGAATGGTTAAGGGTGCACACCATAACCTGATATTGAAGCTTTAAACATATACTGGCTTTTTTTTTTGCAAACATAAAGAGCTGGCAACGCGGACATCCGTGCTGAAGGCCTCATTGCCTACATAGTTGTGAGCAACTTATGCATTTCAGTAAATAGCCTTAATCATAGCATATTTTTTGTAAAACTTTTGAAGCCTCTAACAGAGTAAACCCTGCACCTACGTTCCCAGCTACATCTATTAAAATGGGCACCTGTGTAAAGTTTTGGCAGATCAGGGCACCAAATGGATATTAAGCCATTTGTCACCAGACCATTCCATTTTTGCTTTCTGTGGATTCAAAAAGAAATTATGGAGAACGCAGATTTAAAGTGATTTTTAAAGAAAAAAAAAAAAAAACAGGTCATACTTACCTGTTCTGTGAAATGGTTTTACACAGAGCAGCCCCGATCCTCCTCTTCTCAGGCCTCTCTTCGGCTCTCCTGGCCCCTCCCCTCCTGTTGAGTGCCCCCACAGCAGGCAGCTGGCTATGTGGGCACCCGAACCAAGCCGCAGCTTCCAGAGTCCATTCAGACACAGAGCTGCGGTTCTGGCTCGCCCCTCCTCTCTCCTGATTGGCTAACTGACTTTTATTGACAGCAGCAGGAGCCAATGGTACCACTGATGTGTCTCAGCCAATCAGGAGGGAGAGTGCCCAATGGCCGAGGCACTCGTGCACATCGCTGGACAGAGAGGGAGGTCGCGTAAGAAATAGGGGGGCTGAGTGGGTCTGCCACACGCAGAAGAATAGAATGCATGAGGATAAAAAACCTTCTGCCTTTACAATCACTTTAACATTGCAACAGGTTAGACAGAGGCTAAACAGGAGGAACTTTGCACAAGTGGTAATGATGTCTGTTTCCGTCTGAAGATTCTCACCAAGGATGAGCTCAGGCATGTTTGCAAGTCCACATGCCCGCGCTCGCCAGGAAGCTGACACTTCGCAGTGCTAATCACAGGTAGTGAGACGATTCCAGATCTGTGCAGCCGCAGATCGGGAAAGGTCTCACTGCCTGTGATTAGCGCTGCAGAGTGCCAGCTTCCTGGCGGGCACGTGGACTTGCAAACACGCCTAAGCTCATCCTTAGTTCTCACACAGGTTCTTTGATGAATAGGCAATTTCCTTCGAAGCTACTACTACTGCAAACACTTAGCCTTGATTCAAAGAATGTTCAATAAAAGGGTGAAACATGAACTACAAAACTGTTTCATAACATTCTCAACAATAATTTCCATACATGGACAAACTACTCATGACTACAGTTTGTCAATTTGGTTTAAGCAGATATTTTACCAAGTTATCCTGATTAGCCCAAGTGACGCCAACCTATAGAATGGAATGCTATCGACTGCACCAGAGCTAAAGTGGGCTTTCAAAACAGACTGAGGCATTCCCCCCCCCCCCCCCAAAAGTTCCCTCACTGGGAACCAGCAGCCAACAGTGTGTGTGTGTTTGCTGGCTCTTAATACTCTCAAGCGAGTTAGCGCTTCACCAATAAAATAAAATTTCAGTCTGTAGATAAACACAATCACCTTCAGATTGCAGTGACATCCGTTTTATACTGAAATTGTCAAGTATTAAAAATACTATTAAAAAATGTATTTTCTTTAACATTTTTTCAGCATATATTCCCCCCCCCCCCGCTGAACAGGCAGATGACAGGTCACTGGGCAGGGACGGACCTGTCAAAGCCCTGCAGTTCTCTATGGCAAGATCGGGTTAAAACAGACAGCCTGTACGCTGGACAGCTGGTGAACGTATCGCCATCCGTCTGTTTTGAGTGGATCTTGTCAGATCGGATTGGCAGGAGGGTGTCAGTGGACACATCTCCGCTGACATCTGCCTGCCCATAGAAGTCAATAGATGGGCCGCTCGAATCTGCCTGAAAAATGGACAGGCGGATCTGAGAGGGCCGATCGTGTGGAAGGGGCCTAAAACAGTGTACCAAATAAAAGTCTTAAATGCACTTGAAAATAACTCAAACTAAATTTGCATACCTAAAAACGAATAGAATATACTTTTAAGTTACACTGTTTATAGTCTAACCTCGAGCGGCCACAGATGCTTAATCAACAGTAAAAAAGGAAGGACAGACCATATTGGCCCCATAAAAAATGAGGAAGGACATCTGGTTACAAAGAATGGGGAGATGGCAAAGGTATTGAATTTATTATTCTCCTCAGTCTTCCCAAGGGAATTGGGGGGCTTCAGTAACCAAAACTGCAGTGTTTATCCTCATGACATCACAGGAAGCACCTCCATGGTTAACAGAATTAAAATGAGACTTGGGAAACTTATGGCTTGGACCCGAAGGTACTTAGGGAACTCAGTCAAGTAAATGACAGACCACTGTACCTAATTTTTACTGACAGTCTACTGACTGGAATGGTACCAGCTGACTGGAAAAAAGCCAATGTAGCACAAATATTTAAAAAGGGCCCAAAATACATCCCTGGGAATTACAGACCAGTTAGCCTAACATCAATAGTATGTAAACTCTTGGAGGGGATGATAAGGGACTATATACAAGATTATAGTAATGAGAACGGTATCATTAGCAGTAATCAGCATGGATTCATGAAGAATCGTTCTTGCCAAACCAATCTATTAACCTTCTATGTGGAGGTGAGTTGCCAACTGGATAAAAGCATTTGACACAGTTTCCCATAATTGTTTACTGTACAAAATAAGGTCAGTTGGCATGGACCATAGGGTGAGTACATGGATTGAAAACTGGCTACAAGGGCGAGTACTCAGAATGGTCAGAGGTGGGTAGTGGTATCTGTGCTGGGACCAATCCTGTTTAATTTGTTCATAAACAACCTGGAGGATGGGGTAAACAGTTCAATCTCTGTATTTGTGGACGATACCAAGCTAAGCAGGCAATAACTTCTCCGCAGGATGTGGAAACCTTGCAAAAAGATCTGAACAAATTAATGGGGTGGGCAACTACATAGCAAATGAGGTTCAATGTAGAAAAATGTAAAATAATGCATCTGGGTGGCAAAAATATAAATGCAATCTATACACTGGGGGGAGAACCTCTGGGGGAATCTAGGATGAAAAAGGACCTGGGGGTTTTAGTAGAGGATAGGCTCAGCAATGGCATGAAATGCCAAGCTGATGCTAACAAAGCAAACAGAATATTGGCATGTATTAAAAAAAGGGGATTAATTCCAGAGATAAAACGATAATTCTCCCACTCTACAAGACTCTGGTCCGGCCGCACCTAGAGTATGCTGTCCAGTTCTGGGCACCAGTCCTCAGGAAGGATGTACTGGAAATGGAGCCAGTACAAAGAAGTGTATTAGAAAGGTGTAGAGGTGGCGCTATTCTTCTCTGAGTTTAGGGTCAAAATAAATATGACTGTGACATGAATATAGAAAGAATGTAGAAATGGGAGTTAAGTGATGAATTTTTTAGAGATCTACCCTGCAGTTGAGGTTAAATAATGATTAGAGAAATCCTTTTGTAATCAGTGAGACAGGCCTTGTGGTCAAAAAAGAAAGGTGGAACTTTTTGTGCTACACCCTCTGCCTTTACAGATCAGAGGTTCAGGGGGGTGTGAGTAGTGGGGTGAGCCTTTAAAGTGGTGAAAAAAACGTGTTTAGAGAAAAACCTAAATAAATTGTGAATGTGTTACACCCGCTGCCTAATAAAGAATAATTCACAATATTATGTTTTGACAAAATAAAAGCATGCTATGTGACAGGCAGAAAACTCAGGGTTGTTACTCCATCAGTGTTTTGATGCTTCTTTATCAGCAGGCAATCTAATTGGGTTATAAACCTTCACTATATTGTCAAAAGTATTGGGACACCTGCCTTTGCACGCACATGATCTTTAAAGACATCCCAGTCTTAGTCTGTTGGGTTCAATATTGAGTTGACTGACCTTTTGCAGCTACAACAGCTTCAACTCTTCTGGGAAGGCTGTCCACAAGGTTTAGGAGTGTCGCTATGGGAATGTTTGACCGTTCTTCCAGAAGTGCATTTGTGAGGTCAGGCACTGATGTGGACGAGAAGGCATGGCTCCCAGTCTCCGCTCTAATGTATCCCAAAGGTGTTCCTATTGGGTTGAGGTCAGGACTCTGTGTAGGCCAGTGAAGTTTCTCCGTCCCAAACCCACCCATCCATGTCTTTATGGACCTTGCTTTGTGCACTGGTGCGCAGTCAATGTTGGAATAGGAAGGGGCCACCCCCAAACGGTTGCCACAAATTTGGCATGAAAATGTCCAAAATGTCTTGGTATGCTGACGTCTTAAGAGTTCTCTTCACTGGAACTAAGGGGCAAAGTCCAACCCTTGAAAAACAATCGCACACCATAATCCCCCCTTCCACCATATGATTTGGACCAGTGCACAAATCAAGGTCCATAAAGACATGGATGAGCGAGTTTGGGGTGAATAAACTTGACTAGCCTGCACAGAGTGCTGACCTCAACCAGATAGAGCACCTTTGGGATGAATTAGAGCGGAGACTGCGAGCCAAGCCTTTTCATCCCCATCAGTGCCTGACCTCACAAATGCGCTTCTGAAAGAATGATCGAACATTCCCATAAACACACTCCTAAACCTTGTGGACAGCCTTCCCAGAAGAGTTGAAGCTGTTATAGTTGCAAAGGGTGGGCCAACTCAATATTGAACCCTACGGACTAAGACTGGGATGCCAGTAAAGTTCACATGTCCCAATACTTATGGTAATATACTGTATATATTTATTAGGTACTTGGTATAAAAGTACAGTGTTAATAGCTCTGGGTGTTTTTTCTTTTCCAAGCATGGATTTGTTTCTTCATTTATACATTTATGTGAGCATCTAATTGGGTTCAACCTAAACAAACAGCCCTTTGCACAAGAGCTGTAAAGTGCAAATAGCACCAGGACTGGGAAGATCTGAGTATGCCCCAATACTGTCTCGCCTCACCCATCTGTGCTGTTATTTCACTTACCTCGCCAAGGTAACAAATCTGTTTATGTGCGACTTCTACAAAAACTTCTATAATTAGGTTCACAGTCTCTGGAGTATTCTTGTATACTTCCATTAACCCAATACAGTTAGTTAAAAAGTCCATAAGGAAATTGAAGAGGATTGCAACATTGTCAATCTGAGTGGCCTCTGCAATGCCGCATAGCGCCTCCAGTGTGGCTGTAATTTCCTGCTTCACCTCCTCTTCTTGGCAAATCTGCTGGAAGTTTTCTTGATTTATCACATTCAAAAACCTCTGCTGAAGAGGTTGTAGCACCTGCCAGACAAACAATATGGGGTTCAGTTTAACTGGCTTATAGGCAGCACTTATATACAAAGTCATCATGTTTTTGATTTTGAGTCCAATTTACAGTGTGCATAGAAAGAGCTTTTCTTGTGCAAATCTGGATTTTTTTTTTTTTTTTAAAGTCTGTATGACTGTCTATTCTTAGCTGTTTTGTACAAAAAATAGGATTTTTATAACAGCTTACCTGTAAAATCCTTTTCTTTTGAGGTACATCACAGGACACAGAGTCTCAGTAATCAGTGATGGGTTATAGGGTATCATTAGGTGATTGGACACTGGTCACACCCTAGACAGGAAGTTCAACCCCCTATATAACCCCTTCCCTTCCTGGGGATACCTCAGTTTTGTAGCAAAGTAATATAAGTGTATTAGAAGAGGGCGGGACCTCTGTGTCCCGTGATGTACCTCAAAAGGAAAGGATTTTACAGGTAAGCTGTTATAAAAATCCTATTTTCTTTCTCGTACATCACGGGACACAGAGCCTCAGTAATTACTGATGGTATGTCCCAGAGCAATGCTATTTGAGGGGATGGGACCACACAAAGTAGGGTCAGACCTGAGGACCTCGTACCGCTGCCTGCAGCACACTACGCCCAAAGGCGATATCCTCATGCCTTCCCACATGCACCTGATAAAATCTGGAGAATGTATGGACTGAAGACCAGGTTGCGGCCTTGTAGATTTGAGCCAGAGGCCCGGTGATGCACCGCCCAAGAAGCACTAATAGCCCTTGTGGAGTGTGCCTTGATTTGAAAAGGTGGAATTTTCTGTTTCAAACCGTAAGCTTAAATAATCATTTGTGGAATCCATCTTGAAATGGTAGACTTGGCGCTGCCTGTCCTCTATTGGGACCTTCTGGCAGTACGAATAAAACATGCGTTTTGCGAATTTGAGCAGTTGCCTTGACTGCTCTTACTACATCCGAAGAATGTAGTGACCTTTCTTCCGTAGAACAGGGATCTGGAAAAAAGGAAGGTAGAACAATATCTTGGTTTAAATGAAAATCTGAAACCACTTTCGGTAGAAAGCTAGGATGAGGGCGCAATACCACTCTATCCTTGTGTATGATTAAATAAGGCTCTTTACAGAAAAGAGCTGCTAATTCTGATACTCTTCTAGTAGAAGAAATGGCTACCAGAAAAAATTAACTTTCTTGTCAACCAGACCAAGAGAATTTGACGTATTGGTTCAAAAGGCTGTTTCTGTAAAACTGACAGAACCAAATTCAAGTCCCAGGGGTTTAGGGGCGCCCTAACCGGAGGATTAGGACGCATTACCCCCTGTATTAAGCTTCGGACTAAAGAATGCGAAGCAAGCGGCCGTTGAAATAATACTGACAAGGCCGAGACCTGGCCCTTGATGGTACTCAAGGCCAGCTTCATTTCTAATCCCATTTGTAGAAAGTCAAGAATTCAACTTATGACATATTTTCTGGGATGCCAAGCCCTGGATACACACCAGGAGATCTAAGCTTTCCAGATTCTTATGATAAATCATTCTGGAAGCTGGCGTTCTTGCATTGATTAAGGTACAAATCACAGGACCTGAAAGACCACGACTCTTCAGAACGTGGGTTTCAATAGCCAGACCCTCAAATTTAGCGTTTGTAAGGCAGGATGGAACACTGGACCTTGGGATAGCAGGTCTGGACGTGACGATAGGGTCCACAGGGGACCTACTGCCATCATTACTATTCCTGCATACCAAGCTCTTCTGGCCATGCTGGGCCAGTAGAAGTACCGACTTCCTTTCCTGACTGATCCTGCGAAAAAGTCGTGGCAGTAGCAGAATAGGAGGAAATGTAAAAATCAGGGAGAATTGATGCCATGGAGTCACCAACGCATCTGTCCTGCATGCAAGAGGATCCCTTGTTCTTGACACAAAGTTATCAAACTTGTTGTTGAATCTGGATGCAAAGAGGTCTACATCCGGAACCCCCCATCTTTGGCAAATGGCCAAGAAGACGTCGGGGTGAAGACACTATTCCCCTGGGAATAACTGCCGGCGACTCAAGTAGTCCACCTGCCAGTTCTCTACTCCCGGAATGAAGATTGCCGATATGCACGGCACATGCTTCTGCCCAGATTAAGATCTGGTTTACTTCTCCCTGGGCTGCACGACTCCTTGTGCCCCCCTGGTGATTGATATAAGGCACTGCTGTGGCACTGTCGGACTGGATCCTGACAGGGCAACCCTGTAACCTGAGTGTCCAGGTCTTTAGGGCTAGATAAGCTGCACGGATCTCTAAAATGTTGATGGGTAAGGTCCTCTCTGTCTTGGACCATCTCCCTTGGACAGTCGACTGTTCCAGAACTGCTCCCCAACCCGAAAGACTGGCATTTGTTGTTACCACTGTCCAGGCAACTGGAAAAAAGGGTTTTCCCTTTTGCAGATTTTCAGGTATCAACCACCAACTGAGGCTCTGACGCACTGTAGGAGACAGACGCATCAGGAAATCCAATGCCTGAACCTCCTTGTTCCAGGCAGACAGGATACTGTTTTGCAGCAGTCTCGAATGAAACTGAGCATAGGGAACTGCTTCGAACGAAGCCACCATCTTCCCCAGTAGCCTCATACAAAGGCAAATAGGAGGATCTTTCTTTTCCCTGACTACCAGAATCAGTTCTTTATGGTACTGATCTTTGCCTGGGGTAAAATACCCTCTTCTGGGCTGTATCTATGACCAGACCGAAATACTCTAGTCTTCTTGCTGGTTTCAAAGAAGACTTTTCTGAGTTGAGGAGCCAACCTAGGCATTCCAGGTAGTTGACTGTGGTGACCAAGCTTTGGTCCAAGCGGGCTACCGAGCGGTCTATCAAGAGCAGGTCATCTAGGTATGCTATTACCGTTATACCTTGGGCCCTTAATCTGGCCAGCGGAGGGGCCAAGATTTTTGTAAACACCCGAGGTGCAGTAGCTAGCCCAAGAGGCAGAGCTATAAACTGAAAGTGGCGTCTTTCTACTTTGAAACGCAGGTACTTTTGATGAGCAGGGAAAATAGGTACATGCAGGTATGCGTCCTTAATGTCTGATGCCAGAAATTCTCCTTCTTGTAGGATGGAGACTACCGACAGGATCGATTCCATGCGAAAGGATCGTATCTTTAGGAATCGGTTTAGATCCTTGAGATCTAAAATGGGTCTGACATCTCAATTTGGTTTTGGAACCGTGAAAAGGTTTGAATAAAACCCCAATCCCTGCTTTTGCGTGGGAACAACCACGATAACTTTTTGCGACAATAGTCGCTCCAATGCTAGAGGAGAGACTTCTTTTTCTCTGGGAACATTTGATCTGAGGAAACGAGGAGAGGGGAATTCTCGGAACTCTAGTTTGTAACCTAGAGTTAATGTGGACATCACCCATCTGTCCTGGAAATCCTCCTACCAGAGCCTTGAGAACTGTAGCAGTCTTCCCCCCACCCGAGCGAGCGGGGGGCACTCCTTGATAAAGAGGCTTTAGCGTCTTGTCTAGTAGGCTTCCTCCCACATGACTTCTTTTGTCCCTGGGTCGACTCTGAGATTTATTTCTAGAGCCTGACGGAGGAGGCCATCTCGACTGCCTGGAGGCTGATGCTCCTGGCATTGGAGACAGAGCCTGTATAAAAGAGGGACGTACACCAAATTCTCTCCGAACAGCCTTGCACCATGAAGGGGAAACCCAGCCAGAAGCTTCTTACATGGTGATTCGGCTGAAATTTTCAACCATAAGATTCTACGCATATGTACCAACCCAAGCGCAAGGCGACAGGTTTGGATGATAGAATCTCTGATTGCGTCAACAGCAAACACAAAGCTGCTGGTAGGTTGGCAAACCCCCGGGCCTGCTGTTCAGGTAAAACTTTGACGATCTGATTAACATGGTCTCTCAAGTATTGACAGACTGATTGCTGCCACTGCAGAATGAGCTATTAGGACCTTCTGCCACTGAACCTGCCAAGAAGAAAACACTTTAACAGGAATGCCAATTTCTTATCAGTTGGATCCCTAGGTATCTGAGCTTTGTCGACAAGACAAGCCAGACTTGTACACGGAGGAATGGCAGTGTCAACTGCTGGTATACCCCCCATCTTAGTACATTTTTCCTCCATTGGATAAAGTGTTGCGAAACTTTTTTAGGCGGAAAAATTTTTATCTTGGTGATCCCACTCAGAATAAATAAGCTTTTTCAGTAACCATAAAACAGAAAAGCATGTGTAGTTTGAGAAGGCTTCAGTGAACTCAAACCAAAGGAGGGTTCTTTAACTGACTCAGATATGGGTAACCTGAATGTGGAGTGGACCAATCCAGCCAAAATTTGCACTAACACCTTCTCATCCTGAGAAGCTGAAGAGGGCCCTTCTCCACTTGATTCCTCAGAAGAGGAGTCATAAGTCTCATCCCGATCCTCTGAGAGGGATTCCTCTCCTTTTTCCCCAGAGTTCCTCTGCTTGAGGGTCCTCGGTAACAGAGGGAGACCTAGTGCGTTTCCTTTCACAGAGTAAAGATGCGATTAAGGCCACCAGTCTTTTCCCAAAATCCATTAATGGTTGAGGAAAGAACCTCCTGTGTAATGTATACAGGGGCTGAAGTGCCAGAAGCAGTTGCTCACCCTGGCCAGCTTCCCCCGGTCCTTCAGGGGGGAAGGTGCTGCAGAAGGGGGGGTCCTCAGAGCCTGAGGGAGTCCCTTAGAGCCCCTATTTTTCGGGGTATATGTACCTCTTTTGCCCCTAGTGCAAAACACAAAAAGCAGAGGCACTACCAGTTCAGCAACTGCCGCTGCTACAAAGTCTCAGTCTGGTGCTCAAGTAAATGTTTGCCTGGGAATGCATGTGTCTCCCACCTCACATGCGCCCATCTTCTCTGTGTCCCTCCATAGGCCGTGTGCATCTGAAAAGAGTGCAACTTATAGCCTGTATGCAGCCTGCAATGTAAGAGTTTCACCACGCCGACGTTGCATTAACGCTCCCCCTCCGCCACCCCTCCCGTCCCTTTTCCCGCGCGAGCCAAGGCTCTAGTTCCTTAGATAGCATGAAGGGGGGGGAGGTGGCGGAGGAGAGAGGAGGGCCGGTGGATGGGAAGCCGCTGTAATGGCGGCGGCGGCATACTACCGCTTCCCTGTGCCTTCACCTCTCACGGTGGGCTCCGTTTAGAGAAACCTTCAGAGACTGGGGCCCCCTATGAATAGGAGGATCCACAGTTCTGGCCCCGTAAAGCACCCCGCCAGGGATATGGCTGAAAAAAAACAAATACTGGATCCCGGGGTCCAGCTCTCTAAAAAGAGAAGTGTTACAGGTAAAACCTTGTTTCTTCGGACACGAGGCCCGGGTACCATCCAATTTGGCCTGGAAAAGACACTTTGCATGGCTTGCCCCAGTATAGGATATTCCTTTTGAGCTCAGCACAGCACATCTTATTCATGACCAACACCTAAGACACTGGTGAAAAAACTGAGGTATCCCCAGGAAGGGGAGGGGTTATATAGGGGGTTGAACTTCCTGTCTAGGGTGTGACCAGTGTCCAATCACCTAATGATACCCTATAACCCATCAGTAATTACTGAGGCTCTGTGTCCCGTGATGTATGAATAAGAAAGTTGGTTTACAAAATAAAATGTATAAACAGTAAAGTGCATATTCACCTTTTTAGAAAAAATGTACTTGTATTCATCTCTGGATGCCCACACAACAGGTCCAGCTGTCTGGGGATTCGAAAACTCCTGCTCATCTCCCTTGTGCAGGGTTTTTTCACCTTTTCATTTTTTCCAAAAAGGTGCATTAACCTTTTAAAAAGGTTGCATGGACCCTTAATATGCAGAATTCTACAGCACTGTAATATGCAAATTACTCTTATTGCCAACAAAAATCATAGCTTGGCCAGCACTACAATTCCTTACACATTCTTCAAGGTGATGGGCATATTGTTTTAACATGTAAACATTCACATATTAAAAACTTTTATTTTAATCCACTACAAACAGCAAAACCCCAGACCAGACTAATGGGAGAGGGAGTATATATGTTGAAGGAGGAGTGAGCAACAGGGATTCATGGTTCCCAGGGTGCCAATAATGATAATGAGCATGAGAAGGTATTGCATTTTCAGGCTGGCACTGTACATTTTCATCTATTGACCACCTCCACTTTCAAACCACACCTACAAAATCTTGACGCCCACAAACCACACCTCCATTTTTAACAAACTATGCAGCGATTGGGCACCATGTACTTAGAAATCATGACGCATGCACAGAGTAAAGGCCTGTACACACGATAAGAAAATCTGAAGTAAAATTTCGTCCGACAATATGCCGATTTTCTGATCATTAGTACGGTGCTTTCAACAGCCGATTCCGAATTTTCAGACGACAAAAACTGAATTTGCAGGCAAATTTATGTCGTGCATGAACACAACGTCTGATTTTCATTTAATTAGTACAGTTTTCATCCGGAAAAAAACTTAAGAGCAAGACTACGCATGCTCAGAAATGAAAGAACACATACCAAACAATTCAACACATTACATCTGAAGTCATATGAGAATTTTCGTATGTTGGTAACCTCCTCACTTTCGATAGGAGACTAGCATGCAACAAAAATGGGACGAAAATTTTTCTGATAATCTGTTGGTGTGTTACTGGCTTTACTCTACAAATTTTGGGTGCAGCCAGATAGAGGTAACAGTAAGCGGGTACTGAAATGATTTGGGAATTTGCTTTGTAGCAGTCTGCTACTAATCAAAGATGTACATAACAGAACTCAGAAATTTAGAGGACTTTGTTTTGTATTTTTATGCAGTAATATGTGCTTGATCCCAGGAAAATGCACAAAGGCCACGAGTCTTCCGCACTGCTTGCTAGGTCTTCTCACCTCAGTCCAGTACTGCTGCTTTGTTTCTGAGTCCATGTGAGCAAATCCTCCCAGTACTAGAGCCTTCATGAGCGTCCTCTGCACAGAGCTGGACAGGAAGTGAAGGGGCGGACTCCTCTGTGCAAATTGCTTTGCCAAATTCCACCAATTTTCACACTGTATTACCAAATTAGCCCTGCAAAGAAGAATTCCAGAATCAAAAACAAGTGACAGCTATGGGATGATCCCAAGAAAGACAGGTAAAATAATACAGTAAACACGTGCAGTATGATGCCCTCACTAGAGTTCCTGGCCCAGGCTCAAGGTGAAGATCTCACTCTTTACAAGAGATGTCCCAACACTCCCGCTACATTCTCTATAAATTAAAAACCCCAACAGGGAGAACACCACCTGCTCATGATAGTCATGGGAAAAGGATGGAACTAGCAGCTTCCTTTATACCATCTGTTCCTTGAAAAGGTTTAAACTAGTTCAGCTCTACACCAAACTATGGTCCACAGCAATTTTTACCTTTTTGCTATGAAACAGTGTACAACAATAACGTCATCATTAAATAAAATAGACGTTTTTTTTTTAGGCTAAACCAGGCTTGCACACTACCGAGGTATGAGTATCAGACATTCCTGGCAGGAATGCAAACACAAGTAAGAAAGTGTGGAATTTGTGCATATTTGCGAGCATACAAACAAAAATACTTACCGGGAACTTTGATTTCTGTTTTTCTTTTTTTACTGCTCAATATACAGCACGTTTTTGCACTTGCATGTACAAGCACATTGAAAATAATCGGGTGCATTTAGATCAGTGAAAAAAAAAATTGGTTTGAGTGAAAATTAGAGAGTCTACAAACTATGGTATATATACTGGAATTTACGCAGCTATAGACTCTATACTAGTAATGGCGGTTGTCAGCAGGCAATCTGGCGCTGACACTGGCTGGGAGGGACACAGACATCACTGACACTAATACATAGCACTGGAATCATATGAACTCATTTAACTGAATCAAAAATGCACAAGTGTGAATAGGGCCTTGGTCTGAATAAGGAAATAATGGTGAGACTACTAAATTCTGCAGAGGAAATCACAAGGAATCCACCAAGGGTGGGTAATCATCTTATCATCTCATCTTATCTCTTATCAAAAGCAAGTGGACCAAAAATTGCCGCAGGTAAGATCATGGCATTATTTCTACATTACTCACCGCTCTCTTCTTTCTACTAAAGCCACCAGTAACTGGACAGTGTCATTGGCTAGCTCTTGCTCAGAGCTCCACACTGACAAATTACTGATCACTTTCTCCAAAAGATAACCAATGATCCACTGCGAACCTTCTGTGTCAGCTCCAAATGCTGTATTCAACGGTAAGCTGATCTACAAGACAAAGTGGGAAATGAATAAGTAAAAGTCACTGCCACAAGTTCTATAAACCAAAACTATACACAAAGATATACTTGTATGCCTCCTACCTGGTCATACAATTTTTCATCTACAAGAAGATAAGTCTTTGTCCATCGCCTCAGGAACCAGACGATGTCCTTCCCCATCTGAGGGCTTAAGAGATGCGTTAAGTTTGCCCTTGTGGCCCTGGATTCTACTTCTGATGCTCTCAAGACCGCAGACAGTAGCCTGTATTGTAAAATGTGCAACACGTTGATTAGTCAATGTGGAAGATCAAACTCCTGAGAAAGAATAAACGCATACTACTGGGGTAGTATAAAAATTCAAAGCAAAGCTGATAATGGGTTATGCAAACTTGCAAATTTCTTTATTTGTGGGTGCAGGTATACAACTACTTTTTACATATCACTTTGAGCTGAGAGTACCTTAGGATAGGAAGTGTGTTATTGGCAGGATCATTATGCAAAAAAAGAAAAAAAAATTAAAGAAAACTAATGCAGCCACCACACCCAAGAACAAGATATAATTGTGTGCGTTATGGCTGCTTGGATCCCACAGAAGCAGACGCTGCCCATTTCCTGTTTCAGGCCAGATTTATGTTATAATGCTTTCATACTAATATTGACTTCAGATCACACATTACAATGTTCATGTAAATCCAAAACTTTTTTTTTTTTTTTGTTTTAAAGTTGAACTCCAGGATAAAAAAAATAAAACCTTGTAATGGGGCCATTCTTTAAAGTTCCGGTCTGTAAAAAAACACAACTGCTAACTTTTAAAGGAGTTGTAAAGGCAGAAGTTTTTTTTTTTAACTTGATGCATTCTACGCATTAAGATAAAATACCTTTTGTGTGTAGTAGCCTCTCCAGCACCCCTAATTACTTACCTGAGCCCCTTCTCTCGCCAGCGATGTCCAAGAGCCCCTTGACCGTCCGGGACACGCCGCCTGATTGGTTGAGACACAGAAGCGGCCCAATTGGTCAAAGTCAGTCAAGCAATCAGGGGAGAAAGGGGTCGGGGCTCCGTGTCTGAATGGATACACGGAGCTCTGACTCGGTTCGGGTGCCCCAATAGAAAGCTGCTGGCTGAGGAGGCACTTGATAGGAGGGAGGGGCCAGGAGAAGCAAAAAGGGACCAGAGAAGAGGAGGACCCGGGGTGCTCTATGCAAAACCAACTGCACAGAGGAGGTAAATAAAACAGGTTTGTTATTAAATAAAAAATAAGCAAGACTTTATAATCACTTTAAAATAAGGACACTTACTTTTTCCGATAGACCAGGCGGCCAAAACTACTTCCTCCCCAGACTGTTCACTAAAATGGGTGGAAACTTTTAAGTACCTAGGGGTTCATATATCCACACAAGCAGCAGACTTCATCTCACTTAACCTTACCCCTATACTCTTGGACACTAAGACAAAACTTAAAACGTGGAGTAATCTACCTCTGTCAGTTTGGGGACGAGTAAATCTCCTTAAAATGAAAATTATCCCTAAATTCACGTATTTGTTCCGCCACTCCCCTCAGTGGATACCTAAATCGTTTTTTAATACAATGAATCAATTGTTCTCATCCTTTATCTGGGGCTCCTCGCCACCCAGGTATCGGCTGTCGACTTTGATGCGGCCGACAACGCAGGGTGGTATGGCATTTCCTGATTGCTACAAATATTTTCTAGCCACCCAACTGGTGACAGTGGCCTGGTGGCTGCACCCTGACAAAACTAACTCTTCCACAGCCCTAGAGGCCACGATAGTGGGCTCTTTCGAAGCCTTGCAATTCCTGATATTCAGAGGCCCTCGAGCCCCATATCATTTGACACCCTCTATGCGTACCACCCTGCGGGCTTGGCGGGCAGGTCTAGATATAGAAAAATACAAATCAACCAAGATCTCTCCTAACACCCCGATCTGGCTGAACCCCACTTTGCCACACATTTACAAACTTCCGGACCCCTTTGCATGGACTAAGTATGGTATAAAAATTATTTCTCACATAGTGTCACAAATGTCATTATCTCCCCTTTCACACCTTTCGTCTATGTATAACATACCTCATCATTACCAATTTCGCTATCTCCAATTGTCACATGCTTTTGCTGCACAGTTTCCACGCGCTTCCTGCATTGTTGTCCAGTCAGGACTGGAGAAGACGCTTAGAACTAAATGTGCAGAGAAACCTACCTCACAGCTCTATGAGCATTTGGTCTATGTGTCTCTCCCACCTCTAGATAAGCTCTGGTCTCGCTGGCAGCTTGATATACCCTCGCTGGACAATGATGATTGGGATGATGTTTGGGATTTCCCTTTCCGCTCCTTAGTTTCTATGCGGGATCGGCTGATCCAATTTAAAATAGTGCATAGAGCGTACTTTACTCCACATAGGCTCCATCAAATGAACCCTACATGTCCATCGGAGTGTTGGAGATGTGGAATCTCCCCAGGAGATTTCTCTCATATTTTTTGGCACTGCCCTAAAATTCAGCGATATTGGAGTGGAGTACTTGACACGGTAAATAGAGTCGCATCAACTACATTACCACATGTCATGGAAGTCTGTTTATTGGGGTTAATTGAAACACTTGTACCAACAATGGCAAAACGCACACTGGTCGGGTTATTGCTATTTTATGCCCGGAAAAACATTGCCATACGGTGGAAGAAGCCCGCCCCCCCTTCATTGACACAATGGAAAAGTCTGGTCAATAATAACCTTCCTTTATATAAAGACACATACTTCATCAGAGGGTGCCCGATGAAGTACGATAGAGTCTGGCGTGCATGGTTGGAGGATGTGGAAACAGCTGGTTGAGACGTCAAATAATATGATGGGGGGAGCAGTGAGAATTTATTGGCTACGATTGGAGAAAGGACTTGACGTCTTAAGTGACCTCTAAATAGATACAAGAAGAAGCGAGCCATAGGTTAACTCATCATAAGATAAATAACACAAATTATAATATCTTGTCATGTAATGTGTAGGATACTTTATATAAGCACCACAGTTTTTCTTTTTTTTTTTTTTTTTTTTGTCTTTAAGTTGTATATGTATTGTTTGTCTTGAAAACGCAATAAAAAAAATTATAAAAAAAAAAAAAAAAAATAAGGACACTTACCTGTCCAGTGATCCCACGATGTAGGGACCCCTAGCAGATTCATCAATCAACTTCGGGTGCATACATCTATAGTAAGGGAAACAGGAAGTGAAGCCTTGCAGCTTTACAGCCCATTTCCTACTGCGCATGCACGAGTCACGCTGCGCTTTTTTTAATAGTCCTGCTGTCTTGTGGAACCTGTGTGTCCCAGAAGGCAGCGGGAGGGGGGGGGGGGTGGGTGGGTTTGGGAGAGGGGCTGAAAAGGACGTAGATCACCGTGTGCGAATCTTACAGGATGTGGGAGCGGGAACCTGTCTGAACTAGGTACCCACTTCCCCCCAAAAAAGTGGCAAATGTGGCAGTGGAGGGTGCAAACAAGCGAAGCTTCTCCTTTTGGGTGGAGTTCCGGTTTAAGTCTAGTGGTGAAGGTAAAAGGTATAATACTTAGCTTTTTTTTTCACTCTGGCAGCCTTCCAGCACTTTCCTCTTCTCTCTGATGCTCCGTGTTGTGGACAGCCATCCTCACATACAATGCCAGACTATTGGACCTGCATTGTATGTGGTGACATCAGTCTGAGCATCTTGGAGAGGAGGAATTGGGGGACTGGTTGCACAGCGTAGATGATAGACTGAGGAATATAAGTATTACACTTTGTTGCTCTACCCCCAAACTTACAAGAATTAAACCATTCCAATGAGGGAGATTGGGCTTTTTGTTTTATATAGAGTAGGGAAAGGTTATTAGCTGTCTATTGTTTGCTGCCTGTGTCCCGTTAGGAAGATTTTCCTGTCACCTCCTGACCCGGAAATGCACAGCAGGAGGAAATCTCTGCAAGTATAAAGGCTGGCCGGATGCTAGCCTGTATTTGTGGGAGGAGTCTGAGAGGGCTATTTAAGCCTCCTCCTCTGTCAGGCCACGGCTCGTTGGCGTTTCTGGGTGGACGCACGTCACTTCCGGCCTCTTCACAGAGCGACGGTCAGCCGCAGCTATGGTGTCGGTTCCTCTCCCGGGCACCACTCGGTCCCCCCACTGTCATCCCTGGGTTCCACCAGCATCGTGGGGGCCGCCCAGTCTGTCCCCCTTACAGTCCCATGCTCCATCCAGCATCGTGGGGGGGGCCACCCGCTTGCTTCTCCAGGCGCTCCTGGAGGGGTCAGTCCATCCATCCTCCACCCACCGACTTTCCCCACGGCCCCATGTGGTCAGCGTGCAGCCTGCCCGCTGCTCTCGGCGCTCATGCCGGGGGGAGCCGTCCTCTCCCCCCCCCACAGCTCTATGTGGCCAGCGTGCAGCTCGCCCGGTTCTCCCTGCGCTCATGCCGGGGGGAGCGGGGGCCGTCCTTCCATCCTCCTTCACAGCTCCATGTGGCCAGCGTGCAGCCCACCCGCTTCTTCCAGCAATTATGCCGGGGGAGCCGTCCTTACATCCTCCTTCACAGCTCCATGTGGCCAGCGTGCAGCCCGCCCGCCCGCTTCTCCCGGCGCTCATGGCGGGGGGCGTCCTTCCATCCTCCTTCACAGCTCCATGTGGCCAGCGTGCAGCCCACCCGCTTCTCCAGGCGCTCATGCCGGGGGGGGGTTTGGCCGTCCTTCCATCCTCCTTCACAGCTCCATGTGGCCAGCGCTTCTCCCAGCGCTCATTGGGGGGGGTGGTGTCCGTTCATCCATCCTTCACTCACCCACTTCCCCAGGGCTCCGTTTGGCCAGGGTGCCACCCACCCAGTTCCCATGGTGTTGGGGGGGGTCAGGGGGGTGTCTGTCCATTCTCCACCTTCGCTGGGCTCAATCCCACATGGTCGGGGGGGCGCCGCTCGCTTCTCCCTCATCCCTGTGTTTCCTGCCAGCGCTGGCGGGCCGGCCACCCACTTCTCTTGGGGGGAGCGGGGGGGGCGTCTGTTTGTCCATCTTTCACCCACCCGCCCACTTGCCACTCACCCGCCAGTTCACCTCCCTGGAACTCACACCGTGCATCATGGAGGAATCGCCCGTACTCACATGGGGCATCATGGGGGCCTCCCGGGAATCCACCGCTTCAGTCACAAGTGTTTCATCATGGCGTTTCGGCCCCAGGATTCTATAATGCCGTTACTGCCCCAGGTTTCCGTCACAGCGTTTCTACCTAGGCGTTTAGTGTCAGCGTTTTGCTATCATAACGATCCTATCGTAGCGTTCCTATCGTAGCGTTTTCTGCCTCAGCATTCTCCCCCAGCATTTCTGTCATGGCGTTTCTGCCCCTGCATTTCTGTCATGGCGTTTCTGCCCCTGCATTTCTGTCATGGCGTTTCTGCCCCTGCATTTCTGTCATGGCGTTTCTGCCCCAGCATTTCTGTCATGGCGTTTCTGCCCCAGCATTTCTGTCATGGCGTTTCTGCCCCAGCATTTCTGTCATGGCGTTTCTGCCCCAGCATTTCTGTCATGGCGTTTCTGCCCCAGCATTTCTGTCATGGCGTTTCTGCCCCAGCATTTCTGTCATGGCGTTTCTGCCCCAGCATTTCTGTCATGGCGTTTCTGCCCCAGCATTTCTGTCATGGCGTTTCTGCCCCAGCATTTCTGTCATGGCGTTTCTGCCCCAGCATTTCTGTCATGGCGTTTCTGCCCCAGCATTTCTGTCATGGCGTTTCTGCCCCAGCATTTCTGTCATGGCGTTTCTGCCCCAGCATTTCTGCCCCAGCATTTGTCACGTTCGGCCCCAGCGTTTCTGTCGTAACGTTCAGCATTTCTGTCATAGTGTTCTGCCCCGGCATTTCCGTCACATCATTCCGCCCCGGCGTTTCCGTCACATCGTCCTGCCAGGGCGTTCCCGCCCCCGCGTTTCCGTCACAGCGTTCCCGCCCCCGCGTTTCCGCCACAGCGTTCCCGCCCCCGCGTTTCCGCCACAGCGTTCCCGCCCCCGCGTTTCCGTCACAGCGTTCCCGCCCCCGCGTTTCCGTCACAGCGTTCCCGCCCCCGCGTTTCCGTCACAGCGTTCCCGCCCCCGCGTTTCCGTCACAGCGTTCCCGCCCCTCCATTTCCGTCACAGCGTTCCCGCCCCTCCGTTTCCGTCACAGCGTTCTGCCCCTCCGTTTCCGTCACAGCGTTCTGCCCCTCCGTTTCCGTCACAGCGTTCTGCCCCAGCATTTCTGTCTCAGCGCAGTCTCGGCATTTCTGTCAAGGCATTTCTGCCCCAGGATTTGTCACAGCGTTGCTGCCCAGGATTTCTGTTATAGCGTTTCTGCCCAGGATTTCTGTCATAGCGTTTCTGCCCAGGATTTCTGTCATAGCGTTTCTGCCCAGGATTTCTGTCATAGCGTTTCTGCCCAGGATTTCTGTCATAGCGTTTCTGCCCAGGATTTCTGTCATAGCGTTTCTGCCCAGGATTTCTGTCATAGCGTTTCTGCCCAGGATTTCTGTCATAGCGTTTCTGCCCAGGATTTCTGTCATAGCGTTTCTGCCCAGGATTTCTGTCACGGCGTTTCTGCCCAGGATTTCTGTCACGGCGTTTCTGCCCAGGATTTCTGTCACGGCGTTTCTGCCCAGGATTTCTGTCACGGCGTTTCTGCCCAGGACTTCTGTCACGGCGTTTCTGCCCAGGACTTCTGTCACGGCGTTTCTGCCCAGGACTTCTGTCACGGCGTTTCTGCCCAGGACTTCTGTCACGGCGTTTCTGCCCAGGACTTCTGTCACGGCGTTTCTGCCCAGGACTTCTGTCACGGCGTTTCTGCCCAGGACTTCTGTCACGGCGTTTCTGCCCAGGACTTCTGTCACGGCGTTTCTGCCCAGGACTTCTGTCACGGCGTTTCTGCCCAGGACTTCTGTCACGGCGTTTCTGCCCAGGACTTCTGTCACGGCGTTTCTGCCCAGGACTTCTGTCACGGCGTTTCTGCCCAGGACTTCTGTCACGGCGTTTCTGCCCAGGACTTCTGTCACGGCGTTTCTGCCCAGGACTTCTGTCACGGCGTTTCTGCCTAGGACTTCTGTCACGGCGTTTCTGCCCAGGACTTCTGTCACGGCGTTTCTGCCCAGGATTTCTGTCATGGCGTCCTTCTGTCATGGCGGCATTCTGCCCCAGCATTTCTGGCTTGGCGTTCAGGCTCAGCTTTTCTGTCTTAGTGTTTCTGCCCCAGGATTTCTGTCATGGCATTTCTGCCCCAGGATTTCTGTCATGGCATTTCTGCCCCAGGATTTCTGTCATGGCATTTCTGCCCCAGGATTTCTGTCATGGCATTTCTGCCCCAGGATTTCTGTCATGGCATTTCTGCCCCAGGATTTCTGTCATGGCATTTCTGCCCCAGGATTTCTGTCATGGCATTTCTGCCCCAGGATTTCTGTCATGGCATTTCTGCCCCAGGATTTCTGTCATGGCATTTCTGCCCCAGGATTTCTGTCATGGCATTTCTGCCCCAGGATTTCTGTCATGGCATTTCTGCCCCAGGATTTCTGTCATGGCATTTCTGCCCCAGGATTTCTGTCATGGCATTTCTGCCCCAGGATTTCTGTCTTTGCTTTTCTGCCTCAGCATTTTTGTCAGCGTTCTTTCATAGCGTTCTGTCATCTTGCCCCAGGATTTCTGTCATTGCATTTTTGCCCCAGGATTTCAGTCTCAGCATTTGTCATTACGCTCTGCCCAGGGTTTTGGTTCTCACGTTCCTACCTCAGCTTTCAGTTTCAGCATGTCTGTCATAGGGTTTTCTGTCAACATTGCTGCCAGTGCGCTTCTGCCCCAAGATTTCTGTCATAGCGTTTCTACCTCAGCGTTCAGTCTCAGCATTCCTGTCACAGCATTTCTCAGAGGGGCGATGTTGTTCAGTCACTGCATACTACGGTAGCTGTTTTTTTATCTTCGTTGTTTGTCATGTCTTATCGCATCTTTGTTCAGGTTTGTACCTGGTTCAGTTAGCTAGGGCTCACGTCAGGATCTGTCACGTCTACAGATCCATATGGGCTGAGGTTTCGTTCTTTAATGATAGTTGACCACAATCTTCTCGCCCATATAACATACGTCATACGATGCACGTTCATTCACCACAGCTGTACGATTACCCACCATGGTCTGCGGGTACACCAGCCCTGAGTTTTCAGTTAAGTACCTGTCTCTGCGCGGCAGGTTACTCGGGCTCACTCACTACACACGAGGGTGGGGGGGTCCGTCATCAGGTTCATTCACACGCAGTGGTCTTGACATTTCTGCTCATGTTCTCATACTTCGGTAGGCACAGAGGGGCATTGCTGTTCTCATGTATTGTTGCCTGTCATTTCTCTTGTTCATGTTCTCAGGTTGGGCTGCATTGGCATTCATCATCTCCTTGTTGGTCCTTAAGTGGTAGGTTTGGGCAAATGGCGTCATGATTCTGGATTCTACTCTCGGGCCTGATATCTTGTCTAGGATGTGGCCTGAAAGACTGCTCAGGGACATCTGTCCAGTCATCTTTTCCGCTCCCCAGCCGGTTCCAGGTAGGGGGGTTTCAGTCACTTTGGGTATGACTGTTTTTATGCCATGGGACTTATTTCCCCGGGGTGGAGTCTGGCCCTCCTTCCTCGGTTCAGTATTCAGATTTGGTTGCCAGGTCACAGGCTGAAGCACGGCCCGATCGAATCAGGTGGGACCAGTATTCTGTGTCTGGCATGGTTTCTCCATGTTGTCAATGCTTATTGCCATAGGGCTTGGGCCTCATCCACCTACTCCATCACATGCTTCAGGTATTTAGCATTTTGAACTCCTGCCAGTTGTCCTTTGGCACTCACCCTCGCACTTCCCCATACCAGTATGGGTAGGCCAGGGCTTGGGAGGAGGGTTTCACTGAGCACTTCACAGGTGTCCGGTTGAAGTTTTGATCTCGGCTATCATTTTGCAGGGGCTCCTCGGGACAGCCATGGCTCCCCTTCCCCCACGCATCCTCTCATTCACAGCAGTTCATTCTTATGTCTGGAACGTCTTGGGCTTCAGGCTCTGTCCAATCGTTCATGGGATGTTTTTTTTTATTAAACGTAAGTTTATTGAACAGTAAGAAAAAAGTTCAGTGTACATAATAAACACCAAAAAAAATTAACAATACATTTCTCAAGATGTACAAATAAATTCGTGTACAGTATTATAACCCATGTCTTATCTCGTTTTTCCCATGATATATATACAAAAGCTAATTAATCGTATCTTACTAGATTGGCAAGGCCTCGCTGCAGTAGCTCAGCATGCGTGGTGTGGAGGAGCGCTAGTCCCTGAAGCACCTCATTACCTAATTTATTCTCATGTGCAAGTATCGGGTGACTGAGTCCATTTGTCCCATATTTGGTCATATTTAAGAGGGCAACCTCTATGTAGGTAAACTAGTTTTTTATAGGGTAATGTGTTATTGACTTCCGCCACCCAGTGTGAAAACTCTGGGGGATTAGGCCTCATCCAAACTCTAGCAATTACTTTTCATGCAGAAAAGTGTGTTTCATGTACAAATACCTTTTTGAATTTATTTATCTCCGGGTCTGATAAAATTCCTAGAAGGCAGAGCTTGGGCTGCAGTGTTACAGGGGAGCCCATTGTGTCATGGAGGAAGCGCACCACTTGTGTCCAGAACGCCTGGATCTGGGGGCACTGCCACAGTAGATGGAAAAAGGTGCCTGTAACTTGATTGCACATTGGGCACATTGTTGATTGATTACTCTTATATTTTGACAACCTAAGTGGCGTGAGATATGCTCTATGAATCAGAAATAATTGAGTTAATCGGTCAGACAGTTTAGGGGACACTAATTTACATGCGTCTAGAGCGTCGCTCCATTCGTCATCTGCCAGTGTGCCTACTTCTCCCTCCCACCTTGATTTCAGGGCGTAAGCCGATGTAGTTGCCTGCGGCAACGTCAACTTTAGGTAAAATTGGGAAATTCGTTTTTTCGGGTCAGGGCATTTCAGTGCTTCCATTAGTGGGTTATTTACCAGATTAAGTTCACCCGGTGGGAACTGTGAGTGGAAGGCGTGACGCAGTTGCAGGTACCTGAAAAGCATTTGGTTTGGTAGCGTATATTCCGTTTTCAATCAAAGGTTTTTAACCTGCCATTCTGGATGATGTGTAGCATATAAATGATCCCTCTAGAACTCCACACCTCACTGTCAGGCATCAAATTAAATTCTGGGAGATTTATGTTGTGCCACAGGGTAGTGAATTCATTTATTACTGGCAGTTGAAGTCTATTCATGGCTAGGTTCCAGATCTTAGTATAATGGTACAGTAGTGATTTACGATTAGCATTTCTGTCTTCCCCAGTGGTTCTCCCCGTTATCACGACCAATGGGTCTTGTGACGACAGACCACTTAGGGCACAGCAAGTGCAGAAATCTTTCTCCATCTTATCCACATGGAAAATTTGGGATAACTGCGCTGCAGTATAGTAAGCATTAAAGTCAGGTAAAGCCATTCCTGCTAAGTCTGTGGGATTTTTAAGTTTTTGCCAGGCGATTTTATGTCTGTTGCTACGAACGGCTTCATAATGGCTTCCATTAACTTGAAATGTGTAAGCACCAAGTATATTGGCGAATGCCAAACCATGTAAAGTATTTTAGGGAGGACCATTTTGACCAGATTTATTCGTCCCATTACTCCCAGTGGGAGGCGAGCCCACACCTGTGTTTTGTGTTTAAGCATTGCAAACAACGGAGCTATGTTGAGTGTCTCGTAGTCAACTGAGTCCCTTGTAGTCCTTATACCCAAGTATTTGATGGTATCCACTCTCTGTAGGGGCAGCATTGCTCTGTCTTTGGGCTTCGGGAAGCTGTCAAGGGGTAGTATCTGGGATTTGTCCTAGTTTATCCTGAGGCCGGAGAACGTGCCGAACCGTTCTATTAGGTCTAGTGTGAGAGGCAGGGAGTTTTCCGAGTCATCAAGGTATAATAGGGTACCGTCTGCGTATGTACTGATTTTTTTCTGTCACGTCCCCCCTGCGAAGTCCCTTTATTTCCGGGTGTGCCCTGATGGCTATGGCCAGGGGTTCTGCCGCCAGTGCGTATAGTAAAGGCGACAGAGGGCACCCCTGCCTCGTACCCCTGGACAGCGAGAATTGCTCGGATGGCCATCCGTTCGCTAGTACCCTCGCCGACGGAAATTGGTATAAAAGTTGCACCCATTTTATAAATTTAGGGCCGAAGCCGAACCTGCCCAGACAACTCCACAAGTATCCCCACTCCACCGAATCGAACGCTTTGGCTGTGTCCAAAGCGACGATTATTCTTGACCCTACGTTGTCATGTGTGGCCTGTAGATTTATAAACAGTCTCCTAAGGTTGAAGGACGTATTTCTACCTGGCATACACTGGTCGCAGTGTATTAAGGAAAGGACTACTTTATTAAGACGGATGGCTAGTATTTTTGCAAGTATTTTGATGTCTACTTGGAGTAGAGATATAGGGCGGTATGACTCGGGAATGAATGGATCCTTCCCTGGCTTGGGAATCAATACTATGGTGGCTTCTCTCATGGACGCTGGCAGTATGGAGTCTTTAAATATGGCCTCATATAGCTGTAGTAGTCTAGGGATCAGTATTTCTGAGTAAGTGGAATAAAATTCCACCGGTAGGCCGTCCGAGCCCGGGGACTTTGAACAGGGAAGTTCCGCCAGGGCTCCGGATATCTCGTCTATTGTTAATGGGGCCTCTAATTCCTCGACCTGTTCTATGGAAAGCTGGGGAATTGTCAGTTCTCCCAGAAATGTTTCCATTGGGGAGGTATCTGCCGGGGCTGTTGCTGTGTAGAGCTTACTAAAGAATTCTCTAAAGATGTCTGTTACTCTGTGCGGTTCTGTTTCTATAACTCCGTTAGGTGAGCGCAGCGAGATTACCACGGGAGGCCTATCTTCGCTGTGTATTAAATAAGCTAGGAGTTTCCCCGCCCGGTCCCCGTGCTCAAACGACCGCTGTCTATGGAAGAATAGTTTTCGTTTGGATTTTTCGTAGTGTAGCTGGGTCAGCACCCTTGAACAAAGTTTAAGGTTGTCAGCTCTATCTGCAGTGGGGCCTCGAGAAATATTTTTTCTGAGTCTCGGAAGCTATCCTCCGCCTTAACTATTACCGACTCTGACACTCTTTTGAGTTTGTTAATTCTATTAGTCAGGATCATGCGGGCGTGTTTCTTAAAGGCTTCCCACACCAACTGGACCAAAGCAGAGCCTTCATTGATTAGGAAATAGTTTCCCCATTCTGTCAAAAGGTCATCCTCCTCCGGCAGTATGGTCAGCCAGAAGGGGTTCAGCCTCCACGTCACCGGAGGGCGTTATGAGGGACTGTAAGTATGGCCCAGTAGGGATAGTGGTCCGAAAGGGACCTAGGGGAGAAGCCTGCGTCTGACAATCTAGGAAGGAGCACCGTGGAGAGCAATATAAGGTCTATGCGTGACATAGCACGGTGTGACGTGGAGAAACAGGAGAATTGCCTATCTGTAGGATTCCTGATTCTCCATGTATCTACTAGGTTGAAGTCTGATAGGAGTCTGGCGAATCTTGTGGGATGAGATGTCACTGGTTCAACGGTTGATGTGTTAAGTCTGTCTAGGGCTGGATCTAGTACGTTATTGAAATCGCCTTGCCATACAGCTGGAATGTTAGGGTGCTGGGTCATAAAGTCAAACCCAGCAGCAATAACAGCCGCGTTGAATGGTGGGGGAACATAGAATGCCATAAGAAGAATCGGGTCTCCGTAAATTTTAGCTTTTAAAAGAACATATCTACCCAATGGGTCGATCACTGAGTCCTGGAGCTCGAAATGGGTGTTTTTAGCAATTAGGAGTGAGACTCCCCTTGTGAGTGTGGTGTGCGTCGAATGGAACGCCCATCCAATCCATGGTCTCTTAAGTACTCTATGTGCAAGACCTTCAGCGTGTGTTTCTACCAGAGCCACCACGTCTGCTCTTTGTTTCTTGAGGAGTGAAAACACCGCCGACCTCTTTATGGGTTCTCTAAGTCCGCGGATATTCCACGTGGTAAATTTCAAACTAGACATTTAAATGAATATTTAAGTGAATATGAGGTATTGAGCTCCAGAACTCAGCCCCCCCCCCCCCCCCCCCCCCCCTCCAAGCATCCCAGCATATACATCACACTGCATGACCATTATCAAAGACACCATGGGATTATTATGATAACAATTACCTATTATAGACATTGGGTAAAACAATAAAACTTGTACGATTCTGATATCCCCAACCCCCCACCCCGCCCTGCACCTTCCAAACCTGGTGCGAGCTTCGATCCCGAACTGCCAACAGGGCATAAACATTGTCCAACCTGCGGAGAAAAGGTAATATCTTGACAGTGTTTGGGTGGCAGTCACTGTGTTAAGGATATTAGTGAATTCAGGAATCCTAAGCAGCATATACAGCGCGGCCCAAATCTGTACGGTCCGTTTCAGGTGGTGAACTGTGGTACGTGGGGCGAAAATACGCTGCGTACCGTTGCACATTTCAGGACTCGACTCATCACCCTTGGTGAGCACCTTTAGACATAGGTTCGCTCTGTCGGTTGCAAATGTGGACCTTGCTTTGCAGGTTAAGAGTAGGTAACTGAGGTGTGTCGCCTGGACAGGGGACTATAGGAGATCCGTCGATGGGATTATACTTGTGTCAGGGTGAGAGTCTCACGGGTTGCAGTCGGTCGGGTACTCCAAGAGTGGTGTGTGGCTGTGATGCTTGTTGGAGCCCACCTGTGCAGTAGGTGTATTTAGGGACAGGTCTAATCCAAGTAAAGCTAGTGTGCAGTCTTCCAACATCAAAGGATACTAAGCAAAAGAAGGGAAGGGGGGAGAGACGGACTGCCCATCCTGTAAATATATATAGAGTTTCGGATTTGGAGTTATTCCGTGTGGAAAGTCAGAATATAGTAAAGTGGAAGACCCTGGGGGGTCGCACATTAACTTAGGGGCGGAAAAGAATATTGGAAAAACAAGACTTATCTGTGGGCTTCTCTCTGCTCCAACCAGGTGATAGCGGCCTCTGGATACTCAAAGAAATGCGCCCTGTCTTCCCCCTCTACACGGAGGCGGGCCGGGAGGAGCATGGCGTATTTGATGTTCTTTATGCGAAGGCGCCTTTTGACCTCCATGAATGTGCGTCGCCTCCGCTGCACCTCTGCAGAAAAATCCGGATAGACAGCTATCATTTTGTTTCCTAAGGGGATATTACCCTTCACTCTGCTGAGACGGAGTATGGCATCTCTGTCTCTGTAATTCAGAAATTTTGCGATGAACGTGCTCGGGGGGCTCCAGGTGGTGGCAGTCTGCCCGATAAGCGGTGCGCACGCTCGACCACAAATGTTGGGGAAAAAGATTCTCTCCCATATGCATCACAGAGTAGATTTTCAAGGAACGTGGGGGGGTCTTTCCCCTCTGCCCCCTCAGGGAGACCAACAAATCTGAGGTTACATCTTCTGAGGCGGTTCTCAATGTCATCTTTCTTCTGAATCAGTTGGTTCACTTGGTGCTGCAGCTCAGATGTTGTGTTTTGCAGGGGGGGAGGGAATCCTGCACATTGCTCAGCCTGGTCTCAGCCTCAGTGACTCTGCCCTTTAGCTTCTGGAAATCCCGCCTTACCAGTGAAATGTCCACTTTAACTTCTTCAATCCGCGCTGTGAGGGAAGTCTGGCATGCTGTGATTGCTTCCTGGCATGATGATATCGCCTCCAGCACCCTCGCTGTGTCTGTTCCGGCGGGAGGCTCCTCTTCCAGCGCGGCGACGACATCTTGGCAGGAGGGGTCTGTGCCTTGCCGGCGGTATTGTTCCAGCATTGCAGCCGCCGCAGATGCCTTCTTTGTAGGTGACATGGCCCTGGTAGGTTGCCGGTTCGGTGGTGGTATGTTGTGGATTGAAGTTAGCTGTTTAGCGGTCTCAGGAGTTTGCATAAGGATCAATGGCCGGCGGAGCTCTGTCTATCTGCGTCCTACTTCATGCCGCTCCAGGCCACGCCCCGTTAATGGGACGTTTAGTTGGGTTCTAGGTAGCTTCGCAGGTTCTATAGGGGGTTCTGTCTCATAACCAAGTCAGGAGTCGGGGGGGGGGGTTTCTCCTGTCATAGCGGACACTTATCGGATATATACTGTTGCCATCCGGGCGCGCGCTACTCCACTTGATGGATTGTTACCTTCCCTTCTTCACCTAAATTTGTGTCTTTTTGCCCTCTTTTCAGGCATACTGACCAGTCAGGCCAAGGCACACCTCAGGCCTTGGTGCTTAGGAGTATCACTTTCTCACTCGAAGACTCTGACTACAAAGGTCAGTTGTGTGCTCTTAGTTGTCACCAAAATATGAATTTCCATTGAAAAATTACCCTCACCTCTTGTTCTGGTAACAATTTTAAAATGAATAATTTCCCCTCTGTGACAATGTTCAAAAGGGCAATTAAAAGGGATAAATCCTCCAGCAAGGGTACAGACATAAATAAAAACCTAAAAGTTTTAACCCTTCCTTGCTCTATTCAAATCTAAAAGAAAAAAAAAAGTTTTGCCTTTACAACGATCAAGCAACACAGCCAGAGCAGTGCCACCTACTATGTTTATGATATGAGAGAGAGCTAGAGGCAAGTAAACCTGTCATTAACCCTCCATGGGTTTGTAATTCAACACATAATAAAGTCTACTCAGACTGACCTGATCACAGAGTCTGTCCTATCACAACCTGGAATAGATGAGGCTTTTTCTCCAGGAGATCCCAGGATCTGAAGTGTTGTGTTGATGTCAACGTCATTCGATTGCTGAATTGAGTATTCCATGATTTCTGGAGGTATTAATGGAGTCTCACCCTGAGCATCATCAGCCAAGAGGTAGCCTGCACAAAGAGATGAATGGAGAAGTACAGCTTGCTGGCATAACAAAGGCTCAGGAAATGACTTGGCAGCAGAAGGATGACTTGTGTTATGATCAACACAAAACTGCAGGCTGTGGCACTTTCTCCAGACTGCTCTGACACAGCCTGAAACATGATACAAAGTGCCTGAGATGTTGTAAACTAACTTGACCTCGGCTGTGAACTCTTCCTAGAGGATCTCAGACTAACTATGTCTGGGGACCAACCTCAGAGGTGACCTGGCTATGCGACTCCAGTGAGACAGACTATTTGAGGACAACCTCAGAGGTTTGTAATTGTTGTGTCAACACAGAATGGAAGGTTAAAAAAAAAGAAAACCTATTTACATAGTAAGCTATAAATAATCAAATATCAAAAATTTGACGTGGGAGGCCATAGCCTCATACACACGATGAGAAAACGAATGCTCATCTGTTTTTCTTTTCCATGCTAGTGTCATATAGAAAATTAAGATGTCACTTAATTCTCATACGATAGAATACAACTTCGGAAGTGATGTAATGTGTTGTATTGTATTCTGCCTTTTCTGAGCATGCGTGGTCTTGGTCTTCTGATTTTTTTTTTTTTTTTCTGATGAATACTGTACTGAATAATCGAATATCGTACATTGTGGTATCGTATGAAAAAAACATTTTGTCACTGTTCCTGCGAATAATTTCACATGAACGGTCATAATCGGCTCTTAAAAGCTGAGTACTAATGATCAGATTATTGTGCAGTTGCTTTGAAAGTGGTATTTTTTGTCCAATTTTCTAATCGTGTGTACTATGCATAATGAGTATTTGTAATGAGCTACATTGTAACTGCTCTAAACAGTTCACAAGCTCCAGAACATGCACATCACTGCAAAACAGAAGGAAGACATGTCACTTACCTGTAACTAAAATAAGCCAATGAATGTCCTCATACAGATCATCCAGAACTTTATTATCTATGGAGCCCGAGACCGGTGGGGCCAGTAACTGCTGCTGCCTTTGTAGCTGCCCATGAAGTCGCGTCACTCTGTCCTCCAGTAAGCTGAAATCGCAAGATTTGCAGTCTAAATAAGGAATGCCATCTATGTGACTTATTCATCACGTTTTCTTTTATACGCCTTTAAAAACAACTATTTTCCTATTAATAAGAATTTATAATTTATATATATTGCTGGGGGCTCATTTAGAGACAAAAGCAACAACTTGCTAAAGTGAACCTGTGCTTTGATTATAAAGGGCAAAAAAATCAGTTCATCTTATTGCAGCCCTCCCAAGCAATATATCCTTAGCTTCCTTTTGCTCCCCTGCCTCTCTGTTCACCCAATGAGAGCAAAGAAAAGTCTTAGCATAGACAGGGTTAGGGACTCCCTTTGTGCCAGTAAAGATTGGTCCAGTGCCGTCAAAGTGAATAAGTTGCATGCATCTCCATAGCCTTTAGCACTGAATAGAGGGGCAGGGAAGCAAAAAATTTAAGTATGGGGATGGGAACGTAAAGTCTGCTTTAGGGCTCTTCATTTTTTGTCAGCCTGTACTGGTATCAACAGACTTGAGATAACAGTCACCCAAAGCAGCCAATTAGCCTCACACATATTCTACTCCGGGAAGCAGTCATGAGGCAGCTACCAGGCAGGTTAATATATGATCTATTGTAAATTAGGGTCTTATAATTCCTATCACTTAGGAAAGATTTGTTTTAATTTTTTTCTGAATTGATTATATTGTAGGAACCAGTATTTTGTTTTAAATATGTAGAGATATATTAACATATCCATTTTGTAAAAGTTTGACACCACTATGTACAGCCGCTTAGGATATTTAAAGCAGAGTTCGACCCAAAAGTGAAATTTCTGCTTTAAGCACTCCTCTCCCTCTTACATGCTACATTTGGTATGTAATTCTTTTTGAGGGGGAGGGGTAACTAGTTTGGGCCCTGGGCAAACATTTTTTTAGCCCCCCCCCCCAATGCAATTTTGTCCTTCACCCTAACATCTCAAAAACCAGACACACATAGAATTATCTAAAAATAAACTTTGCAGACCCCCTTCACAGCAGTCCCACGGTGTCCTCAGTTCCCTTTCATGTCACAGCACTACATTACATTGCAGCCTCTTCACATGACAGCGCCCCATTACATTGCAGACATTTTCACATTATAGTGCCCCTTTACACATCACAGAGCCCCCATTACATTGAAGCCATTGTCACATCACACATTCACATGTAGGTGTTTTGGCGGCCCACATTTGCACAGGCACAGCAGCCTATTCATTTGAATGGGTTGCCATGCCTGCGTTTACTGCAAAAAAAAAAAAAATGCATGCATCATGTAATAGGCTGCGCACACCTATGCCCATCAAGCAGTGAAATACAGCACTGTCTGTCCATTCTGCTTTTGCACCATGTGACTTGCCTGCAGTTCCTGCACCGGCAAACTTGCTGCGTTTTTAGATGTTTAGGCCACGCTTTTAAAAACACAGTGCGTTGTGTGTGCAGGAACTGCAGGTAAGTCGCATGGTGCAAAAGCGGAATGGATTTCAAGGCCACTGCATTTCTAATGCTATGTGCTCTGTAATAAAAAACACAGCCACAGCCTCAGTGGCGGCTGGTGCTCAAATTTTTTGGGGGGGGGGGGGGGGGGGCGCAAAAATTTTTTTGAAACAAAATCATCAATTGCAGCCAGTGTGCCCTCAAACGCTTCCAGTGTGCCATCAAAAGCTTCCAGTGTGCCATCAAAAGCTTCCAGTGTGCCATCAAATGCTGCCAGTGTGCCAAACGCCAATGCTGCCAGTTTGCCCTTAAATGCCCCAGTGTGACCCCCCCCCCGCGCCCGCTCGCCATCTGCCCGGCACATACTCTGTCTTGGTGGGGCAGCGGGTGACAGCGATGAGCGGGGTCCTTTGTGCATCTCCTGCCGTCGTCATCTCCCATCCTCTCCTCCTGATAGGCATCCAATAGCGGCGCTTGTCGTTTCAGCCAATCAGGTGACGGGTAACAGACCAAGCACCTGAGAGGCGGTTCAGTGTTAGAAAAGCAAATGAAGATTCGCTTTCCTAACACAGCTGAGTGACCTGCGAGCGCCCAGCATGGCGCTTGCAAGTCACTTTTTTTGACGCCTATTAGAGCCAATGGCTCTAACCAGGTGCTTCACAAACACCCCCCGCCGCTGTAATTCAGGTGCCCAAAAAGGGCCGGGCGCCTGAATAGGGGGTGGCAGCGGCGGCCATAGATAGATTCATACAATGCATAAATCTACCGATGATAGAGGGGGTGGCAGGTTTTTTTTATATTCCTTTTTTTAAAGGCACACACCCCCTCTCCGCATAGGCAGATACTTTCAGTTCAGCTCTCTGCTAATCTATTTATAGCACCCACCCTGACACAGGTTTCAGCCTGGTTTTATCACAGTTGACTGAAAACTTGTCAGACATCATCATGCCAACAAGAGAACGGAGCAGGAGAAAGCCACGAGACTAAGGGCTGTGAAGAGAGATAAGAAAACACTGCAGATATATGTGCCCAGCTAAAAATTAATGAATTGGGTTTACATCCACTTTAATCATAATGTACTGGAGTACACAGGAGTTGATTCTTGGACAATGGGACATCTCTAAGCAATAATCGAGGGCGGGGAATAAAAAGTCAGCTGGATTGAAGAGGGACCGCCTTGTGAGAAACATAAGCGGGGTCAGTTGGAATCATAGCAGCCATAGATGACAGTCCTGACCCTGCCCATAAGCCGAACTGTAAGTGTTTGACATGCCTTCAAGACAGGACATGAGGGAGAATGACATTCCCACAGAAGGCAATAAGAATAGCCCCAGAGAAGCAAAGACTGGCTTTCTGGGATATTTTGTCCACATATAGCATTAAAAAGGGGGAAGCCCCCAGGAAAAACACAGTGGGAGCCAAGGCAGAACTACAGCTGTCAAGGTTAATGGAGAAAAGAAGGTTCTGTTATTACAGAGGGAGTAACCTCTTTGAGCACAAAGGAAGGGCTCTGTGTGGGCAAGAGAACCCAAGCAACACCAGATGGGCACAGAAATTAGCAACAGCAAAGAAAAGCAACTTCTTGCAAAAGGGTACACAAAACTGCAAAAGCCAAAGTGAAAGAAGCTTTAGGCTCTAAGATTCTGCGCATATGCCTAGAAAGTAAGGACATTCAAAAAATTTGACTGGTGACATTCTTCATCGCGTCCACACAAAAGAGCAGTGCCAAGGGCAGAAGTTATAATCTTGCAGGTAGATTAGGATCATTTTAATTAAAAAAACTTTCACTAATAACTTCACTGGTCCAGTTTGCTATGGTCTGGACAACTGACAAGGTGTCATTAGCCTGTTGCAGGGCAAAGGAGAACTTCAAGTGTCACCAAATGCCTATCAACTGCATTGTTAAAGGAGGAAATGACTGCCAATAGAAAGGGTAGATTAATTACCTAATGTAGGAATCCACAGTGGGAACAGTTAGTTTCTTCCTATAACGTACAAGGCATCAAAATTATCAAGAGGAGAGAATAACCTCTCTCAGTTGGGTCAATCATGATAAAAAGCCCAATCGGTTTGGACAAGAATTTGAAAATGCTTTCTAGGAATAGCCTTCTTTTTCATGCTTCGGAGAATACGTGGGGGGATTGAGCAGCAAAGACTTGAATTTACTGCTTCAACCAATGAGTCCACAGTAGCCAGTATGAGTGTAGTAGCTGAAGCAGTAACTACACAATTCTGGCAGCGAAAAAGCTTCCACTACCTTCACTAAAAACTCAGTATCCTCATTGGTTTTTGGAAATTGAAGTGCACAAGGCAGTTCAGGTAACATCTAAAGATAGCCAGAGGGCCGAAAAGCATTTACGGGTGTTCCAGAAGTGAGGATAGCCTTTGGAAGAGATTTCTGCTTTAGTCAGACAGGCTGCATGTAGCACGACTGCGAGGGATCCCGATTTAGGAGGCCAGAGCAGTATCAGTGTAGGAACTTGCTCCAAAACAAGGTAACCCCTATCAACCTGCTATAAAAAACAAAATTCAGTGGAGCCACATTATCTAAGCACTGGTAAGCTACAACGTATTCCTTTTTTTATTGGTTTAGCGACACTTTAAAATGTATACTGTACATTACAAATCTAAAGTTGCATGCTCAATGAAATACCCTAAGATGCAGTTTAAGAGCTTATACATATAAGGCCTTAAACGCTCACAAACATTAGACAGACATTCATCAATGCACACAGCTGGATTCAGAAACACTGGGCTCAATTCACTAAGGTATAATGCATGTTTTGTTTTTGTTTTTCTAGAACAATTGCTATTCTCAGCGGTTGTCATTGCTAAAAAATAATCATTGCTTTGTGAAATGAGCCTAAAAAGTGTTCCAGAGGCAGTAGTCGTACCCGATCAGCAGAGGTATGCAGTGGTCTGCTCCTATCCTTCCCAGCATGCCCACACTGGCTAGCTGATCGGAGAATAAGTCACGGTCATCTTCTTGAATTTCATTGATTTCTTCCTCCTCTCGGGAGGCAACACCATTAGCAGTCTGAGAGGGGTAACACAGAAAGTAAATGAAAGAACATGGGGGGAAAGAAGCTTTAAAGTCTACACATTTCTCCAGAAGCAAAAACCTTAGTTTTTAAAACAAAAACATTTAAAAATCCCAGTTCCACCAAGTGCGGCCAATGCAAGTTTTTAGTTTGCCCATTTTTTTTATTTTTTATTCTTTTATAGGATATGGAGGTGCAACACACCTCTTCCTCTACTACACATGGAAGTTGGGGAGGGGGTGCACAGAACTTCGGTGGGGATATCTTACCAATGGTTAAACAGACCACCTACAATCACTAGTAACGTACACAAACAAAAGATGCATTGTGGTTATTATATAATAGTTGTAGTCTATCCACTAAGAAGCAATTGTGACTGATGGGTGTATAAAAGTACATAAAAAGAAGGATTGCCAATTGTAAATATAGGTCTGTCTCCATAAGATCTTAGTGCAATTTCAGCTAAAACATTTTGTTTTCTTTAGTTTTCAATAGAGGAAGAACCTGTGCCTGTTGCCATTTACGTCTCCCCACCAGCAGATTTCCCTACATTTCTTCTTCAGAAAGTGGAAATCTCCCAAAATGTGGAGAAATCCCTTATCCGATAGTTATTAAAGCAAACGTTCTCATTGGCAGATATCCCCTTCACTCCAGTGACAGCTGTATTTTGGATTCTCTTATTTGATGACAGTGATCCCCAGGACAAAAAATTAGTTTAAATTTCCCCTATGAGGGCAGAGAGAGCAGTTAAAAGTGTGGCAGATATTTTAACCCTTTCTACTCTATCCAAAAAAAGGTAAACTATTATCTTGTCTGCAGTTATATTTTGATTTGAAATGTTATTTTAACTTTCTCTTTACACGGCGACAATGGATGTAAATTGCAAGTTGTAATTCATCAATTTGTGGGGAGCCCGATGCGCGCTTCTTAATTAACGTGTGTAAGGAGTATTAAGTGAGTGCAGTGCAGGAAATCTTCCACACACTCCAACACTTCTTTGCATACAGTTCTTAGATTCCTGTCTCTCCTTAATCTAAACCAGCAAACACATCTCTTTTGGTGACTTCAAAGCTGCAGCTGCCAACCGCAGAGAGCCTCACATCTATTCGTAAGCCCTGACTACCGCTTTGAAACCCAGTCGAGCTGCGGAATGTCAGCTGTGCTTTAATTTGTTACTTTGAGCTAAATAACTTATTTGATAGAGATGAGCTCCCCTTCAAATACCCAACACGTGCTGCTCCGACTGCATTAGCATAATGCCCTCCGCATCTTATGTATATGAATTAACAAATTTGTTAGTCTTTGATGGGAGCCTGCAGTATGCCAGGGATTGTCAGACTTACTTCTAGATTTAGAATGAATTATGTGTCACTCAATGGCTACAGACTGGCTGTGATATACAGTTGCAGTGTTTCATCTTTATACCCCGAGTATCAAAGTGCAATTACAACTCTGTGAAAATGGCCACCATTGCTGTAACATCAGATAGACAGTCCTATGTCTGGCCCTGTCCTAGGGTGACATAAACCCACAGCATGCTCATTAGGCTGTGTACAGAGGGAAATAGCAACCAGGATTGCAGACCACATAAAACAAAAACTGTAGCTAAGGAAACACTCCATCTACTACTAAAACAGTGAAGACCAACGGCAGATATATAGAAAAACACTTCCTAATGTACAAAATACCACGCCAAACTAAATGCTCAATCACATCACAGTAACAAATGAGATTTAATTAATCATTTAGAGCCCATAGTTAAATGCAATCACTACAATCTAAAAGGTTTTATTATTAATGTAATTTCAAAGGTGGTTTCCAATCTTTAAACTTCAGTAAACGAATATCTGGTGATCCTCCCATTAAATCACTTGTTCAGGCACTTCCTATTGTGGTGTGACAACTGTCCCAACTGCACTACTGCATTGTCACCCTGTCACGTTAGTTGTGGTCATGCCAAAACACACTGCACAGGCATGGTCCACCACGGTCACAATAAGGAAACTGTCCCAAAGTTATGATGTGCAGGCAACACTGGAGAGAGGCTAGAGGAGATCAGCAGGGTAGGGAAAAGCTTTGTGGTTTTGTTCAGCATTATGCTACCTGGCATTGATGACCTAATGGAAAGAAGCACTGGCCTTCTTAGGCCAACTTTTGTTGAGCAGAAGTCAGGCAGCTCTCAACATATAGACTACGTTACACAACAATCCTAAAACTGGTGGCAATTTGGCACCTACAGAACTGTTATAGTGCAGATCTGCTAATACAGCAGTGCTCCCTCACTGCTCAAAAGTTTCAAATCTCACTTGCCAAAGAAACAGCCAGCGACGGAGTGGCACCTAGGAATAGAAAAGAGTTTCTTTCTGTGCAGTCATTCTTGCTCTCAGGGCAACCTATGCTATATAGACCTTCCCATCCACTACTTTGGTATAAAATAGGACACTGCTTTAGCTGAGGATAGGACTGCAGATACAACCAAATCAATTGCCTCTCATCTCTTACTCTCGCTCCATTGACAAACACTGGAGCCTCTTTTAGTTTTTAGCAATTTCAGTCATCAGGCAGATTATGGGAAGCGAAGGGAAATTAAACATAAAGCTGTTTTTTCTTTTGACCTGTTGGGGAGATTATTCTTCACTTACTATCCCAGAGGTAAAACTGGAAGCGAAGGGCAATCTTCTCTAAAGCTGGCCAAACATGGGTTGAATTCCAAACAAATTTTACAATTTGAAAATCGTAATTATGAATTTTCGTTCAAATTTTGCACCATTAGCGGGCCACAACAACGTCCCATTTTCGTGCGGCCATCGTATTTGAGTGATCGGCACATTGGAAATTTTTGGAAAAACGAATTTCTAATCAATGATGGGAGAATCGTGCGAGAAACAGAATTGAAAAAAAATGCGTATGAGCTGTGACTTGGAAAGAAAAGAAGATTCCCAGTCACAAAATGTATTTTCTGTGGCAACAGGAGGTGAAATTGAAGGCTTGGTTGGTCAAATTTCGAGATCAATGGTGGCACCGTTGGATTACAAACAAGCACACAATTCTGGATTCACGATCAACAAAATCGTTCAGTATTCGACCCATGTATGGCCTGCAATTCTTAGGGGATTTCCCTCTTAGACACTTGAACTGGTGCCTTCGTTGCAAGATTTTCCCTCAACTCCTGTTTTGGCGACAACTACCAAAAAAATAAAAAATAAAATGGACTTTACATACACACCAACATAAAAATTACACATAGTATAATTTTGTATTTGCTCACAAATGTATTTGGCCTAAACAGAAGGTGCTAATCAGCGAGAATGACTTTAGTAAGGTTAAGATCATGTTTGAAAACCTTCCTTACACCACCACAGAACCTTTTCATACAACAAAGCATTCGATGATTTGATCACTTACCAAGTTCCGTGTGCCTTCAGGAGCTGCTAAATGGCACTGGATGTAAGAGTTAAACACCTGGACGGCATGTTGTGTAAAAAAGCCTTTATGGAAATGTTTATCATCTTGCACCAATGTGAGCCAAGATTCAAGCAACTTATCATAAGCTTCCATGTACACCATATCATCTTTGTCAAGCTGAAATCAAGAGATCAGGCATCAAATAAAATGTCACTCTTAGATATGCTTTATTACAATCACAGTTCAACATGCAACTTTAAGGTTGCTCTACAGTATCACAAAAAAAATTGGAGTAACATGGACATACCAACAAATTGTATTACTTCTACAAGAAACTTCATCTCAGTGAACTGCTCCCGGCGACATCAGACCATCTGCATTGTTGCATTTCTATATTGCAGTTAATTTCTGTTGCCATAAAAACTACCCCCTCCTCGTCAGTGTCCACTATGTACTGCAGTACATGGGGACATTATGTTAAAATCATATTATTTACAAGATACAGGAGCAAGATTATATAGCAATAGAACTGGGACTTGTTGCAGAAGCAAAACACCATGGCTAATCAGCCAGATCAGATGACAATCATGTCATGTCTATTGGTTACAGGACAAGTGTCACCCAGTCTGATCTGTGTCCTCACTACATCAAACCCTTTCAAATTAAACAGGACTGTACAGGAAAAACGTATAAGAATACATTCTAAGCTTCAGCAACCTTACAGACTGCTGTGTGTATGTAAACAAATGGGTGTCGTTTCATCGCCTCTAAAGCCTCTGTGCTCTCCCTATAATCTTTACGGTCTAGACTCTTTAGTTCAAAGCTGCTGTGACTCGGTCAACAGATCATATGGCAGGACGGCTAAAGAGCCGGCAGCTGGACAGCCGCAAACACTTCATAAAACAACCTGTTTTTATACCTCCTGGGCGCACTCTTTTTATAGACATAGCATTGCAGGTTCTGGTTTAAATGGCCTATGCAAACTTGTTTGGGTATTGTACTTTATGACTATTGTATCTGGATGTGCCACATACAGATGGCCCTGAAACAACTGTTAGGGCCACATCAACATTTGACCACTTGAGCTCCAGAGGGATTTACCCCCTTCCTGACCAGAGGATTTTCTGCTATTCAGCACTGCACTACTTTAACTGGTAATTGCGCGGTCATGCAACACCGTACGCAAATAAATTTTACCTTTTTTTCCACACAAATAGAGCTTTCTTTTGGTGGTATCTGATAACCACTGTGTCCCTTTTATTGTTTGCGATATAAACGACAAAAATTATATTTTCTACTTTGTTATAAAACATATCCAATAAAATCAAATTTCTTCATATATTTAGGCCAAAATGTACTCTGCTACATATCTTTGGTAAAAAAAAAAAAAAATCTCAATAAGGGCATATTAATTGGTTGGTGTGAAAGCTATAGAGTCTACAAACTATGATATATATATATATATATATATATATATATACCGTATTTATCGGCGTATAACACGCACCCCAAGTTTAGGAGGGCATTTTAAGGAAAAAACTTTTAGGAGGGAAGTTTAAGGAAAAAAACTTACATTTAAATGCCCATCAATGCAGCCTCATCAGTGTTCATCTACAGCCTTGCCTATCATTGCAAAATGAACAGTGTCCATTTGTAGCCTTGCCCATTGTAATATGCAGCCTTGCCCAGTGCAGCCTTCCCCAGTGTCGTGTGCGGTTTGCATTTGTTTAAATTTGCAGCCAAGCCTATGTACTCGGGTTGTCACGCCCCCCCGCCTCCCTGCTGTTTCAGAGAGGATGAGAGGAGCGAGCGCTGCCGAAAAAGACCGAGCCGAGTGTACTGGGCTCGGCTCGCAGTCCCGCCATTGGACCTGTGTTATGTCCATCATAGGAGCTGGGCGAGCGGAGCCGAGTACACAGTACACTCAGCTCGGTCTTTTTCGGCAGCGCTCGCTCCTCTCATCCTCTCTGAAACAGCAGGGAGGCGGGGCGGCATGACTGCGAGCGGAGCCAAGGACTCGGCTCGGTCTTTTTCGGCGGCGCTCAGTCTTTTTTGGCTCAGACAGTGGGGATCGGCGTAAAATACACACCCACGATTTTCCCCTGATCTTAAGGGGAAAAAAGTGCGTGTTATACGCCGATAAATATGGTATTTGAAAATTGATCAATTCTGATGTACTGACGGCTGATCTAATTTCTCCAGGCCCTAAAATGCCAGAACAGTACAAATACCCCCTAAATGATACCTTTTTTGGAAAGTAGACAGTCAGGCATTATTTAGTAGGTGGCATGGCAAGTTTTTTGAAGTTGCAATTTTTAAGGCAAAATAAAGAAATTAAATAATTTTTTCCCCACAATTTTCTATTTTGTTTGCATGTTCTACCTGTGCTTGCATGGGTTTCCTCTCACACTCCAAAGACATGGTGGTAGGTTAATTGGCCCTAGTATGTGTATGTATGAATGTGAGTTGGGGACCTTAGATGGTAAGCTCTTTGACAGCCATGAACACTCTGCACATGAGTTCCACTTTACAGAAGCCTTGAACATTTCCAATAATTTTATGGCTTTAATAGCAGCAATAAGCTTAAAACAATAGCTCTGGAACCCAAGCAGCATGGAAAATAAATGGAGACTTTCACTGCTGAATTCTCCTTTTGAAAATGCTAGTATCCCTGCCTGTTATTCTGATGCGGACTCGAAACAAGTATAGCGATAAGTAGTTTAAGTCTGGGGTTAAGTCTGCGAATTTACAGCGGGTTTAACACCGATTCGCAGGTCATGTAAAAAGCAAAGTATTCCATGACTTTGGTTCACATCTGTGCGTTGCCAATTTGGTGCGAGGAGGAAAAAAAAAAAAAAAAAAAAAAGGGTCCTGTGCGCGATGACTGCGGGTGCGAGGCAAATTCCTATGGTGACATGCAAATTTTATCTTCATAGGCTTCAATTGAACTTGCAGTACATCACATCGCAGTAGTGTGAACTTAGGCTTTGGTGATATTCTAATGCTGCAAGAAATCTGCAACAAGGACACAGGCAGCATCAAAGTAGTCAAAGGTTCTAATCTTCTCCAACAGCTGTTGCAGATTTCCCTTTACTTCCTGTCCAGTTAAAGCATTGTTGCGTTGACAGTAAAAGAAGGAAAATCTCTCTCTAAGCCAGGTTCACATTGAAGCGATTTGACATCTCAAATCACATGCCAAATCAGTGCTGTGCCGATTCCCAAAAGTTGTTCCTGTACTACTTTTGGCGACTTCAGAGGGCGATTTGTATAGACATCTGTGCAGGAACCCACACAGATGTCTGTAAAATCGCCCCTGAAGTCGGACTGCATTTCCAGGTTGAAATAGTGCGAGTTCAGCTGAACTCGCATGATTTCTAACCCGCTCCAATGTGAACCTTTGCTAAGGGCCCTTTTACATGGGCATTCTGTTTGTCCATTATTCATCTTTCGTTTTTGAATGAAAGAAACAGTAAGGCTGGGTTCACACTATTGCGCATTGGATGCGGGTTTCCCCGTAAACAATTCACATAGCAGGAGATTGTGATCGGCTCTCTATGGAGCCGGTTCACACATCACCGGAGCGGCTCCGATGTGAATTGCACAGCAGTCATGTGCATCTTTTGGTCCATTTCAGGTCCAAATTCAGACAAAAATTTGGGTTGAAATGCCTGAAGCCTAGTACACACTAGTAGGTTATTTTTCTTTCAACCCAGCAGGCTGAACGAAAAAAAGCCTGAAAGTGCCGGAGCCATGGTACAAATTATACGATGTCAGTACAGCAATCTCCCCTGCTGTGCTATTGTGTTCTGACCAGGGGACGCCCTTGCCCCCCGTCGAACCGGCTGCCAAAAACACGGGCCGAATGTCGTCTGGTTTCTATTGAAACAGCCAATGCCGTCCGACATTTGGCTTAATTCATGCCGATGGGCCTGCAGATGTACTCATCATCCTCCTACATCCGTGTCGGTTTAGGTCCATTATTTTTAAAAAGAAAAAGGCTGTATCAGTTTAGACAGATCTGAACAGGTATTAATAGATGCCATCCATTGAAATCCATTCATGTTATTTCTATTTTTAGGCAAAAAACATTGTTGTTGTTTATACTACGGTCATCCATGATTAGCTTCTTCAACAACTAGAAAAAACAGATACAAACATGGATGTAAACTGAACTGCACTGAAGATGGAGGTGCAAACTGATGTTAACCTGAATCAGTCTTTATCAGTATTTTCTTAGACCCCTTTTCACACTAAGGTGTTTTTTGCGCTAAAGATAGCGCCTGAAAACTGCCTCCTCTGCAGCCAGTGTGAAAGCCTGAGTGCTTTCATACTGGGGCCGTGTGCTTGCAGGACAGGAAAAAAAAAGTCCTGCAGGCAGCATCTTTGGGGCAGTGGGGGAGCGGCGCTGCACATTCATTTTGATGGGTCGTTCAGGCGCTATTAAACCTTTAGCCGCTAGCGGGGGTTAAAAAGCGCCCCGCTAGCTGCCAAATAGCACCGCTATAACAGCAGTAAAGCGCCGCTAAAACTGGTGGCGCTTTACCGCCATCGCCCCCCCCCCCCCCCCCCCACCCCCACCCCAGTGTGAAAGGGGGCTTAGACTGAACAGATAAGGTCCATGTGAAAGGACCCTAAGCAGTAAAAACTTGACAAAACTGATCCTCCTTGAAAAAAAAAAAAAAAAAAAAAAAAAATCACAGTGATACTACTTACTACTTCTTCCAGAGCAGCACTTCTTCCAAAGGAACATGTGAGGTGTGCAAGGCAGTTCACAAAAGAGGAGAAAAGGTCATTCGGAATGGCGGTCAGAATATTGCGTGGAAACACCGTTATTAAATTGCTGATTATGCTGGAAATTCCAACTGCTTCGGAATCTTCAATTTCTACCCTGAACAGAAAAAACAAAACAAAAATAAAGATAGCCATACATGCAGAAAGATCAGACCCCTACAGTTCCCTGTTTTCATCTAGCTTGCTCATTTATATTGTGAGCTTATGGAATGGTCTCCCCAACCCTGTCTACAAGGCAGTACATACTATTAAAAGTTTTATTATATCCGTTTTATATATGCAAAAAAAAAAAATAGCTGTTGACCCTGTGAGATAGCTTGTGAGGCCGGTAACTTTCAGCTGTACACTCTTATAAGAAAGCGGGAGGCGTTCTGTGGTCCTAACAATGCTGAACCTCCATAGATACTACAGTACAATGACTGGTCGCCCTAGCACAGGCAACGTGTTACTGGCAGGATAACCAGGAAAAATTAAAGCAAAAAAGGCCTAAAAGAAAGAAAACTAATGCAGCCACCACATATAAGGACTGGTAAGCAGTAATACATTACATTTGTACTTTTGGGTTTAGATACACTTTAAAACACAATCCACTTACAAAACAGCTTTCCAATACACCCACATATCCTCAACATTAAAGACTGATCGCACTATATGTACATATACTACATAGCAAAGGGAACCACTGCTCTTACATTGCACTGCAACGCAATAAATAACTGATAGTTAAATGGTATCGGCTGTACAAAGAAAATGTCTCTTCTCAGGTTTAGAATGCAATCCCAATTAAAGCAGTATTACACAAAAGAGAAAATTATCTTGCAGCTTACCAATTCATAGCTGTAATGGCTGCATTCATTTACTTTTTTAGGTTTCTATTTTCATCTGGTGAGGTTTGTTATTCATCAAAAGCACAAGCTATCCAGTAGAATGTGTCAGTTTACATGAATGAGACAAGCCATTTAACACTGGTAGGGGTGCTTACAATGATCAGCCTTCATTATAAAATCTTAATCCTAAAAAGGGAAAATTGATTTCTGAAACTGATTATAAAGTGTTAGGCCCCTTTCACACTGGGGCGGTGGGGGCGTCGGCGGTAAAACAGCGCTATTTTTAGCGCTGTTTTACCGTCGTTTTTGCAGCTGTATTTGGCCGCTAGCGGTGCGTTTTAACCCCCGCTGGCGGCCGAAAAGGGGTTAAAACCGCTCGTACAGCGCGGCTATAGCCGCGGTATAGCCGCGGTATAGCCGCGCTGTCCCATTGATTTCAATGGACAGGAGCGGTTTAGGAGCAGTGAACACACCGCTCCTTCACCGCTCCAAAGATGCGGCTCGCAGGACTTTTTTTACCGTCCTGCCAGCGCACCGCTTCAGTGTGAAAGCCCTCGGGCTTTCACACTGAACAAACAGTGGAGGCTGTTTAGGGGCAGTTTGCAGGCGGTATTTTTAGCGCAATAACACCTGCAAACCGCCCCAGTGTGAAAGGGGCCTAAGGCTGGCCATACATTAGAACATTCTCTTGTGCAATTTCCCTTTAGATTTACCAAAACCATATAAAAAGGTCAAACCTAAACACTTTCAATTTGTATGCAATCGGGCTCGTGCACTACAGTGCATCCGGAAAGTATTCACATCGCTTTACTTTTTCCACATTTTGTTATGTTGCAGCTGGTTCCAAAACAGATTAATATAATTATTTTCCTTAAAATTCCACAAACACCCCATAATGACAACGTGAAAGAAGTTGGTTTGAAATCTTTGCAAATTTATTGAAAAAAAAAAAAAAAAAATCTAGGGCTGTTACTGATTAAAAAAATCGATTAATCAAACACGAAATTTTTAATCAATTAATCGACTAATTTTGATTATTTATAACGCACATACAGATCCAACTACTGCGGGGCATGGCTAGGACATCACACGTCAAATCAAAAGCAAGCGCCGCTGTCATGGCAACAGCAGAAGCCGATCCACGCTGCAAAAATATCAGAGCTTATCAGCCTCTAAGGACAACAATGTTAAAAACGGAGGTTATCAAATTTGCCTACACTTAGCTCACTGAATGATCCCAGTTAAACACATCCGTGTTTACCATCACTATTCCAGGCTGTCCGGTGACGTCACGGACATAGAGGTCACCGGACTCCTCCCCCCTTCCCTTCACAGCCTTTGCCATGACACTCAACATTGAGCTCAGGTGCATCCTGTTTCCACTGATCATCCTTGAGATGTTTCTTCAACTTCATTGGCGTCCACCCGTGGTAAATTCAATTTATTGGACATGATTTGAAAGGGCACACACCTGTCTATATAAAGGTTCAACAGTTAACAGTGCACGTCAGAGCACAAACCAAGCCATGGAGTCCAAATAATTATCTGTAGACCTCCGAGACAGGATTGTATTCAGGGCACAGATCTGGGGAAAGCTACAGAAAAATGTCTGCAGCATTGAAGGTCACAATGAACACAGTGGCCTCCATCATCCATAAATGGTAGAAGTTTGGAACCACCAGTACTCTTCCTAGATTGGCTGGCCCGGCCAAACTGAGCAATCAGGGGAGAAGGGTCTTTGTCAGGGAGGTAACCAAGAACCTGATGGTCACTCTGACAGAGCTCCAGCATTTCTCTGTGGAGAGAGGCAAACCTTCCAGAAGAACAACCATCTCCGTAGCACTCCACCAATCAAGCCTGCATGGTAGAATGGCCAGACAGAAGCCACTCCTCAGTAGAATGCACATGACAGTCCACCTGGAGTTTGCTAAAAAAGGCACCTGTAGGACTCTTAGACCATGAGAAACAGAATTCTCTGGTCTGATGAAACCAAGAATGAACCCTTTGGCCTGAATGACAAGCGTCATGTCTGGAGGAAATCAGGCACCGCTCATCACCTGGCAGCATCATCATGCAGTGGGGATGTTTTTCAGTGGCAGGAACTGGGAGACTTGTCAGGATTGAGAAAAAGATGGGAACTGGGAGACATTCATCTTCTAACAGGACAACAACCCTAAGCACACAGCCAAGATAACAAAAGAGTGGCTACGGGCATAACTCTGTGAATGTCCTTGAGTGGCCCAGCCAGAGCACAGACTTGAACCCGATTGAACATCTCTGGAGAGATCTGAAAAGGGCTGTGCACAGATGCTCTCAATCCAAACTGATGGAGCTCCAGGGGTCCTGCAAAGTAGAATGGGAGAAACTGCCTAAAAATAGGTGTGCCAAACTTTTAGCATCATACTCAAAAAGACTTGAGGCTGTAATTGGTGCCAAAGGTGCTTTAACAAAGTATTGAGCAAAGACTGTGAATACTTATGGCTATGGGATTTCTTTTTTTAATAAATTTACAAAGGTTTTAAACAAAGTTCTTTCACGTTGTCATTATGTGGTATTATAAGGAGTGTTGCCTCACGCGCTATCACTTGTAAAAGAGGCAGGAAAGTTACTGCAGCAAACACCGATGGATAAAAATCTGTGACCCTGAGATAAGATAAATAATAATGTGTGGTGCTGCGCTGTAGTGAAATAGATAGTGAATATACAGAAATCAGTAGAAATGTGACATCAATGGATAAACCAATATATACCACTCTCCTAATAGGTGCAAAGTAATATAGCGAAACAATAACCAAAAATCAAACAGATATAAAGGGGATAAATCATCAAATGATAAATGGCACAAAGTGTATAACAGAAATGAAACAAACGCACTCAGCAAATAGTGAGTGTAAGTGCTACTCAATACACATAAAATATGACATAAAAAGTCCATGAAACGTCTTTAAAAACAGTGAATCGTAAAAAGTGATAAATGCTTCCACCTTGCAATAATTAATAAGAACGTGTGTCTCTCCTTTCAGTGCAGTGACACCTCTGTTCAAATTGGCCTCTCACCATACTGCTGTAAGTTAACAGCATGTGTAAATGCTCTGGTGAGCTCCATTGGTTGCTGATGGTCCTCCTCTCTCACATAGAGCATACAAGCTTAGGGGTCATCCTCTCTTTGATCCGGTGTGGCTCATATGGGGGGGATGTAAACTCTTCTATAGGGATCCTCAGTCTGGGAATCCTCCCAGGCTCACCCGTGTGATATGTAGAAGGAAAGAATACTTGTATAGTGTAGTAGTGTTTAAAACTATTTAATAGTAAAAATAGCAAGCGCTACTCAAATAAAATACAAGGATCAATAACATAAAATCCACGAGCAGAGAGCTCATATTCCTGCATCTCACTACCGGTGTGCCCATCTACCAATCCCAATGCGTATAGTCATGCCCACGCAACTTCATCAGGGAATCGCCTGATGAAGTCAAGTGAGCGTGACGATACGCCTCGGGATTGGTAGACCGCCACACCAGAAGTGACGCAGGAATACGAACTCGGTGCTCGTGGATTTTATGCTGTTGATCCTTGTATTTATGCGAGTAGCACTTGCTATTTTTGCTATCAAATAGTTTTAAACACTACTACACTATACAAGTATTGGCCTCTCTCAGCAGTAAGGTGAGAGGCGCAGAGGTGTCACTGCACTGAAAGAAGAGTCACACGTTCACATTACTTATAAAAGTCACACGTTCTTATTACTTATTGCACAGTGAAAGCATTAATCACTTTCTGTTTCACTGTTTTTTAAGGCGTTTCATGGACTTATGTTATATTTTATGTGTATTCAGTAGCATTTACACTCACTGAGTGGGTTTGTTTCATTGATGTCACCTTTCTACTGATTTCTGTATATTTACCATCTATTTCACTATAGCGCAGCACCACACATTATCATTATGAGGTATTGTTTGTAGAATTTTGAGGAAAATAATTTATTAAATCCATTTTGGAATTAGGCTGTAACATAAAATGTGGAAAAAGTGAAGCCCTGTGAATACTTTCTGGATGCACTGTACATAGTTGAAAGTTAATCTAAAGGAAATTAAACAAGGAAATTGTATAATGTATGGTCGGCATTTGCTGGAGTTTGGCTTCAATTTGTTAGTGTATCTAAATCTGTACATCTAACACTCCCCTCCCCCCAGACTGACAATGCTGCAGTTTGTTATGCTTATTTCCTAACTAATACAAGAGGTGTGTTACTAGCTAGACCACCCGGTGAAAGAGAAGAAAAAAAAATAAAGAAAGAAAATAAAAACTAGTACAGCCACCACATCTAAGGATTGGTAAGCTGCAACAGAATACATTTTTGGTTTTAATACCACTTTAAATTGACATGGAAAATGAGTGATCTCTGTGTCTTTTTGGGAATATAATGAACACTTATACTAAATTGTAATTAGGGATGCATCTGCCTTTAAAGGCTGAAATCCAAAAGCCTACAAGAATAAACCCATGGCTGAGTGTTGCGGCATTTCGTGTTTCCAGACACAGACCGTCTACTATAAAGTTATCTCTAGGACTGCGCAAGCCGTTGGCACTATATACTAGGGGTCTTCAAAAAGTTTCCGCACTTTTAATATTTAATAGAATTTAAAAAAGTGCATAAACGTTTTGAGGAACCCTAGTAAATACTGTATAATAATCTGATGTGTATGTCATTACTCACAATACGCTGCTCACAACTAACACCCCTGTCAAGCAAGCCCTCTATACATGTGGTACATCCAGAGTTCAGTAGTATCAATGAATATTGGCATCTGCATAGAGCCAATGACTATGGTGAATACATCTACATATTACAGTCTAGAGAAATAACAGAGCGCTTGATGATTCAAGGAACTATGACAGGAGAAAAAGTGTTGTTGAAAGTCTTCATAGCCATGTTAACGTGTTACACATATATATACACAAGCATTCTCTATACAGGTAAAACATCCTACAACAATAATCTGTACATACCCGTTAATTGTATTCAGCAATCCTTCAATAAAATGTGCCAAGTAGTCTACTTGTGACCTCTCATCAGGAAAGATGGGACCATGGAGGGATGCCAGCTGCGCCAAGCACTGTAATGAGTCCTGGGCCATATCTGAATCCTCTCTGATCTTCCGGTGAACCTGTAGTGGAGCACAGCAGGGTCACCAGTTGTAGCAAAGACCACACATATACCCCTGGCAAAGAAGCCGACTTAAGGAGGTTTTTTTATGCAGTCTGGATGAGTAGGCCTCTAATCCACACGAGGTTCGGCAGCAGCCCACTTTTCCGGCAGTCTCGGCTCATCATTTAAAATAGCTAAAATGTTCCTGGGTGATACCTTCATCTTGAAGGCCGAGCTAAAACAGATGCCAGCCCGCCACTCACTTCTCCGTCTAAAAACAGCAGTCATGACAGTTATCTGGATTATGCCAGCTATGCCTGGGCTACTGCGTCTGGCTATACTTAGATGACAGTTTCAAATCAAGTGTATATGGATGCAGCTTTGATGGAGGTAAAAACCGCAGGGAGTTAATCAGGGTCTGTGCTGCGGCCGTGCCTTTCAACCGTACCGCACTCAATCATTCATTCACAGCACTTTATATGAAAGGCAGTAAGTCACTACGCTGCCAGAACGTTCCCTATTACAGTCAAGCGGCACTTTCCCAGGCCTGCTGCTAGGAACTGGTTAACATTTGGCCCACAGACACAATGGAAGGCAGCACAGTGCCCCCAAGTGGGAGCAATAAAAAAAAATTACTAACACTATTTCAAAGGTAGAAGCATTACAATAAAAACAATCAGACAAGTACAAAATGGAACAATGTTTGTGTGCATTGATCCAAAATTAAGCATATAAATTTTACCAGGAAACAGAAACATGAGTAAGGATCCTTTCACACAAGCTGTATTCGTTTGTCCACAGACATAACTTATGGTACAGTTTAGATCCATCTGAAAACACGACAGACGGATGTAAACTGATGTATGCCTGTTTACATTCACTTACATCTGAGTCCGTTTCTGTCCGCAGAAAAAAAACTGAAATTGTTTTGGGTCCTTCTCCATTTTTTGAGACAAAAACAGATGTAAACAGGCATATTCTATTTTGTTTATGTCAGTTTTTGGGTAAGAAACTTTTTTGGGTTTTCTTCTATGACCATTTTCTTCAACAACTTGAAGACTTAATCCTTTCGGCCAACAAACATAACGCTTGTTTTCAGATGAGGGGAAGGCCTGACTAGCTGAGGATCATTTCCCTCCAGCTGGAGACTCCCCTTCTATGTAGACTGTCCCTCCCCGAGGGAACAGTGATCCCCTCCCCATAACCCCTCCATTTTTTTCCTTCCCACCTCTCCCCCCTTTGCCCCACCTCTACCTCCCTGCTGTACCTTTCTCCCTATAAAAACTAAAAATAGATCACTGAGGTTGCCATTGTGAGACTAGATCTCTGGTGTGGTTTACGAGGTAGACCTAGAAGAGGAATAATGTACTTTTTCTAGAGACATGTTGTTTGCTTTCTTTTACTATTACTTAGATTTTTGTACCTCTACGGGAATTCTATCTCGCAAGCACACACACACACACACACACACACACACACACACACACACACACACACACACACACACACACACGGTTTCTTATATATGTATGTAAACTTCCAAGTGATTCTTTAAATATAAAAAAATACACATCTGAAACAAAGTTAGAAGTTCAGAACCGGCAGATTCACAAGATATCTTCTATGACCCATCATATCCAGAAAAAAAATGTTCTGTGTACCCCCAAGGATCATAGTTTCACTGCGACTTCTCTGACTATGCAACCAAGTTTTTACCCTGGTCATCGCCTTCCCCCTGGTTAGATGGCTGGGGCTTAGGACCAAAAAAGTTTTCTGGCTTACAAACCTAACAGCAGATACCTTCAGGTTTCCAAAAGGCAGGGCTTTTACTTTAAAAGGCTTAAGGGCTATTGCACATCTACCTGTTTCACATGTTAGAGGGACCTTGTCACTACAGGGTCAAAAAAGCAGGAGGGAGAAACCACTGTGTGCAATTGGGGAAACATGTATTTGACTCATCTGGTCAAATACAACAGGGGAGCAGCATTGAGGTGTGTTTTTAGTACACAGGCTAATGGAAAGGCAAGTGCAGAGCCTCTATCTGCAAGTATAGATATTTCTTAGTTTGACCCTGTAGTGACAGGTTCACTTTAGTGCAAGTGTCCAGGTTTGTCACGGTTTTTAATGGCATTAGTTCACATCTGTGTGTGGTGCATTGGACAAAAAAACGCTTTTTGATGTGTACGTGCATTTTAAAAGGCCAATGGATGGCTGGCCATTGTTTTTAATGAAGATAGTTCAACATCTGTATGGTGTAAAAACTGAAAATGTTATGCTTGCTTTTTGATGTGCTAAAATGCCTTATTGAAATGGCAGCGCATGTCAAAATACCTGCCCAATGCAGTATAAAAAAAAGCAGGATAATGCATACCCAGCAGCCTTATGTAACCAGGTATAGGTACAAAGAATTTCCTCACATTCGATTGGTCATTAATCTAGCAGAGAAGCTATACATTAGAGCTCTCAGGAATTAGACAATCCTACATTTCACGTGGAGAGCTCTCTGGAATCTGGCTGCAGCACATTCCAGAGAATGCAAACTAAAAAGGAAACCGGTCATGAGAGAAATACACAAGCTGCAACTGTTGGCCTATTGCAGCAGAATATGTAGGCAGCCATTAAAGGCAATGTAATAGTATAACTTCTGATCCTTGTCCTGGATTAGGGAGTTATAAAAAAAAAAAATGTATCCTGGGATTTACCAAGGCAGACTAGTATATTCAAAGCAAAGAGTCCAGATTGGTAGATATCTTATTTCTCTCAAGAGAGAATCTTGCATCAAATCCAGGTTTTGTAAATTTTTCCCTGAAAAGGTCCTGAAAAATATGTAATTAAACCAGATATTTTATTGCATTTTCCCTTTTTTATAGGCTTTGAAAAGAAAAAGCGAAGTTGGCTTTGTACATAAAAAAAAAAATACAAAAATGGATATCATTCAGCATTGCTAGAATTGCTCAGATTCTCCATTTCCTACGAGAAGGATGTCCCAAACATTTTCACCTAATCAAAATACTACAGAAACCCGATCGCGCCACACAATGTATATTATGTCTACTGGAATGCAGCTGGGCATACTCGGCAGTCTCAGAATGTGACCATACCGTTCAAATTTTACTTACATTTTATGAGGGTCAGCAGTAAATATAAATTGAAAATGGTACGTTTATGACATTGGTTATGGCAGAACTGTCAAATGCTCCATTTGTAGTGGTAATGTAATGACAACCAAACTCAAATAAAAAATGCGAGAGAGAAAGAAAGAGAGCGAACACTTCTTAGCCACATCATGAGTATGCATGCAATATGCTCACAAATACTTCTCTAACAGCCCATGCGATAACATTTACACACACACGAAGCAGTGAATACAAAATAAATTGGACCGCTGTAATGAAGTAAATGTGGCACGTTCAGTTACATACTAAGACTGATCAGACACACGTCTAGGGTTTGTTCCATGCAAGATAAAAATGATAGGCAACACAATGTAAAACAAACAAAAATTAAATCTGAAAACTATCACGTCACCGGCCTATTCTATATTTCTTATGAGATCAAACAGCTGAAAGAATTTTCCATGAACCTGCACATATATAATTTATCTTTGAGTAAGACTACAGTGAGTGGCCAGAAAAATTCAAACCAGCCAATCCTCTTCTCCTACCAAGATAGCTTGGCCAGGAATGTCTAACTAGGTATGGGGAATGCCATAAAAATATACATTTCCTGCGCTGACTGTATCAAGCAGTGGCGGTGCTTCCATTAGGGCGTCGCCCCCTCTGTCAACAATAGATAAGATTCATGCATTACATGAATCTATCCATGGCCACCGCTGCCACCCCCTTTTTCAGGCGTCTGGCCCCTCTTCGGGCGCCTGAATTACAGCAGCGGGGGGCGTTTCTGAAGTACTCGATTAGAGTCATAGGCTCTAATAGGCGTCAAAAAAGGTAAACAGCGAGTGCCATGCTTAGCGCTCACAGTTTCACCCAGGTGAGTTAGAAAAGCGAATGAATATTCGCTTCCCTAACACTGAACCGCCTCTCCGCCAATCAGGTGCTTGGGTCTGTTACCAGTCACCCTGATTGGATGAAACGACAGGAGCTGTGATTGAACCCTTATCAGGCGTCCAATCATGGAGGACAGGAGAAGACATCGAGGAGCATGGAGGAAACCGCTCGCTGCCCTCACCCGCTGCCCCACCGAGACAGGGTAAGTGCCGGGCAAACGGCGGGGAGAGTGGCTGCGTTCGATGGGCACAGTGAGGCTGCAATTGATGGGTTTTTTCCAGAATTTTTCCGTTTTTTTGCGCCCCCCCCCAAAGCACCAGCCGCCACAGGTATGAAGCCAGATTGGGAGAAATATATTCTGCCTGTATTCGGTCTTAAAGTAAGCCTGCCATGGGAAAAGTATAAAAGCTTCCACTGCAGACCTCTCTTGGCTGTCATGTTGAACCATTTAGGTCAATATTATGAGTCAATGACTTAGACCATGGTACTATTGATGGCCCTAAAAGTGAAGTCACAACTATCTCTACCTACAACTCTTCAGATTGACAGCTTATTGCTCTCAGGAGCTTAGGGAAAGGATGTAAAAGCCATGCTCAAACCCTTTCTCCAGCACTTTTTTGTGGGACACAGGGGAAATCCAGCTGGCTTTATTATTTAAAATACAAGGTGTTCTAAAAAGTTTTGAGACTAGTTCGGTAACACGCCAACAGATGGCAGCATAAGGCTGCCCGCACAGTCACGGGGAGCATTGCCCTTCATAAATCAGTGTGCCAAAAGACATCGTCCTGTGTACGTCTGCCATTTCATCATAGGCACCAAGTTAGAACAAAGAGCAAATATGAAACTTTGCGTCAAACTTGACAAATCTGCCACAGAGACGTCTGACATGATTCGGCAAGTCGATGCTGCAATGAGTCTTTAGAGGTGTTTTGAGTGGCATGCGCACTTCAAGAGCGTAAGATGACGAGAGATCAGCAAGACCTTTGCAACGAGCTCAACCCCCGAAAACTTTGAAACCATTCGGCAACTTGTGCATGAAGATTGGAGAACAATCACGCGTGCCACTCAAAACCCCTTAAATGACTCATTGCAGAATTGCCGTAAACTTGCTGAAATGAAATAGAAGATGTGGTAACGCATGTGGTCAGACTAGCACCAGTTGCACAGCTCCCGATGTCTTTTGGCTCACTGGACTTATGAAAATCCGTGCTCCCAGTGACTGTGGGTGCACTAGTCTCGAAACTTTTTGATACCACCTCAAACAGAAAAAATGCCCCCACTTGCACAGCTTGAAAAACTAAATCACAAATAGCCCACAGAGCACAGATCTCACTTATTAATATGTCCTTACTGGATGCGACTCAGAATATTCAATTTACATATGTGCAGAAACGGGAACAGAAGTTTAAATGTCCTATAAATAGAAGATGACTGCAATTAAATTTGGCTTACTGTATCCACAAGTTATCCCTTTTGCTGGGTCAAAAGTATCCCATGTAATGCTCTTTGTAAAACTTTCTGCATTAGGAAAAGGTACCATGATAAAACTCAAAAACACAAGGAACCCCTGGATCGAACCTCGTTTACCCTCCTCTTTTCACATGTACTCACAGCCAAATTATAAAATTAGTATAAATTACAATAGAAATGCATGCTAAGGTGCTTAGACAAGACAACAAAGTTAAAAAAGGGCAAGTTAATTCCAAAAACATTACAGGATAAAAACCAGGAACAATTAAGATAAATTTACTGTCTATTACAGGTGTGATAGAAAATCTTTCCACTCATACATACCTCCCAGAGAGCCCCACATCAACTTGATACAGACACAAATTATATGTGATTTCTGTACTGATTCCTCCTCCTGAAACTCCTCCTCTCAGCACCACTGTAGTTCAGAAGGCAGGCTCTGTGAAATGTGTGACACAGAAGTGTCTACTCACAGGGCATCGTGAATAGGTGTCACAGAATTCAATGAAGTAAACGTGTGGGGATCGTCACAAAGTAAGTTTACAAACTTCAAGATGATTCAGATTAATAGGAGTAGGCTAGAAATAATTGAAATACATTGTAGAAGTAAATATGTGATTTTTCATTTTTACCATATATACACTTTAAATGACAACTCTGGGTCTGCTAGGGCTAATCACATCCCATCCAAGATGGCGGCTTTGAGCAGCAGCTTCAGGGCTCTGTCTACACAAGGGAGGCTTTTAAAAGGTACATATAAGGCCAAAATACATTAAATTGGATGATTGTTGTTGAAATGGATGGTCTGGTGACAAGGTCCCTTTAAAGTATATGTAATGGGTCTAATTTTTATCATCTGCATTACTGCTCCAGCTTGGTGGTCAAGAGTTCTGAACCTAGTTGGTCAGTGTAACAGCAACAGGCACCCCTATTTTTCACTCCAGACAGGTCTAGAGAAGAACTATGGTAAAATCATAATCATCAGATAAGTAATATAAGCTGCCCATACCAATAAGACAGGGCTCTCTGTTTTTTAACCCTCTGGAACATTTTGGAAATACATGTTGCATTGCCCTGCATGGACAAAGACATGCCTTTTAATGCAGTGCACCATGCCCAATCGCACAGCAATGTACAGAAGCACAGCGCATTGCGCTGCTGTACATTGCCATGAATTAAGTGTACATTTTGTACACTTTAAATAAAACCAAAAAAGCAGACGTGGGAATCGTGCACCACATTGCCCCCTACTGCAGCTCTCTGTTCCATTGTTAATTCCTGCTGTGCGGTCTGGTGCCTAACAGGTCACAGACTGGTACTGGTCTATGCCTGGGGGGGGGGTTGGGGACCTCTGCTCTAAACCACTTTGAAGCCTTTGAGGGGTAGGCAACCTCAGCCCTCCAGCTGTGGTGAAACTACAAATCCCATCATGCCTCTGCCTCTAGGAGTCATGCCTGTGATGGTCAGGGACTTGCAATGTCTTATGGGACTTGTAGTTCCAAAATAGCCAGAGGGCCGAGGTTGCCTACCCCTGCTTTGATTTTTAGCTCATTATAAGCTTTCATTGCGAATAATTGCTCTTTCAGTGCACCAATCTAAACTAACTCATCTGTTCAAGCATTTACTTGAATCCTTGAGCGTCTACACCAGTGGCTCTCAACCTCAGTCCTCAAGTACCCCAACAGGCCAAGTTTTGGGAATTTCTCTTAGATAAAATAGCTGTCCAAAATACCAAGCCATTGACTCTGATTTAAAGCATCTGTGCAAGATAAAGGAAAACCTGCAAATATGGCCCTTTGGGGGGTACTTGAGGACTGAGGTTGAGAACCACCGATCTACACCACAATCTTTTAGGGTCTTTACAGCTTTGGTAACCAATCTGCGGGCCTTTGGCACTTTTTTGTGTGACCCTCGAGGCCCCTGCAAAACACTACAGTTTCCCTATTCCCCGGTTATAGCAGCGATTTTTAGTAGCAGTATCATCTCTGACCATCTCCTGTATAATGTCCTTAGTCTCTCACCATAACTTGTATCACGTCCACAGTTTCTGATCATCTCTTGCATTATTGTCCGCAGTCTCTGACCATTTCTTTTGCCATGTCCACAGCCTTCGACTATATCCTGTTATGTGTCTGCTGTCTCTGAAAATCCACTGAATTTTATTTGCGGCCCTATGGTGATGTTGAGGGCCAAGCTTGAGGCTCCCATATCAAGAAAGTTGACCACCACTGCTTTAGGGCCAGTTCACACCATGAGTCGCACAGGAATGTGCTGTGCATTTCTGTGCGATTCACACGCAATCCAGGTGCAGTGCGAATTCAGGCTATTCATTTTAAAGGGCTTAAAAGTGCGCCGGACTGCACCAAAAGCAGTGCATGTACGACTTTATAAAACACACAGCAACTGGATCGCATGCTACTATTGTGCACTTTTCAAGATAAGAATATTTTCAACAAATACAGACAATAGCCGTTAATCTTCCAGAAATTCAGCCTCCTTGTCTTTTTCTGTGAGCTTAATCCACCATGGAATTGAGGTAACTACAGCAGATATGTTGGAAGTATGGCCTGTGTGACAAACAGGAGATCTACAGTGGCGGAACTAGCATAGACATGAAGGGACACGAAGTATGTTATGCCAGGATTACCAAAGGAAAAGAAGCCTGAAAATAATACAGCCACCACATCTAATGGGTAAACTGCAAAATATTACAATTTTATTTTTGAATTTAGATGCTTTAATCATAACCATTGTAGCCTGCCAAACATGCTGACCCTCTGCCTCCAAATCTTTTCAAATTGCTGACCCAGGTTCCTTTAAATCATAGTAAAGTGAAAATTAAAGTGATGGAGTGGAATCCAAAGTTCCACCAACATTGCAGCTTCACTAGGTACCAGTTTGGTAGCAAACAGCTGGACATATGCAGAAATTCAATATTACTGTAGGCTACAGAATGTTATTTTTAGTAATACAATACTGCCGGGATATGAAATAGATGGGCCCTACATAAACAATGCAATAATTACACCATGTCTCATCTAAACCATGATCAAAGATGTCCCATAAAACAAGAAGATGGATTAAGCAAAGTCAATCCGGCTGGCAATAAAAAGAACACGCTTCTCTCTCCCGACAGCAAATCTCTTAGTAGATAGATAATATATGGTGCATGGTTACGAGGTGTTTATATTCTGACTCATTCACCATGGAGACCCAATAGCTGGACCGTGGAATTGAGAAGGTAAAGGGTTAACTGACTGAGACGGGGATATTTGCAGGAGGTGGTCACAGCTGACAACAGCAGCTGTTTAGAAGTCTAGTAGACAGCTGTTATGTGTGTGCCTGTCACTGCTTATGGACGACTTTTACACCTCATCACAAGCAAGAAATACAGACTCAGTGTTGTCTCAGAAGCCAAGCCGTGCAAATCATAGACACAACATGCTGCTCCTCTGACACAGGCGGTTGTGCACAAGAATCATGGGCTGGGCGTAGAATGAAATGATGGACCTTAAGTGAGTAATGACAGCCCCATCAATAAGGCACGTCTCAAGCGTTCTTAAAGTGTACCTGAACTGAAAAAAAGTGAAGATTTGCAATGATATATAGAACACCTAGAAATACTAATTGTGCCATGAAAGTTTCACCTTACTCTGAATTACACCTGAAAAACAGGAGTTAACTTCATGGTATACAAGAGTTCCAAGGCATGGCTGATTACTAATGGGAAAAAGATCAGCTGAAGTAGGACGACTAGCAATAACTAGTCCTTTGCCCTTTGATGTCCACAGCTTCAGCTTCCAGATTTCATTAGGTCTTTAAATTTAAGCTGGTTCAGTAGTTTACCCATGGCACATATACTGCAGATAAACAGCTACTAGCATAAGGTCAAGCTGGCACTCCCACAACTGCTGCACAACAGACACCCCTTCAACGTCCATTGTAAATGATTTTCCTTTTTAACCCATACTTGAAGTGATTAAAGATATGTAGTACACAAGGAGGGTTTATATAGCAAGATAATAAAATACACATAAAAGTACATGCTCGCTGGTGGAGGAGGTGGTGCTCACAGCTTGTTTTGACAGTTGTAGTGCCCTCATGTGCTGGATGGGCAGTCATAGCCTAGGGAATGTTTTATACATGCTGGGTCCCTTTTGCAAACCTTGGTGTATGCACGAGGAAGCCATCAGTATACAAGGATGACACTAGTTGCTGCATGATTGTAACAAAGGTTCAGTTCCCCAATGGTATATGGCAGTGATGGCGAATATTGGCACCCCAGATGTTTTGGAACTATATTTCCCATTATGCTTATGCATGCTGCAGTGTAAATGAGCAACATGGGAAATGTAGTTCCAAAATATCTGGGGTGCCAAGGTTCGCCATCACTGGTATAGGGGTTTACTAGCGATCCATTTTATTTGGGAGTCAGATGGTCATTTTCCATCCCGAAAGCAAGTAAATAGAAGGGTTTATTAGGGAATAATTCAATCTGCACAGATAAAGGACTTTGAAAGCATAATAAATTAAATTATATAATAAATTCATATTTTGTGCGCTTTTCTTTTACTATTTGCGACTGAACTGTTGCTGACCACCATTTTGAGCCAACAGATATAGATAGGTGGATCAGAAGTCCCGAGGTTTCTAAACCAATGTCCAGTACAGTCCTATATATACTCAGACACATTTGAGTCTTATTTCATCTGGGTTACAGGTATTTAGGAGCTTTATATATTTACATATAAATTAAGTATATTATATACTTGGATTATAAGCAAAGAAGAGGTAAAATGTTTAATAGTGTACATATATATTTGCTTTCAGGGTCAAGATGAGCTGTCCAAGTTGTCTGATGGATAGCTATTAAACTAGAAATATTATCTAAATTAATCTAGGACTATCCACATTTATTACAGTAACATTTTATTCGTGAAGGAACCCTATTACAAAATCCCACAGTAATAAAAGGACTAGAGAAACAAATTTTATAATTCTATATTTTTAGACATGAATGCTTGCTTGCTTACTACAGGGCGCAGATATCTCAGGTAGCCTTACTAGTCCTCACTGAAGGCACTAATCTGACCATGGAATTCCTAGTACTTTTATTTGGAAGGACATTAATGCCATGTAAAAAAAAAAAAAAGAAAAAAGAAAAGTTTAAAAACAGGAGTGTCCAACTTACCTGAGTAATAAAACTTAATTTTTTTTCTAATATTTTTTATTATAACTACTGCGATATCTGACTTTTTTTAATACACTAACACATCAATATCTGGTTTGATGACTGTAGTAGCAATTCTCAATAAATTCTCAAAGTGCTAATCAGACATTTGGGTTCTAAATGTTCCCCTTTGCGTGCTTCATCCTTGAAAGTATTTGTTTACAAATACAGGTGAAGCTGAAAACTAAAGACATGACTAAAGCGTGATTGTAAAGAGTGGGATATTTTTCTTTGGGAAGATAAAACGTAATAAACATTTTCTCGCCCGCAAATGTTAATAAAGCGTAAATGCACTTTTACAAAAAGTTCCCCTCCCACCCAAATATGCTTAATGGAGTTGATAATATAGATAAAAGGGGATAAGTTCTAGAGGGAGAGCTATTTATTTTTTATTGTATCAAAACATCTCCATATACAAAATCATTCCCTTACATCTCCGGAAAAATACAAAATTAGTTTACCTTTACATTTCCACCCCCATACTCCTATCCCACCGCCCCCCCAGCCTTATTACCCCCCCCCCCCCCCCCCCATTTCACCCAATACTTTCACCTCTAGGAACTAATCGCCTCAATATATCTCGTCAGTTTAAAACCCTTCCACTTTTCCCATCTATTTATGAATCTGCTATATCTCAAATATTCTATATTATATAGCTCCTCTACTTTACTAAGCCAATCCCTTACTTTGGGGCCATTTCTTTCCACTTTTTTGGTATCAGACTTTTAACAAAAAAGGGGGGAGCTATTTAATGAAATTGTAAGAAATTATGTTTTTATGTTCATAATTTTTTTATGATGTTAATATTTTAATATAATTATATATTAAAACATTAAGATTTTATATGTGGTAAAGTGTAATATATTGCACTTCAAAAGGCATGATAAAACTGTCTGTAGCGAATTACATCATTTTTGAGATGTTATGGGACGTGGTGCCATTGCCTACCTGTCGGCCCAGAATATAATTGGTTTGTGATTGAAATGATTTTCTTTTAAAAGGAAAAATAACAATTTAATAAGCAACAGATGTATACCACAATTTGAATATTTTCTAAAACCATCACCTCATCACAAATTTTGTCATGTATAAAATCTACAATCTGCCACAGCATGGTTCACAATGACTGGTGTTTGCAAGCGAGACTTGGATCACAACTTAAAACAGTATTTATTACAGGTACTTGCATAGCGCCAACAATTTATGCAGCACTTTACATATATAATGTACATTTACATCAGTCCTCTGACCTCAAGAAGCTTACAATCTAAGGTCCCTAAATCACATTCATACACACACATACTGGGGCCAATTTAGACAGGAGCCAATAAACCTACCAGCATATCTTTGGAGTGTGAGAGGACCTACAGGAAACCCATGCAGTAACAGGGAGGACATGCAAACTCCATATTAAACACCAAATCAAAAATATATTGCAGCTTACCAATCATTAGATGTGGTCGCTGCTTCAGTTTTATTTTCTTAAGCTTCTTCCTTTGTTTTCACCTGCTGATCTGGCCAGTAGCACACCATCTTTATTCGAATGCCTACATTCAGGATGAATAAGCAGGGGGCACCTTTGGACAGCAGTATTGTCAGTCTGGGAGGAGGGGAGTGTTAGATGTACTAGCAGATTTTAAATACCCTGATAAATTAAAGCCAAACTCCAGCTAATACTTTATAAGCAGTTCCAAACAGTCTTTATTTTCCCTTTAGGGATAAAGGTTTTACATAAATAAATGATGATCATTGTAAGCACCGCTGTCGGGGCTAAATGGTTTTTCTCATTTCGGTAACACTGATATATTCTACTGGAGAGTGTGCTTTTGAAAACAGACTTGGAGCACCAGATTTAAATAGAAGAAAGAAAGCGTATATAAAATTAAATGAATGCAGCTATCACATCTAAGAATTGGTAAGCTACAATAAAATTGAATGTTTTAGGGTTTAACATCACTTTAATTAAAGAAATCCAGAGGTTCAGTTATAGGCAGCAAATCTGACTTTAGTCAAATGTGCAGCAAATAAGTAAGGCAAATGGATTTATGCAGTGTTTGTCACAGACTTGGTCCAAAAAAAATTGTGAAGCAAATAATGTGTTACTTTATAAACCTGTCTCACAGACAAAAGAGGGCAGGAGACGGGTGAACAGGGTAGTTTGTGTGACAAATAAGAAATCTAGTCAGGAACCATGCTAATCGGTCCGCAATTATCAGGGGAGACCCCGAGTAAGGCTGGCCATGCATTATACACTTGTCTTGTACAATTTTCTTTTAGCTCTACCAAAAGCATAGAATTTGAGGTCAATACTAAACACTTTCAAATTTGTATGCAATCAGGCAGGCCTTTGCACTACATAGTTGAAGGTAAATCTTAAGGAAATTGAACTGTATAATGTAAAGCCAGCTTAAGGCATGGGTTTCTAGTTTTGATGGCATGGGGCGTCACGTCTGAGAAATTTAATAGCCAATTGTCGATGTTATCTGGTTAAAGGATAACTGCTACTAAATGGTTTTTAACACAATATTTTACATTTCAGCATAAGGTAACTATTTTAAGCCATTTAAGGGTGGCTGCAGTTTCAGGGGAGTTAGGATATATAATTGTGGGGATGTATAGGCAGGCCATTAGAGCTGTGAGACAGAGAAAATGTGGATAGATGAACAAGCAGCCTATTGATAGTTTCCTGGCCATGGCAGGAGGCGAACTTGGGAACCCAGGACTAGTGATCTTTACAACATCTTCAAGTGATGTTAAAAAGTCAAATGGATGATTTAACATACCATCATTTGATTTTCATTGTCTAAAATATGTTTTGCCTGAAATTTTTTTTAACCAAGATTTGATATTTACAGTATGAAAAATAATTTAATTCTAAATGGCTGCTGCACAGTGAGTCAGCATGTTAATTCATTTGACACGTTACATCTAGAATTATTGTGCTGGTTTAAAACTGTAGTAGATAAGAGCTTACATTACCTGCAACACCAGTTATAACATTTTACAATATAATAAAAGTGCAATATTAAGAGTGTAGGAGTCAATATAATTTAGCCACGTCAAATTACAGGCAAAATTCAAAAATTGTAATAAAAATTTTTAATTACAAGTCCTATTTCTGTCTTAGGTTGACACAAAAAAAAAAAGTATGATGTATGCAAAGATAAGCAGATCTATCTGTATAAATGCACATACAGAATTTACACATTTATAATTACCAATAAAACAACTTCATCCTGAAAAACTCTCTTGAATTTATATAATCAATAAACTGCCCATGGTGGACTGTAACTTGATTTTTAATGTAAAAAAATCACCAAGGTTACACATGAAATGTGATGATACACAATTTTCTCTTTCTGATTAAGCCAGGAAAGTTAACCTATTATACAATTGTAGGCAAGGTCCTCTTGTCGCATGAGGCTCATCTGTCACACATTTCAAATGGTTAAATAATTATGTAGAAACCATTCTTACAGAATGTACCAAGAAATTCAAAGTCACTTGACTGAAATTACAATTAATTATATTCCAATAAATTTTTAGGGCAATAACTAAACAAAACAAATTCAAAACGCGTGTGAAGTGATGTAAAATCTAAAAAAGCATTTTGTGAAGTTTTCTGTGTTTTACAACTGTCCTGCAGCATACTATGCTATGATTATGTCACAGCATTTATTTATCCATTTTATGTATATCTTAACTTCACGGATGTGGAGGGTTTATCGGAGGACTGTTTGACATGATATTCTGTTTTTGTTATTACAGTGTACGTGCTGCATTCACTCTTTTGTTAAAACTACTCATCAATAAAATACAGTTTAAAAAAAAAATAAAAAAGCAAAAGAAGAAAAACATCATGCAAGATAGTATATAGCCAAACTAATATCCCATTTTGAGTAAAATTACGGATCGTTGAAGAATAAATTTTCAAAGGTTTGTATACAATATACAATGACACCACAAAGCAACTTATTCACTCCTTAATTATTACCCGCCTCGACTACTGCAACTCTCTCCTTAATGGCCTACCCTTAAGCAGGCTATCCCCCCTTCAGTCTATTATGAATGCTGCTGCTAGACTAATACACCTCACTAATCGATCCGTGACTGCTGCTCCCCTCTGCCAATCCCTTCACTGGCTTCCCCTACCCCACCGTATAAAATTCAAAATGCTTCCCAAAACATACAAGGCCATTCACAACATCACCCCCATCTACATCACCAACCTCATCTGCAGATATCGCCCAAATCGCCCCCTCCGCTCCTCCCAGGACCTCCTGCTCTCTAGCTCCCTTGTTCGCCTTCAGGACTTCTCCAGAGCCTCTCCCATCCTCTGGAATTCCCTGCCCCAGCATGTCCGATCAGCCCCTACCCTGTCCATCTTTAGGAGATCCCTGAAAACTCATTTATTCAGGGAAGCCTATCCCACACCCACATAACTGTCCCTGAGCCACCCCCATCAAATCATTCTTTGCAGCTATTACCTTTTGTACCACCACCCCCTCCCTTTAGAATGTAAGCTCTACGAGCAGGGCCCTCCTGTACCTTTTGTATTGAACTGTACTGTAATTGTGTTGTCCCCCTTATACATTGTAAAGCCCTGCGTAAACTGTTGGCGCTATATAAATCTCGTATAATAATAATAACATATCCCCTTCAAAATGTAAGCAAATTCTACACGCATTTTAAATTGCTTTGGCAGGTGGTTTTCAGGGAATGGAAACATCTCATGTATTAAAAAAAATATTTTTGTCAAAATACTGTAAAAAATGTTGCTACTAAGTCTAACAAAACAAAAAAAAAAAAAAGAAACATTGCACAATTGTCAGCAGAGGGGCCAGACCATTGCAATTATACCCAGAAGACGACTGCACGAAAAACAGTGAGTGAGCGCTCTTTTTTGGTGGAGATTTCTACTCTAATGCCCTGTACACACGATAGGATATTCCGACAACAAAATCCATCAGATTTTTTCCGACGGATGTTGGCTCAAACTTGTCTTGCATACACACAGTCACACAAAATTGTCGGAAAATCTGATCGTTCTGAACGCGGCAACGTAAAACACGTACATCGGGACTATAAACGGTGCAGTATCCAATAGCTTTCATCTCTTAATTTATTCTGAGCATGCGTGGCATTTTGTGCGTCGGATTTGTGTACACACGATCGAAATTTAAATGATCGGATTTTGCTGTCAGAAAATTTTATCTCCTGCTCTCAAACTTTGTGTGTCGGAAATTCCGACGGAAAAAGTCCGATGGAGCCCACACACGATCGGAATTTACGACAACACAATCCGATCGCACTTTTTCCGGCGGAAAATCCAAATGTATGTACAGGGCATAAATCTTTTTGCTTTTTTGATGAAAATGTACAATCAAATAAATATGTTTAACAATCTTCAATGACAACTCCAATGGTCACAGTGTAGCCAATGTAAATAGTTCTAAACAAATTTAGCAAATGTCTTGATGATGATATATTTATTTCGACATAACTGTTTTTTAGAATTTACCTTTAAACCACACCACAATTACTTAATTTAAAAATAACCACCATAGATGGAAATTCACATATGCGAACAGTGCATTTTAAGCATGAATAAAAAATGCCCAGGTAGCTCAGCCAATAAAGAAAATGTATGACAAAAAAACCCTTAAAAACAGGTTTATATGAAACCCTACAGAAACTCAAACAACCCAGGTCTTTTTAAAATAAAAAATAATATGCTTGGTTAATATATTAGTATTCTGCTATATGTTTTTTTCCTACTGTAGTTTTTTTCCTTCTGCATTTCATTACCATTGTTAGAACCATTATTATTACTATGTTTTGGGTAACCTATTGCAAATTTGTCAAGTTTTATTTCTATTCCTTTTAGGAGATAGAAAAGGAACATGTGTACTTAAACAGCACTGTACATTTATTACTGTCTGATTGACTAAGGAATTGAACTTGCAAACACATAGAAAAACATACATTTAACTTTTGTATAAATGCCTAAGAATATGATCTAAATTGAGCATATTACTTTTTTCCACACTGTTTTTCCCTTATCTAAAAAGGTAGGAAATTGACACAACACATTAGGGTTTATTTACTAAAGCTAGCGGGGGGGGCAAAATTAGTCACAATTCTGCAGAGAAACCAATCAGCTTCTAATCTCATCTTATTTAATTACGCCTTAGCAATAAAACCTGGAAGCAGATTGTGACCAATTCTGCCCTCTCTAGCCTTAGTAATAAAATGGTAAAAAATAAAGGACCTAATACATGGTTTGTTTCAAGGTATATTCCAAAACTCTACAGACTGCCAAATGTTAAAAAAATGGTCTCTGGGTACTCATGCTTACTGTAAGAAAATACAGTTTTAAACGTAATGTAAAAAAAAGGTGGAAATAAATTCTTACTGCAGGCACTGAAAGACATGTCACCTAGGCAAAATCGTACTCGCAATCAACATAAATGCTCACACAATCATCATGCAACAGGTAAAGAAATCTAGGACTTACTGTGAAGAACAGTTCCATGACTCTACTGTCAAGAAGGGTTTCACGCCAGGACTCAGTTGGCTTCAGCATCACATTTTGGGAGGATTCAAACATAGCTATATAATGTCTGCCCAGTTATCTGGTGTCAAGGTCAACAATAACATTCCTGCAAGCCTTTAAAGAAGGGGGAAGAGAGAATAAAAAGTTCAGGAGCCCCAGCATCCATCAAAGAATACTGGAAACAAAGTTTAAGCCTCTTCACATACACCACATAATTCACACGAGGCCAAGGAATAAAAGTTATTAGACTCTGAAAAAGAAGAATGCCCATGGAATGCTAGATAACAGTTTGATCGTTACAATATAGCATGCCATGGCTGCACCACCACTTTGATAAGCAGAGGGCTAATGTGACAGGAGTAAGAGGGGAAGCAGCAGCCACAGAGAACAGGTGCTGTAACTTAGGCAAACACATTTTTTTATAGTTTACCATTAATCTCCACTTAGAAAAGCAAAGGGGACAGCACAAACAGGGTGGTGTGGGTTTCAGTAGAAAGTTCGTATTGTTTTCTAAACTTTTTAAGCGGTTGGTGAAGGAGAAGAGAGGATAAGAAAGGACGTAATATCTGTGTATTTATAGATGTGCTGGTAATGAGGGAATGACAGCCAGGGCACACAAATGAATGTAAAACTCAAGTGCTTGAGCTCTTAAAAACCCTATACAAGGTATTCTCTGTAGCCTACATGAGTAATGACAAGGTCAGTCATGAGACTTTTGTGTTGGTTCTACGTTAATAAGCAGAAGCTTTATTTATTAGTTATGGACTGTTGAATGCTCAACACAGCCAAACCATCTATATCACTGCACCCAAAAGCTGAGTTTACTCTGTGTCTGAATTAGAACTATTTATGTAATAGCTACAGTGCCTTGAAAAAGTATTCACACCCCTTGAAATGTTGTCATGTTACAACCAAAAACATAAGTGTATTTTATTGGGATTTTATGTGATAGACCAACACAAAGTGGCACATAATTGTGAAGTGGAAGGAACATCAAAAATGGTTTTCAAATTTTTTTACAAATAAATATGTGAAAAGTGTGGCACGCATTTATATTCAGCCCCCCAGTCAATGCTTTGTAGAACCACCTTTCATTGCAATTACAGCTGCAAGTCTTTTTGGGGCTGTCTCTACCAGCTTTGCACATCTAGGAAAGTGACATTTTTGCCCATTCTTCTTTGCTAAATAGCTTAAGCTCTGTCAGATTGGATGGAGAGCGTCTGAATAGTAATTTTCAAGTCTTGCCACAGATTCTCAATTGGATTTAGGTCTGGACTTTAGTTGGGCCAAGCTAACATTCAAATATGCTTTGATCTAAACCATTCCATTGTAGCTCTGGCTGTATGTTTAGGGTCGTTGTCCTGTTGGAAGGTGAACCCCCGCCCCGGTCTCAAGTCTTTTGCACACTAACAGGTTTTCTTCTAAGATTGCTGTGTACTTTGCTCCATCCATCTTCCCTGTGCCTGCTAAAGAAAAGCATCCCCACAACATGGATGGTGTGTTCAGGGTGATGTGCAGTTTCAGTTTTCCACCACAAATAGCGTTTTGCTTTTAGGCCAAAAAGTTCAATTTTGGTCTCATCTGACCAGAACACCTTCTTCCACGTTTGCTGTGTCCCCCCCACATGGCTTCTCACAAACTGCAAATGGGACTTCCTATGGCTTTCTTTCAACAAAGACTTTCTGCTTGCCACTCTTACATAAAGGCCAGAATTGTGGCGTGCACAACTAATAGTTGTCCTGTGGACAGATTCTTACACCCGAGCTGTGGACCTCTGCAGCTCCTCCAGAGTTACCATCGGCCTCTTGGCTGCTTCTCTTAATAATTTGCTCGGTGGACGGCCATGTTTTGGTAGGTTTGTAGTTGTGCCATACTCTTTCCATTTTAGGATAATGCATTGAACAGTGCTCTGTGATATGTTCAAAGCTTGGGATATTTTTTTTTTATAACCCAACCCTGCTTTAAGCTTCTCCACAATTTCATCCCTGACCTGTCTTGTATGTTCCTTGGCCTTCATGATGCTATTTGTGCACGAAGGCTCTCTGAGGGCTTAACAGAACAGCTGCATTTATACTGAGATGAAATTACACACAGGTGGACTCTATTTTCTAATTTGGTGACTTCTAAAGGCAATTGATTCCACTAGATTTTAGTTAGGGGTATCAAAGTAAAGGGGGCTGAATACAAATGCACACCACACTTTTCAGATATTTATAAAAAAAAAAAAATTGAAAACCATTTATCATTTTCCTTTCACTTCACAATTATGTGCCACTTTATGCTGGTCTATCACATGAAATCCCATTACTAAACATTTACGTTTTTTGGTTGGACAAAATGTGGAAAATTTCAAGGGGTGTGAATACTTTTTCAAGGCACTGTATATACAATGCAGTGTTTTCTGAAGCACCTTATTTACTGCAGCACATCTGCAAAGGAGGGGTGAGCTGTATTTTTCTATTAAAGTTAAGTTCAAGATTTTTGGATCTCTGGATTGGGGTGAGGTACATGGCTACGATGCCTTTTGATCCTAAGCGCTCTGTCCTGAAAGCTAACACACTTTAGTCCCCTGCAGTCCACTTTACAGATAAAGCCCCCAAGGGTTCTGTAGGGCCAAAAACCAATTCTGGATGGTTGGAGAATGTCAAGGTTTGGCCACAACTTTCATAATGAAGCTCTCTGGATCAAGAGCATTGAGACAGAATTATTACAGTAGAATTGCAGGCAAAACCTGCACTTAAAAATGCTCCTTCCCCCTCCTAACAGAGGAGGGAGAGTAGAGCTTGCTAAACAGTTGGTAATTATACAGGATTTGGTGGTAATGCCTGGGAGTGGTGATGTCATTCATAGGCGAAGACCCATCCATTTGTCGGCACTCCCTCCTCTCCCCTCCAGCCCTGACTGGCTGACACAGGGGCATCAGATCAAAAATAGGTAAGTATTTAGGTCCTTCTTACACAAGCAAGTTAGAATTGTAGGAGGGGGAAATTAGCATTTTAAAAATGTGTTAGGTTTTGCCTGGAATTCTACTTTTTTTTTTAAAGTATATCTAAACTCACAAAAAAAATGCAATATGCTGTAGTTTACATGTCCTTAAAATGTAGAAGCCAAATTTTTTTCCCCAAAGAACATTTTTAGCAGGGACAGTAGAAGCCTTTGTGATAACTACTACACCCCCCATCACCCCCCATGTTTAAAGTCCTGCCTGGTTGGCAACCATGGCTCCTATCTATAGAAGCAGTGGAAGTGAGCACCACTGCCCTAGGACATGAAGTATGTTATTCGCAGGTAAAAAAAGGGGAAGGCCTAGAAAAAAAAGCATACATGCCAAAATGGTTGCGTAACACTAAAACACATTTTCATTTTATTATGGCCAGGGATAAGCTAAAAACATTTAAATATTTTTTAGTCAGGTATATTTGAATTATGCTATACTAATAATTAGCTTTTTTTGCCAGCAAGTAGTACTTTAGGATTCTTTTCACATTTTAAAATCACTAAGGTTGCTTCTTTGATATAAGAAGCCTCTCTTAGATTGTAAGCTCTAACAAGCAGGGCCCTCCGATATCTCCAGCACATCATTTTAAAAAGAAAAAGCAAGCTGCTATGCTGTGCTTTTTCTTCAACCCTGTGAATCCTTTATCATGCATTAAATGTTTATCAGTAAGGCAAAGATTGTATACCTACTGTAGAAACAGATCAATGGTTTAAAAATAAACATAAAACCTAAAAAAAAAGTTTTATAATTAAATGCCACAATGTGCATACTATTACTTTTACTAACCAGAAAAAGCATTCTGGGAGGTAGTTTCACTTTGTTAATAGTAGCTCAACTTCCAGACACCTGTCATTCTTCAGTTCCTATGTGGGAGACCATCTTTTTTTTTAATGTTTTAATTGTAATGAATCATTCCAGAAATCGCTGCTTGGCAGTTCAGTAGAGACAAAACTAATATTTACTAAACACAATCCATTGCTTTTGAAACTGTGCTACCTTCTGAACAGTGTTTATAAATCTTGCTCAGAAGTGTGATTCAGGAAACAATGTAATATTAGTGTTACTTTGTATTACTCTTTTTCATTTATGTGCAGATCAAAGTAGTATGATCAGCATATATCACCAGTTAAAGCCTAAATAAAATGTGTTCCCATTTAGCCCCTTAGCAAACCTTATTTTACGCTTATCAGTCCTATTTAACTCCTACCTCTCCACTATTATATTTCTGTTCATTTTGTTTATTTTAATTATTTTTTTTCCCATTGGTACTTGTTTTGTTTGTTCAAATTTGTAAGCATTGTTGTGGAAAAGGCCTTCATTTCATTTGTAAAAAAATTTGAAATGCTTTGTACCTGAATTATAATGTAGGTGTTAATATAAATAGGGCACATTATAGAATACAATGGGGTTTGATTTAGTAAAGGCAAATAGTGTGCACTTGCAAATGCAAATGCTGTTGCACTAATTCTCCCTAGAGCTTAGTGAAGGCAGTAAAGCTTCGCTTTGTAAGGAATATCCAATCACAAAAAAAAAAAAAAAAAAAAATCACATTGAAGAGAGAAAAAAAAACAGCATTTTTGCTTGCACTTGATTGGATGCTGAAAATCAGCAGCACTTTACCACCTTCACTAAGGGAAAATGACCAACTGCACTTGAAAAGTGCAGTCTATTTGCCTTTGGTAAATCAACCTCAACGTATATTTTTCATCTACATTAAAACAAATTTGTTTAAACCAAATTGAACAAATACATTTTTTAAGTTTTGTTACTTTTTTGGTCTACTTAAAGCATAGAAAATAAGATACAACCAAGCAACTAACAATACAACCAAAAGAAAGTCTTGTTTGTCCTGAAAAAAAAAAAAGCGTGCATTACTTTGGTATTGTAGGCAATGAGAATTATTTATTGAATAAAGCAACCCATAGCAGAATTGTAAAAGTTGCTGTGGTTCAAAAGGGTTGTATAGGTGGGACAACTAAGTAGTAACAAAGCTCTCCTTTAGAGCAAAATGGCAAAAAGTTACTTGAAATCAAGCTTGAATGTAAACAGAAATCGACACAGCGATTCAGAACTTTGAAAATAGAATGTTAAACAGGTAAAATTCCTAAACCAAACTACGTGCTTCTTGGAACACTGAAGAGAACATCAAGCACCCAATGTTTGCTGCTCTTAAAGGAGACATGTAGTTCTGGAACTTCAACCAAGAGAACAGCCCAATTTAAAAGCTATAATTTCTCCTAATTAGTGGAAAAGTTGCTAATTTTCTGCACTGCCCACTATTCTTGGTAATATTACCCCAAACTGGCCTTTTCACCTGCAGACATTTTCTTTAAAGTTACATTTGTTTAGAGAATGTATAATTATTCCAGGAATGACGTTCACTAGTATCTACATGAAGTCATAAAGCTGTATTATCTTCCGATATCCCTGTGACTACTGGTGCGGTGAATGCTGGTGGGAGAGAGGGGGTGGGTGAGATCTTCTGTGCTAATGACGGACACAATTTCTATAATGCTGCCCTGCTAATATAGGCTGCCCAATCTTCACTTTAAAAGGAGCGTTCTGTTGGCTGCCACATTCCTATAGTGCATTGTCCATTGCTTAACTACAATGAGGTCTGCCAAAAGGACTCCAAAGGATGATTGAAACACAATAATATCAAAAGGGCTTTGCAGAGACAAAAGTAATACAATACCCAGATTTATTTATACTAGAGGTATGAAAGTCACATCTTATAAAACATGTGAGACAGGAGGGGACCAAGGAAAGGCATCCTGTAATGACACTACTAGAACAATAATGCAGGTCCTATGGAACACTGCGCTCTACTCAAACTGGGAATTCACATAATCCTCCACATTTGCCTTGGTATATAACTACATGTTGAAGGCATTTCCCTTACACTTCCATCAGCCTGTAAATTTATCCTGTGTCCTCTGACATCACATCCCTAACTCTTTTATTGCTCCCCAAATAGTGAAACTGATAGGTGAAAAAAGAGCCTGGAGGCACAATAGGACAATCAACTACATTTGTTTTACTGCCGTGTTGCCAAACAAAGCTGAATACACTGGGTTACTGCAAAAATCTAACCCTTTAAATGTTGGTTTAGGGAGATAGAACTATCCCCAATAATTATTCTTCGTTACCCAGTACTAGTGCTCTCCTCCATTCCCAGGATGCGGGCAAGTCCTTTGTGCCCCCACCTACAATGCAGAACCACTGGTCCTGCACTGTAAATGAGGATGTCAAAGAGCAGCGACCATTTGAATTGCAAGAGAGGGGACTTTGGAGGACCAGACCTAGGAACAGAGGGAAGCCTGGGAGGTGCGAAGAATAAGGTAAGCATTCCACCTTATTTCTTACTCCCAAGACAATATATGCATTTACCCTTGTGCTGTAGGGAGGGGGGCTTTGGCCACTGCAAGGCAAATTTACCCGGATGTCAGTTTTAAGCCTACAAATGAACTATTTTCACCACAATAAGGAACATTTAAAAGTGAGTTGACTTTAAAGTGATTGTAAAGGAATTGTTTTTTTTCTAACAAACATGTTACATTGATCTGCTTTGTGCAATGGAGTTGCACAGAGTGGCCCCAAACCTACTTTTCTTGGGTCCCCCTGCGGACTTCTGTCTCCTCTTCTTGGTGTGCCACCAAAGGAAGCCGCTTTCTATCGCGACACACCTGTGGGCTCAATCCCTAGACGCGCTGCCCGTGTTCTTACGCACAGACAGCACGGCTCAGTCCTTACCCGCCATCACAGGATATGATTGACTGCAGCGGGAGCCAATGCCTCAGCAAAGCCTATGAGAGTGGGGAGGGAAGATAGAGCTGCTGCAGACGGGCACAACGCTGGATTTAGTGAGGACTCACACAAAAATAAGGGGGGGGGGGGGGGGGCAATACCGATACCTAAACATTTTTGATCTTACTGCAGGGAATGCATTAAGGTGTAAAATGTCTGGGCTTTAGAGACACTTTTTTTTTAATACAATGAAAATTTTCAGAACAGAAATCGTTAAAATGTTGCCATTTTATGTCGTCACCAGCAACAATGGGCAGTAAAAAACACCATAACCCACCTGGCTAACCAGCTTCAAAACTACTATTACAGGACATAACATGTCCAATTTAAACATATAGAAGTTATACTATTCTACTTTTTCAGAATGCCCCATAAAAAATTTACTTCACTTCTCCTGTGTAAAAGTAGAAATAGACCAACACAAAACATTGATGTACATGCGATTAGAAATAAAGCGTTCAGGACAAAAAAAACTTGCTTATGTCGCACAATGCGAGACAAAAATACCATGTTGTGAAAATAATCAATTAAGAAATGCACAATACTATTTAACAGAGAACGAATAGCACTTGCCTAAAATAACAGTCTTCTACATAATTCCCAACTTGGCCAAGACAACAGTCCATAGTCCAAAGTACGCTCCGAGATTTGAAAAAGACAAGATTTTGTTCCAAAACATACTCATAAAAATGATGTGTGTCGCTGGGTTACTTCTTGTAACTTGAATGTAAAGGTTTTTTTTTACACAAAGTACCTAAAAACATGAGGTGCAGGGAAGTAAAAATAAAAAAAATATGGTTGCATAAGTGTGCACACCCATAAACTCATACTTCGAGTGCTGTAATAAAATCAAAAGGTGCTTCAACTGTCTTTTCGTGTATGAGTCTATCAGCATGGCACATTCGAACTTGGCAATATTTGCCCACTCTTCTTTGAAAAAACACTCCGAATATGTCAGATTGAGAGGGCATCTCCTGTGCACAGCCCTCTTCAGATCACCCCACAGATTTTCAATCGGATTCAGGTCTGGGCCATTCCAAAACTTTAACCTTCTCCTGGTGAAGCCATTTCTTTGTTGATTTGAATGTATGGCTTTGGGTTGTTTTCGTGTTGAAAGATGAAGTTCCTCTTCATGTTCAGCTTTCTAGCAGAAGCCTGAAGGTTTTGTGCCAATATTGACTGGTATTTGGAACTGTTCATTATTCCCTCTAACTCGACCAAGGCCCCTGTTCCAGCTAAACAAAAAAAAAAAAAACGCCCCGAAGCATGATTCTGTCACCACCATTCTTTACTGCGGGTATGGTGTTCTTTTATTGAGGCGCAGTGTTGTTCTTGCGCCAAACATATATTTTGGAATTATGGCCAAAAAGTTCAACCTTGGTTTCATCAGACCAGAACACATTTTCCCACATGCTTTTAGGAGACTTCAGAGGTTTTTCTTCGTAAGAAAAGGCTTCAGTCTTGCCACTCTAGACCAGACATATGAAGAATACGGGAGATTGTTGTCACATATACCACAGCCAGTACTTGCCAGATATTCCTGCAGCTCCTTTAATGTTGCTATAGACCTCTTGGCAGCCTCCCTGACCAGTTTTCTTCTCGTCTTTTCATAAATGTTGGAGGGACGTCCAGTTCTTGGTAATGTCAGTTGTGCCATATTTTCTCCACTTGATGATGACTGTCTCCACTGTGTTCCATGGTTTATTTAATGCCTTGGAAATTCTTTTGTACCCTTTTTCTGACTGACAACTTTTAACAATGAGCACCCTCTGATTCTTTGGAGCTCTCTGGAGACCATGGCTTTTACTGTAGGATGCGACTAAGAAAAGGTCAGGAAAGACCTACTAGAACAGCTGAACTTTATTTGGGGTTAATCAGAGACATTTTAAATGATGTCAGGTGTGTACTGACTCCTATTTAACATGAGTTTGAAAGTGATTGCTTAATTCTGAACACCGCTACATCCCCAGTTATAAGAGGATGTGCACACTTATGCAACTGCATTATTTTATTTTTTTTATTTTTACTTCTCCCCCTCTAAAGGATTTCAGTTTGATTTTCAATTGAGCTGTACAGTCTATAGGTCACAGTAAAAAAGGTAAAAATTTCTGAAATGATTTATCTTTGTCTCATTTTTTTTACATTTTAACAGGGGTGTGTAGACTTTTTATATCCACTGTCCAATTATTCATTTGGATAGCGTACAGGAGCTCATTAGGGCAATTCTCAAGACAGCTGCAATGAGAAAAGGGGGTCCCCAGTGGAAGATTTCCCCTCTATCCCTGTTATGATGGCAACTCAAAATTTTTGATTTAACCCAGAGCTGGGCGATTTTCTCCAAAAAAAAAAAAATCTGCTATTTAAAAAAAAAAAGAAAAAAAACTGGATTCACGATTCGAATTTTCTTTTTTTGATGGACACTGCGCCGGTCCTGAGGAGCTGCGGGCAGGAGTTTTTAGGCGAGGCGTGGACTAGGCCGAAGCTGCGGCCTCACCTAAAAACTCCTGCCCGCAGCTCCTCAGGACTGGCGCGGAGTCAGCGCCGGTCCTGGTGAAAAAAATAATTGATTTGCTGAAAATTTGAATCGATTTGACCTCTCAACTCGATTCAAATCGATTTTTACCCTCACTTTCATTCCCATTGACAGTAATGTTTAGGACAAATACAGAGCACGATTCTCTCTAATGGGTACACAGACAGCAAGAAAATCGTATCCCCTACCACTCTATATACTACTCTACAATGCAGTGCAGACACCATACAGAAATATGTACTACTTCTAACACATCATAATTATTACAGGCAATAAAGACATTTCTCACACTAGCTGTGAGTCCTAAAAAATGGAAAAGGATATAATTTGGAGGCAGAAAATTCCAGCTTAAAACTTGATTGGCTAATGCAAGGTAGCGCTGGAATACAGAGGACATCTGAGCATTGAGGTTTTCCCGTCGGCTGAATTCTTGTAAAACTTCTATCGTTAACATGAAGATCCTGCGGAGATCCTCTTCCTGTAAAAGAGGAAAAGTGTGTTACTCTGTTACAAACCATATAATTATTATGAACTGACAGCTCTCCAGATGTCATACTCTTGCCACCACACTAGGGCTTTTAACCTAAAAAATGGTGTGTCACAATGCAATGAACAATTCCATCACAAAACTGAAAAATAAACTGATTAAAGAAAAAAAAAAAAAAAAAAAGGTTACTACATTATCAGAATTAAGAAATACATCTTTCGGGTATATTTTTTTATATTTTTGACTGCATAGTTTAACTTATTATACAGAATTTTTATAGCACTAATAGTTTGTACAGTGCTTTACAGAATAAAAAGGAGGCATAGTACAGCTACAATACCATTCAAAGAGGGTTAGGAGGGGGAAACCACTTTCTTCCGTAAGAAATTAGGTAGAATTATGTATGAAATGAAAGTAAACAAGATTTAAAATCACTATCAATATCAATCAATATTTGCTGGATTAACAGACAAAAAAATAAATAAAAAACCAGCATTAAAAATAAAATTAAAAAAAAATAAAAACACACACCACGACAAAATGTAATGTGCAGAGGTTTGGAAGCAGACCCTAAAGCATGGGTGCTCAACCTGTGGCCCTCCAGCAGTTGCAGAACTACAAGTCTCATAATGCCTTTGGGAGTCATGCTTTTAACTGTCAGCCTCGCAATGCCTCATGGTACTTGTAGTTCCGCAACAGCTGGAGGGCCACAGGTTGAGCACCCTTGCCCTAACGTGTAGTCAAAACCCTTTTTTTGTTTTTTTGGATGGAGTGGTAATGTGTTAGTAACCCTGTTAAAGCACAGACAGCAGTAAAAATGGTTCTAATGCACACTGTCACTGTGACTAGAAGTAAGGAAAAATCTAAAAAGAAAAGAAAAAAAAAAAACCAAACAGTTATCACCAGAACGGAATAGAAGCAAAATCTTCCAATAAGGGTGCTTCTTGGAGTGACAACTAAGAGGATTTTCCTAATTTTAAAAGATTTTCTGTTGCTTCCTGCTGTGCATATAGGACAGTAATTTGTGAGAATACAGATGGCAAAAAAGAAAAAAAACTGATGGGGTTTTAACCTTTCCCTACTGTACCCAATACAAAAAAAATTTGCCTTAAAAAGGTAAACTCCTGATAGGCATACATTTCCACAATTTTCTTTTATTATATAGTAATTCAACTCATTACTTTCCGACGTGTGCTGTAGCTTATACATGACTTAATCAACAGGATATGCCTGATAAAAATAAGGGACTGCCAGTAAATGTATTTTGAAAGGTGGGAACCACTTTAAACTGTGTAGTCGGGTGCATGCTGGTTAGAGGAGCACTCCGGTCCATACCCCCACCACCTTGCTGCTGTGCATTCCTGTGCCCGTTTTCCTCCGCTCCCCTGCCGCTACACAGAGGACAGAGCAGACTGTTTGAGGTCCCATGCTCACCCTTCTCCCTCCTTTGCAGCAACACAGATACAGAGGGAAAGAACAGTGGATGGAGCTTGGACACCCACAGATCCCGGTACACAGGAGGAGGAGAGAACAGAGCATTTCAGGGCAAAAATGTGAAGGTCTGGGCAGACAGTGCAGGGAACAAGTGTGGGCAGACCTGTTGATGTGCGTGCCTACACTGGACTGAGCCTAATGGAATGGATCATGAGAACCGAGTTTCAGGCTCCGAAGGACAGTAGACCGCCTGTGAAGTGTTCAGGACAAGGTTTGCGGTGTACCACGACTGGTGAACAGATGGCACTGTACTTATTTCAGTGAGATAAGTACATCAGAGACTGCTCTTCTTGTTTATCTACCCAAATGTAATCCACTGCATACAGTGTTAGAGATGGTAATAAGTGCACCACCATACAGATGAGCCCCAATGGCTCAAACCTTTTGTTTTCTTTTTTAGTCCAGCCCACCCATGGACACTATTCTTGCTCAAGAGGGAATGAGCTCTCCCCTACTCTGAAGTCTTCTTGAATATGCATGTCACATTTTCTGGGATGCTTCAGGTTCCCTACAGCTGTCCAGAGAAGAGGGTGCATCTGGTGGCACATCATCAGGAGCCCAGGCTGCCTGAACCTGGAAGAGGCTGCTGACTTTTGATGATGTCAGAAACAAATATAGTGGTGTGGGACCTGCCTTGTGACAGCAGTGCGATGGACTTGCTAGGTGGGCGAGAATGTGAATTGTGCATAACACCAGTGAGAAAAAAAAAAGGAGGAGGAAGGTGAAGTTACTCATTAACTAATCTGACAAGGAAAGTGGTAAAAATAATTTAAAACAAAAATAGAAGTCAAGTCAGTGGATTACAAAAAGGTTGGATGCTGTGAGTTCCACAAAAGCAGGTGTATGAGCCAGTATTAATGGCCTTTGGGCTTGTGTTAAAGGTATCAGTTTGACAAGCTTCCGAGATCATCAGAAGTCACTAGTAGGTGCATCTAACTTGCAGCTGACCTCCATTTGACCTGCTTCAAGCAAATTTTGTATTCCCAAAAACATGTATAGAAAAGTTCTTACCCAGTTCATACGAGGTGCCCAAATCACTTATACATACATTTTGCCACACAATACTTTACCCGGCAAACAATCAAAATATGCAAAAATTATGATCTTTTAATTTCTGCACACTAGATACTGAAACACAACCTTTATTTTTAACATTTAAAAAACTTTTTGCTGCTCCTCCAAATGCTGTTTAACTTTAAAATTCAGTAATTGTGCATTCAAATTTGAAGAATCGTGCTTCGTTTAACTGCTTCCCGCACCATTGTAAAATGACAGTGGGGCTGGAACCCTATTGTTCAGGGAAGAAGTGCCGTGCTCTGGCGCAATCGGTCACCTGCTGTGTCACCAGTCAGTGTCCCCGGTCACTGCCACACAAATTATAGGATGATGCTGTACACTGCACTGGGAACAATATGTAAAAAAATAAAATAAAAATGTGAAAAAAAAATTTTTTTTGCCCTTCATTTTACAAAAAATTGTGACAAAAATGTACAACTTCAAAAAACTTGCTCCTTCTAAATACCACAGATTGTCCATTTTCCAAAAAGTGGTCATTTGGGGGTTATTTGTACTGTCCTATACTGTCCTCGCGTTATCAGGTCTCAAGAAATAAGATAGGCTGTCAGTACATCAGGATTGATCAATTTTCAGATATATATACCATAGTTTGTGGACTCTAACTTTTCTACAGACTAATATACACTGATTTGGGTTATTTTCACCAAAAAAAAAAAAGAAGGAGCAGAAGACATTGTGGCCTAAATTTATGAAGAAAGATTTGCAAAATTTTATAACCGAAATGAAGAAAAACGCTTTTTGGTCTTTTTTCTTTTTTTAGCAAAAATAAAAAAACTCAGTGGTGATTAAATACCACCAAAAGAAAGCTCTCTGTGTTAAAAAAAAATATATATAAAAATGTAATCTGGGTACAGTGTCAAAGTGCGACAGCGTTGAAAGCTGAAAATTGGCCTAAGCAGAAAGGGGGTAAAAGTGCCCGGTACTGAAGTGGTTAAAATGTATTCTTTACAGAGCTTAAAACTAGGAAATGAGCATGTTATCTATTCATTTTAATTAATTTTTTTAATTTAATCTATATATTAATTTTAGGAGTTTTGGTGAGGATTTTGAAAAGAGTAAAACAGTACAAAAGAAAAGAGACAAAATATTCAACCATGAAACATTGTTTACATTTTTTAAACCAAGACTCAGTAACGTGCAAAGCGCTGTACCACAAAGCAAATGATTACACCGTTTTTTTGTTTTGAAAAAAGTGGGATAGTTAGACCTTCTGTCAAATTTTCATTGCTGACCCTTCCTCTTTACTACTTCACCCTTGTTCACTTCTGCTTCCCCTCCTGTTCCCCCTTTCGTTTGTACCTCTCCCCCCCTCCTATCCCGTCATTCCCTCTCCTACCCCGGGGGACACTAGTCTTTATAACATGCATCCTCATACTTGGGTTCCTTCATGGCCCAGATATAAAGAAAATCTTGTAAATCACTACCTGTTTAATGTGTCCCATATATGGGTTTTACAGTCTTTCAAACCCCTATTTTACCAACTATATGGAAAACACTGCATTTCACTGAGTGACAACGACAAATAGACAAGGAAGTCAGTAATAAGCCAAACAACTCAGATCCCAGAGCACCTCCTAGGTCTCATTCACTGGCAGTATTGATATATCGGGGAGCCATCCCCACAAACCTTGAATGTGGTGCTTGTTTAAATATCCAGAACTGTCGACCCTGTTGTTTTTTGACATTACTGCTTGCAACCATTCATCTGTATCACACTTGCTTGTCTCTTACATTTAACAACAGAATATGTAACTGTCTGCACTTGCTCAGTGTCAAAATAAAGGAATTTAAAAAAAAAAAAATTTTCATTGCTGTCTGGGGCCCAGCTGGGGACATTCCCCCCTCTATTTGCAATGGTATCCATAGTAAATGACAAAAAGTATGGAAATCCAAAACTTTAAAATAGTTGGTCTCGTAACAATCGGTAAGGGGAAATAACACAATATGGACATCTCACTTTGGAAGGAGATGTCCTTTAAATTCCTGTTGAGTCTGTGGAAGAGAAATGAAGGTAAATTTTACGAATGGTACACAGACAGCAAAAAATAACCCGCCAAGGTTAAACTGTTCCCTGCTCCATCCAAAACGAAAGGGAGAAAAAAAAAAGTTTTGGATATACACCCACTTTAATCTTTTGCTTAAACTATAACTAAACAAGCTCTAGTTGCCTTGGGTGTCTGATACTATTAATAATCTTTTACAATGCCTTATAAAATATGTCTATACATTCTCCCAACTTCCATGTACCTACTGTACTAAATTCTACTTTTTATGGAGACTAGAACTCGTATTAACCAGCAGGGAATACTTTATTCTCTCATTTCCGGAATATTCTGGATACCAGCCCCAAACAAATATACCATGTATCTATTGTCTTTCTTCAGATAAGTAATTGGCTATGGCCTAACCTCTTGCCTCTAGGTACATTGTACTCTAACCCTTTAATAAGTGTGGTATTCTTGACGCTCCTCCAGACATAAAGCTCCCTTGTTCTCCAAGGACAGTTTTATGGTGTCAAGCACTTCTCAAGAGCAGAACAATGCATCCGAGACAAGCTGGCCATCTGCAACCGGAAAAATAGTTGAAGCGATAGTTTTGGCTAGTGGCCAAAGTTATTTTAAGGCAGTCATTGTTAGGCAGAATGTGCTGGCTCTCTGTGTGCAGCAAAGTAGTGCCACACCAGTGAAAATAGCAGACTGACAACACCAGGATCGGGTGTCGCGGAAAAGAAACAGAAATACTGGGCAGACAGATACATTTCTCAGAAGTCATTTCTTGAAAACAAAAGGATCTAACTACTGTACCCTTCATCTCTTGTGCCAATGGTCTGGCTGGCACAATGGAAAAGTATCCTATAGGACCAAGCAATGAACATTACATAAAAGACTGCTACAAATGCACCAAGTATTCCATTTATAAAAAAGGTGAAATCAAATTGCACCTTATCCACCTCTTTGTACAAAGCTATAGCAACCTTTCATTCTTCAATTCAGATGATATTTGTTTTTTCTTACTACAAAATTAGAAATGTACAGGAAATAATTTCTTAATCAATTTACCTTTGCTCAATTGTAATCCATTAATTTTAATCTTTTGCTGCCACTGATGTAAGGGCCTGTTGACACCAGAATAGGGTGCGGGAAATGCGCGTTTCCCACACCGCACAGGAACACGCTACCTTATTGTTAAATGGCACCCCAAACACATCTAACAAATGCAGCACATTTTCAGACACCAAACCACATGGTACCCCATACTTTTTGAGCATGCGTGTTTCCCACACTGCACAGGAACACGCTACCTTATTGTTAATGGCACCCCAAACGCATCTAACAAATGCAGCACATTTTCAGACACCAAACCACATGGTACCCCATACTTTTTTAGCATTCACGTTCATTTGGCAGCCCACTGAAATGACTAGGATGTTAAATCTAAATAGTGTGTAAACTTGGTGACTCTAGCGTGGCTCTTCAGCACAGCTTTGTGAATGTGATCAGGAAGCTGATCACATCCACAAGGTCAATAGAGGGCCTCCTCCCTCCTTTCAGTGTTCCTTTCACTGCTCCTTCCCATCAGTGATCACAGTACCCGTCCTTATTGCGGTCACTGGCTTTGTCATCCTGCTGGCTTCTTCAGCCATCACCCTGCTTCTACCAATCAAGTGTACCCCTCCTTTGGCGTAACAATTTGCAAGCTTACTCACTGCTTCAGCGATTAGTGTTTGCAGCCTGCAAGAGGTACAAAGGTCTGAATATGCGATCCAGCAGCCAACGGCTGCTGAAATATATTTACAACTCTACAGTGCTGTGGCTGAAACATCTGTGCATCTCTGTGGGTGTGATCTGGCGGTCAATCACATCCCCAAGCCTGCAGCCAGTGTCCCCCTTTAACCCTTGTCCCTCTGGCACTTACAGGCATTTCCCACTGTCAAAATTACAGATATTTGTACAGTAATAAAGTAGCCAAGGGGAAAAAAATACAAACAAGTTAGAATGGTACTTGTGCACTTCTTCTGAATGGCTTCTTACAAGAGTTAACACTGCACAGACATGATTCAGAAAAAATACAAAGTAAAATTACTCAGTTTCATTGATATGAATACGTTCCACACCCATTTTACAGGAAATTCCCCTTCATCCTCTAACTTTCCTCAGCCTTCCTCTTTCCATCTCTCCACCCTCCAACATGCTCACACTAATCTTTGCTATAATGACCTCTCTCCTCAAACTCTCATGTCTTTACCCCCCCCTCCCTTCTCCAGTCCCCAACCTGTACATATCTCCCTCTCTTCTGCCCATTCAATATTACTGCACTTACCACCTCCTGCTCATTCTAAGCCCACACAGTATCATCACTTCCAATACACTGCCCTCCTATAAATCCCACTTCTGCCTTACCACCCTCACCCTCCTACCACTCCTATTGTCTGGGGACATCGCACAAAACCCCGGCCCTCCCACACCCAATTCCCACCCCCAAAATTGGCTGTCTACCTCCTCCAACAGTAGTCCTAACTCCCACCTTCTCATCCCAATTCCCCTGATTGCACAAGTCAGCCCCCCTCTTTCATGTGCCCTCTGGAATGCCCGCTCGGTCTTCAAACTAGCTTCTGTCAATGTCCTTTTCCTCTCCAAATCCCTTAATCTATTTGCTATTACCGAAACCTGGCTCCAAGAATTTGACACTACCTCTCCAGCTGTCCTATCCCACAGTGGCCTCCTCTGGACTCACTCCACCAGACCCAGTAGACAAAAAGGAGGTGGTGTTGGACTCTCTCCCCACAATGCACCATCCAGGTTCCTCCCACACCTCCCTCTCTTTCCCCTGCTCCTTCAAAGTGCACTGCATTCGTCTTTTCTCTCCAGCTTGTCTGAGGGTCGCAGTCATTTATCGGCCTCCTGGACCAGTGTCACGCTTTCTGGATGACTTCTCTGCATGGCTACCCTACTTTCTCTCCTCTGAAGTACCTGCCATCATCCTAGGTGACTTTAACATTCCAATCAATGTTAATACTGCAACCAGTTCTCAAATGCTCAACCTAACCTTTTTTAACCTAACGCAATGGACACAAACCACCACTCACTCCAATGGCAATACTCTCGACCGCGTATTCTCCCATCGCTGCACTCCATGCAACCTCTCTAACACCCCCTTTCCTTTCTCTGTTCACAACCTTATCTATTTCACACTCTTCTCCTCTGCTTCCTCCCATGCTGCCAACCCACAAACCACTACCTGCAGAAAACTTCGCATCAACAACCCTTCCCTTCTTCATTCTGCTACTGATGGCCTTTACGACAAAATCGCACCCCTGTCCTGCCCAGACCTAACCACTTCCATCTACAACAACACGCTGTCATCCTCCCTAGACGTACTTGCTCCTCTTTCTACATGCAGAACCAGGCCCCATCTGCCACAACCCCGGCAAACAGACGACACCTGAAGTCTCAAGAGATGCAGCCATGCTTTTGAGCATGGCGTAAATCTAAGTCCTTGTAAGACTTTACCCTCTACAAATCTGCCTCTCTCAAATACAACTCCTGCCTCCACACTGCTAAACAAACCTACTACAACACTCTCATCAAAACCCTCTCATCCAAACCTCGTCAACTCTTTTCTACACTTAATTCCTTACTTCACCCCCCACCCACCAACTTGCTTACCGCTCAATAGATTGCCAACCATTTCTTTTTTTATTGTTTTTCATATTACAAAATAATTAAAAGCGTACAGCATCATAAATTGTATATAGTATATGCAAATTAAAAAAAAAAAAAAAACCTTGTTACTATTATACTCTATCCCCATACCCTCCCTCCCAACCTTCACCCTCCCCCCCACCACACCACACATCGCCCCAACATTGTCTATACCTAACAGGATATTGATTGTCTAACTCCATTGGTGAAGGAAAAAAAAGGGAGCCTCCCCGTTGACAGGGGAAGAAATAAGCGAAGGGACCATATGGTAAAAAGAGAGAAAGGAACAGATAGCAGGGGCACTCATACGGACCATCCCATTCTCTGCAGCCAAGGTCCCCACATTGTCTCAAACTTTCTGATATTATTCTGCCTAATATACAGCACTCTCTCACTCCAAACCATGGAGTTGATAGTTGCAATCCAACTCTTCCCCGTCGGGGGAACCTGGGCCTGACACTTTTGTGCAATCAGTTTTCTCGCTTGGAACAGACACCTCAACACTACCTCTATGGTACCGGGGAGGACTCTATCTTCCTCCAAGCACCCTAACAGGCATGTTTTGGCCTCAGGCTCCAATGAGCTCTTGAAGGTTTCATTTATCCTAGTAATTATCCCCCCTCCAGTATCTAAAGAGCTTTGGGCACTTCCATACCATGTGAGGAAGGTCTCCCGTCACCTTACACCTGGGACACATTTTTCAAACCCAGTTTGAACATTTTTTGGGGGGTGTAATATACTATGAATTAGAAACAAATGAGAAAACTTCTGCGAAGGGGAGATCGAGACCAGGGCTCCTTGTTCTAAAATCTTATCCCATTGTACCCTGGTTATTGTCCCTACGTCTCTCTCCCACCCCTCTTTGCTTTTGAGAGAACCCACTCCACTCATAGTTATCTCGCCCAAGCTAGTGTACATCTTGGAGATTAAACCTTTAGTAGAGGGTGAGTTGATGATTTTCAGAAGTATGGGGATCTGGGTCCACTCTATGATCTGAGACCTGAACTGTGTTTGAATGGCATGTCTAATCTTCAGGTATTTATAAAACGTCTTATTTGATATTTTAAATTCCCGTCTTAGATCTAAAAAGGATTTCATAAGGTTGCCCCCAAATAGCTGAATCAAATGACTAATACCTTGCTTTTCCCATTCCCCAGGTCTCTCTATACCCCTTATTTCTGCAAGGTTTTTATTATTCCATAAGGGGGTATACTCTGTTAGCCCATTATATCCCATTAATGCCTTCGTTACCTGCAACACTTTGCTAACTAATTTGATCGTCGGGAATCTATCAGTAAAGTAAGAGTAAGAGTAAGAGTCTGCCTCTATTGTCTCCACTAATGTATTATGTGGAGCTCCCTTTATCATCATTCTATTATTAGGGCTCCCACAACCCCCTAGGTGTTGCAGCTGAGATGACAAAAAATATAATCTCGGATGAGGTATCGCCATACCACCGTCTTTGATCGGTAATTGGAGCGTTTGCAAGCTAATCCTAGGTTGGCCCTTTTTCCAAATTAGTTCCCTAAAAAGGGATTCTATTTTCTTAAACCACTTTTGACCTATCCAAATCGGGGAATTGTGCAGCATATACAGTATCTGCGGAAGCCATATCATTTTTATTATATTACAGTGCTCTGCAGCGGATAGGGGAAGACGGCACCAAATATCTCCCTTTTGTTTTAGTTTCAGCAACAGTGGGGCCAAGTTATTATTAGCATACTGGTTTATGTCACTCGTGATCCAAACACCCAGATATTTCAAAGTAAAGAAAAATCCTACGAGCCACAATGAACCTGATGCTAGGTGTAAGCACTACTCAACTGCATGCGTGAGACACATCTTGTATTGCGTGTAGATAGTGAAAATAATGAAGGATAACGCTGCACTTAAGTGTGCTAGATGTGCCTCTAGTGTGACACCAAAAAAAAAAAAAGTGTTGTGCGTATATAAGTACATATTTGGGGGGCACACCCTACAATGCGTTTAAATTCAAGATGGTGTTGCTATAAGACCTACAAACAGTACAAAATATTTTACAGCGCACACATACAAGAATGACATTTCCTGCAAGGCTAGTTAAAAACACCTGAACATATTCAAAAAATACGGGGGTTTGGTTACACTATATGGTCATATAGTGCTAAGCCCACTTACTGCAACAAAGTACCCCGAATTAGTGGGTCCTACTCTAGTAATAGAATGGAACATCCTTTGTCTCAACCATGGGAGCTGAACTCCTCTATGTGGGAGAACTGAAGGGGATACATCCTATACACTGGTGGCCACTAAATAAGAGGTAATGGGGAGGGGTGCTTATGGCAGGTCTTATAGCAGCACCATCTTGAATTTAAATGCATTGTAGGGTGTGCCCCCCAAATATGTACTTGTATATTGGAATAGACCCTGACCAGGTTTTTTGGGCTGGAGCACCCCTTCCCCTCCTCATTGCCTCTTATTTAGTGGCCACCAGTGTATAGGATGTATCCCCTTCAGTTCTCCCACATAGAGGAGTTCAGCTCCCATGGTTGAGACAAAGGATCTACCATTCTATTACTAGAGTAGGACCCACTAATTCGGGGTACTTTGTCGCAGTAAGTGGGCTTAGCACTATATGACCATATAGTGTGACCAAACCCCCATATTTTTTGAATATGCTCAGGTGTTTTTAACTAGCCTTGCAGGAAATGTCATTCTTGTATGTGTGCGCTGTAAAATATTTTGTATTGTGCGTATATAAAACACATAAGATGTATAGGAGTATATACCACACTAAAATATTGTGAAATAAACTAAATAAACATAATCACATAAAGCTGATTAAATATATATGTATAAGCAAACAGTACAAGTTGCACAAGTACTATTAATCTAATAAAACCACATGATGCTGATGGGTTTATATCATAAGTGCAAACAGATAACAAAAAGTGCCTTGTGCCAAACAAACTGCAAAGTGCTTAGTGTCACACAATTCATGTAGATAATAGTCCTTATTGAACTACATAAATATAATAAGCATATGCATTAAAAGTCCTGTACACAAATAATGAAAGTGTTTATGCGTGATCTTCAATGGTGGTATATTCAAACATGCCTATATCTCTCCACGTGCCACAGGTCATGTAATGGTGCAATACAGGTGACCCCCCAAGGCAATGCGCTCACCTCAGAGCGTGTGACTAAGTCGCTAAACAAAGTCAGAAAATGCTTTTGAGCCACCAAGGGCTCTGTGCGGATCGCAGGATCACAGGCTCCAACACGGGAAAGATCAATGGATAAGAACCAAATAGTGTAATAACGTTTTAAAATTTTATTCCAAAATCAGGTAAAACACTCCCCCAAACGGGGTACTCACATTCTCAGGGTTCCCCCTGATGATGACACGTATGCCCTGTGTCGAACATGCATAGGGGAGGGGCCAGAACAGAGCGAAAGGCAGCGGTAGCTGTTAGTTGCTGGGACGGACGCCATAGCCTCACTGAAAAACTTGTCTATACGCTAGATTTAGAGTGGTGCACCCTGAGAAAGTAAGTACCCCTTTTGGGGGAGCGTTTTATCTGATTTTGGAATAAAATTTTAAAAACGGTATTAAACAATATGGTTCTTTCTTCTTATCCACTGATCTTTCCCGTGTTGGAGCCTGTGATCCTGCGATCCGCACAGAACCCGGGGTGGCTCGAATGCGTTTTCTGACTTTGTTTAGCGACTTAGTCACACGCTCTGAGGTAAGCGCATTACTTTGGGGGGGTCACCTGTATTGCACCATCGCATGATCTGTGGCACGTGGAGATATATAAGCATGTTTGAATATACCACCATTGAAGATCACGCATAAGCACTTTCATTATTTGTGTGCAGGACTTTTAATTTATATTTTAACACTAAATCTGTTATGAAAGTCAAAGACACAAGAGCTTTTTTATTTCAAACAGAATTTGTTTGTTCTTTTTAACTTGTGGTAGATCAGCAACTTAAAGTCTTTGTAAACCTCAGACATGTAATATAAACAAAGCATGTCCCTCTATATAGTGAGTGCTTGTATCAATAGAGAGCACTATGCGTCATTTCTGTCCTCTGCCTCGTCCCTCTGCTATAAGCACGAGTCACTTCTGGCAAGGGGAGGGAACTCCAGCTGATTGACAGCCTTAGCCTTATTCCTGTGTGCTGTGGGAAGGGGGGGCACGTTCCTCCAATCAGCCCTCAGATCTCTCCTCACTGATGTAACTTCAGCTTCCCACCCCCCGTTTCTCAGAGCGGACAGATCCTGTTTAAATTGTGCACTTTGAATGGACGTAAGGGAAAGAAGGCTGTGGATAAAACAAGTACAACGTACGTAGGAGGATTTGTTTCATCTCTGAGGCCAGTCACTTATCTGGGTATATGTGAAGGTTTAAGACCACTTTAACTGGCAGTCAAGTAAGCTTAAAATTACTTAAAATAAGCAAAGGTATTTTAAAGCATGCACCTACAGGTAAGCACCTTGCTTGAGGTTTCTTCCAGGGTTCTCTTTCCAGTGCATTGAACATTTAAATACTTAAACATCAACGTCAAAGCTCTAGGACACCCCTTTTTGCACCTGGCCATTAGTCACTAAACATTAAGGCCTCACCAATCAATAGTAAGGAACAGAAAAAAAATGGTCAACAAAAAAAAACAAATGCTTTTTCTTAAACTAAAAACGGCTAAATACATTACAAAATACATTCCAAATCTTAGATTACATTTTCCTTAGAAAGCAGCCATATTATCAGTAAAAAATCCTGTCCTTAAACAATTTCTTCAGAGCCTAATGGCCAGTACACAGGATAAGAAAATGGGTTGAAAATTTCCGTAAGACGAACAAAGGGTTGATTAGCTGTTCGTTAGTATAGTGCTTTTGACAGCTGATTCTGACTGTTCGTACAAAGAAAAAGGAAGTTGGAATTTTTTTAAAAATATTATAAAATCGCCTGGACTGCCTTCTGGGTTTCGCATCTTCGGGCGCTTGAATAGCCGAGGTGACGTCACTCCCACACATGCACATGGAGTTTCATCACCATGGCTCACAGAGTCGGCTCGTAAATGTGGTCTGAGCTGTGCATGTGCAGCTCAGATCGCATTACCCGCTGATAGGCAGGGGGACCGTTTATGACAGAAGAGACCTCCAAGATCTTGGTTTAAAAAAAAAAAAAAAAACCCCTGCCAGTCAGCAGATGATTTTTTCAATTTTCACTTTAGGACCATTTTAAAGCTAGATTTCATCAACTGGAAAGCTCTACCTGTGACTCAGCAGGAGTGTGTTGGTTGCATGTAAAAAGACCACTGCTACTGCACAAAGAGCAAGCGGTCAGATCTTCAGCATACTTGCAGAACAGTCTTTTCTACCATGTGGCCACAGATACTTTCTATAGAAAATTAACTAGGAGAACCCAGTTTGTTTTTATGCACTAGAAATACATTTAGCCAATTTAAAGGCCAAGTTCACTTTTTCCCCCTCAAATTTCAGCTCCCCTATGCACAAATATAGCATTCATGAACTTTTTTTGCAAAATTATCAAAGCTTTCCATAAAATCTACAGACCCGTACCTTACTGTCCTCCATCCATGAATGCAAACATATCTATTGCTTTTGTCTTGCGTCCTTACAGACTGTAGGTCGTGACACAGGAAGGAGTGGACCAGCTGACCTTATTAGCACATAACCTGCATCATCGACCCTCCCACTCCCAGGTGCATGTTTTGTAAATGAAATGCGATCAATCAGTGATCACCCTTTTCACTAAATACACAATATACAATCTGCATAGCGGGAACTCGCACATGGGACATGTTGGCGTTTTGTGGGTTGCGTGTTTTTTACTGCGAGTTTTGCAGCATTTTCCATTCGTTTTTTCACATGCCAAAATGTGTGTTTGCTTCTGTGTTTGGTGTGTTAACAATTAATGGCACTGAAAGCGCAACTAATAATTATAGGTGTATAAAGGTGGCCATACACTATATAATCTGATTGTATAATCTCCTTTAGATCTGCCATCAATTATGTAGTGCAAGGGCCTGCCTGATTGGCAAGATGTGTTTCCTCCTATTATATAAATTTGGTGAATCTAAAGGAGATTGTACAATCAGATTATATAGTGTATGGCCACCTTTATACACCTAAAATTACTAGTTGCACTTTCAGTGCCATTAATTTGTAACGGCACACCAAACACAGAAAAGTAAACACATTTTGCCATGTGAAAAAACGAGTGGCAAATGCTGTAAAACACACGGTAAAAAACACGAAACCCACAAAACGGCAACATGTCCCATTAACCACATATAGCACAGCCCATTTAAATCAACGGGCTGCCCTATGCGTGTCACAGGAAAAACGAGACACAAAACGTTCGCTCCCACTATGCTAGATGTGAATGGGGCCTGAAATTGGTGCGATAACACAACAATGAGGCTACATTCACATCTTTGCGTTTCCTTGCATTTCAGAACTGCGCTGCACCAAAAAAATAAAAATATATCGCAACAAAAAACACACCAAGCTCCGCTATAAAAAAAAAAAAGTTCTGAAGCTTCTTTGCGGCGACTGCTGGCTGTGTGCAGGGCAGCCCATTCAGGGGGATGGGCTACCCTATGTAAAAAAAAACAAAAAAAAACGCATATGGGAATGCGAGTTCCTGCTATGCTGAGATGTGAACAGGGCTTGACAGCTGAGTGTTTCTGTCCACTCCCTGGCCATACACTATGCAATCTGATTGTGTATTTAGAGAGAAGGGTGATCACTGATTGATTGCATTTCATTTAAAAAACATGCACCTGGGAGTGGGAGGGTCGATGATGCAGGGTGTGTGCTAATGAGGTCAGCTGGTCAACTCCTTCCTGTGTCATGACCTACAGTCTATAAGGACATAAGACAGAAGCAATTGATACGTTTGGAAACATGGATGGAGGACAGTAAGGTACTGTAGATTTTATGGAAAGCTTTGATATTTTTGCAAAAAAAGTACATGATTGGTACATAGGGGTGCTGGAAGTTAGAAAAAAAAAAAAGTTGAACTTGGCCTTTAAGCTGAAAGTTCAACTAGCATTAAGTTGTATGGGCATATGTAGCTGTCTGCTTTCAAATAAAGCTGGAAATGTACTTACTCTATTTAATGTGAATGTACAGCAGAGTTACACAATTCTCACTAACATTGTAATAAAGTGATTTGACTTTCCTGTAAAATCCTTTTCTTGGAGTACAACACATGGGTCTTCCTATTAATAACAGATGGGTTATATGCCACACTTTCAGGTGACTAGACACTGGCAAAGCAATCAAATCTAGACCACAACCACATACAACCCTTCACAATAAGAAAGCCATAATAGGTTCAAGTCGCAGAGGGGAGGGTCCTGTGTCCTGTACCTTGTACTGTATTCCAATAAAAATTATACAAGCAATTAAAAAATTTTCTTTATCTCTTGGTACAGGAAGCAGATATCCATGTTCATAATGGATGAGAGGTCCCAAAGCATTAAAGTGAGGGGAGGCCAATGTGGCAACCAAGAAACTGTCAACAGAAATCCCAACTCTCAGAACAGAAATGGCATTAAACTACTGCCTACAAAACATTGCACCCAAAACTAGCATCAGCAGAGGGTTAAACATCTACCTGGTAAAATTTAGAGTCAAAGGCCAGTTCGTAATCTTACACCACTGAGCAAGAGAAGATTGATGCTGAAATGGCCAAAATGTGCCCATAGATCTAGTAAAATGAGCCTTAACAGGAAAAGGAGGCTCCTTACATTTCAGAAAATAGGCATAAGAAAGAACCTGGCAATCCACCTAGCAATATTAAACTGCGAGGTCAGGACACTCTTCTAGGGTCCCTCACAGACAGAACAAAAAGCGAATCCGATCTCCTGCAAGATGCCACAGCACCAAGGTAAACCCACACAACCTATTTAACAGGTGAAACTAATCAGCGCAACCTCCTTCAATACAAAAATACACACAAATATGCATCACCCAGGTTGAATTGCCGCTAACACTTTTAAAGGTGTGTTCACTTCCAACCACCATGAACTGGTACTAAAGAATTGTAAATAAGTGCGGCGCAACAAGTATAAGAAAATACTAAAAAATCAATATAAATTAGTGCAGCACAACAGATATGTGAATAACACACAAGTGAATACCAAGTGAATATATTATCCACATATCTGTTGTGCTGCACTAACTTATATTAATAATTTAGTATACAGGTGGTCCCCGAGTTACAAACATCCGACTTACAAACGACTCCTACTTACAGACGAAGGGAGACAACAGGAAGGGAGAGGAAATCTACCCCTAGGAAGAGAAATTCACACCTGTAAGTGTTATGGGAAAAAGGGTACCTCCACTGATGCTTTTTACCAAGGCTTGTTTCCACAACAACCCAAAATTTTCAAAATCCAATTGTCATTGGGACAGAAAGTGAGGTGAAATCTTCTGAACAGGGGCACATACAGCAAAACAAACATTACAGGGGTGTTAACCCTTCCCTGTGCTATCCAAAAAGCTTAAAAATAGTTTTTTTTGGCTGAAGCTACACTTAAAAAATTTACCTGTTCCGACTTACAAACCCAACTTAGGAACAAACCTACAGACCTGTATTGTTTGTAACCTGAGGACCGCCTGTATTTGCGCTGCAATTCTTTACAATTTTTTAAACCTACACAACCTGCACCACATCCATCTAATTGAAGTTTTTGAAACCAGGAAAGCTACCCTACAAGCAAGATCCATCAAGGGACTCTCAAGGATCAGTTCAATAGGTGGCAGCTGGAGGACGGAGAGGAAGACTCCATGGTGTAACGATGTGAGCCACCCCTGAACAAAGGCCTGTAAGAGTAGCTCTGGAAAAAAAAAATTGAAATATCACATGGTCCCAAGTATTCAGACCCTTTGCTGTGACACTCATATTTAACTCAGGTGCTGTCCATTTCTTCTGATAATCCTTGAGATGGTTCTACACCTTCATTTGAGTCCAGCTGTGTTTGATTATACTGATTGGACTTGATTAGGAAAGCCACACACCTGTTTATACAAGACCTTACAGCTCACAGTGCATGTCAGAGCAAATGAGAATCATGAGCTCAAAAGGAACTGCCTGAAGAGCTCAGAGACAGAATTGTGGCAAGAGACAGAATTGTGGCAAGGTACAGATCTGGCCAAGGTTACAAAAAAATTTCTGCTGCACTTAAGGTTTCTAAGAGCACAGTGGCCTCCATAATCCTTAAATGGAAGACGTTTGGGACGACCCGAACCCTTCCTAGAGCTGGCCGTCCGGCCAAACTGAGCTATCGGGGGAGAAGAGCTCTGGTGAGAGGTGAAGAAGAACCCAAAGATCACTGTGGCTGAGCTCCAGAGATGCAGTCGGGAGATGGGAGAAAGTTGTAGAAAGTCAACCATCACTGCAGCCCTCCATCAGTCAAGGCTTTATGGCAGAGTGGCCCTACGGAAGCCTCTCCTCAGTGCAAGACACATGAAAGCCCGCATGAAGTTTGCTAAAAAAAAAAAAAAAAAAAAAAAAAACACCTGAAGGACTCCAAGATGGTGAGAAATAAGATTCTCTGGTCTGATGAGACCAAGATAGAACTTTTTGGCCTCAATTCTAAGCGGTATATGTGGCGAAAACCAGGCACTGTCCAATACAGTCCCAACAGTGAAGCATGGTGGTGGCATCATGCTGTGGGTGTTTTTCAGCTGCAGGGACAGGACAACTGGTTGCAATCGAGGAAAAGATGAATGCGGCCAAGTACAGGTATATCCTGGACGAAAACCTTCTCCAGAGTGCTCAGGACCTCAGACTGGGCTGAAGGTTTACCTTCCAACAAGACAATGACCCTAAGCACACTGCTAAAATAACGAAGGAGTGGCTTCACAACTCCATGACTGTTCTTGAATGGCCCAGCCAGAGCCCCAACAAACCCAATTGAGCATCTCTGGAGAGACCTAAAAATGGCTGTCCACCAACGTTTACCATCCAACCTGACAGAACTGGAGAGGATCTGCAAGGAGGAATGGCAGAGAATCCCCAAATCCAGGTGTGAAAAATTTGTTGCATCTTTCCCAAAAAGTCTCATGGCTGTATTAGATCAAAAGGGTGCTTCTACTAAATACTAAGCAAAGGGTCAGAATACTTAGGACCATGTGATATTTCAGCTTGTCTTTAATAAATCTGCAAAAATGTCAACAATTCTGTGTTTTTCTGTCAATATGGGATGTTGTGTGTACATTAATGAGGAAAAAAATGAACTTAAATGATTTTAGCAAATGGCTGCAATGTAACAGTCAAAAATTTAAGGGGGTCTGAATACTTTCCGTCCACACTGTATGCTTCAACAGCCCCGCCATGCAAACCAGTGACCACGTAGCAAAGAGATCGATGGGACCTTGAGACAATGATCTAGTTGGTCTGGAGGAGGCCAAAAAAGGTTCCGCTAGCAAGTGAACCTCCTTTGAAAACCAAGACCTTCTCGGCCAACTTAGAATTATCAAAATTACCAGTACCCTTTCTGCCTTCATCCGATGAAGCAGAAGAGGTAGCAGCTGCAGGAGGCGGCATAGATCATTTGGAAGGGATTCGATGTCCTGGGCCACAAATCTGGATGCCAGAAGAATCACATCCAGAGTCCCCCACTGATGATAGATCTCCCCAACACCTGGATGCAGTGACCATTCCCCCAGTGTTGCCTCAGGAAATCTGTCTACCATTTTTCCAGTCCTAGGAAGTATACAATAGAAATGGTTGGAAGAATATTGATCTCTGCCCAGGTCAGAAAGAGATCTTCCTCCTTTTGAGACATGCAACCCCGGTGGTCTATTTAGGCCACTGTCTTGCAAACATAATACTGTACTCTGACTGGAAGCCCGTAAAGCAAGAGTGTCCAGTGTAGAAGGAACAAGTAATATGCTCTGAACTCCAGGATGTTGATAGTCTTTTGGAGGTTCTGCAAGGCAAAAGGCTACCCCCCCCCCATGCTGGACACTGGCACACCCTAAACAGGAAGTTGCCTCCCTATATAACCCCTCCCACTACTAGGAGTATCTCAGTTCTGTAGCAAAGCAGTACACATTTATACTAGAAACAGGTGATGTACTTCAAATGAAAAAATGTTTACAGGTAAGCTGTTAAAAAAAATCCTATTTTCTTTAATCGTACATCACGGGACACAAAGCCATAGTAATTACTATGTGGGATGTCCCAGAGCAATGCCAACTGAGGGGAAGGAGACACAACCAAAGTAGGGCACCATGAGATCAGAGGATTTATACTGCTGCCTGCAGTACACTGCGCCCAAAGGCGACATCCTCGTGTCTTTTTACATCCACCAGATAGAATCTGGTAAATGTAAGGATTGAAGACCAAGTTGCGGCCTTGCAGAATTGAGCCATGGAGGCTTGGTGATGCACTGCCCACGAAGCACTAACAGCCCTAGAGGAGTGCGCTTTGATTTGAGAGGGTAGAACTACCTCTTTAAACCATAAGCTTGAACGATTACTTGTCGAATCCATTTAGAAATAGTAGATTTCGATGCTGCCTGTCCTCTTTTAGGACCTTCAGGCAACACGAACAAAACATCCGTTTTCAGAATCTGAGCAGTCGCTTCAATGTAGACTTTGACTGCTCTCACCACATCAAGAGTATGCAGTGATTTTTCTTCCATAGAACAGGGTTCTGGAAAAATGAAGGTAGAATAATATCCTGGTTTAGATAAAAACCTGATTATTACCTTCGGTAAAAGATTATGATGAGGACGCACTACCACCTTATCCTTAAATAATAAAAATATGGCTCTTTACAAGAAAGAGCAGCCAATTCTGATACCCTTCTTGCAGCAGACATGGTTACCAGAAAAAAAAATCGTTTCCTTGTCAAAAAAGGACAAAGGGAATATGTCGTATCAGCCCAAAAAAAGGTTGTTTTGTAATGCCGACAAAACTAAATTCAAGTCCCAAGGGTTCAGGGGTTACCTAACCAGAGAGAAGCCGTGTTAGCCCCTGAATAAAGTTGCGAACCAAAGAATGCAAAGCAAGTGGTCGTTGAAATAATACCGATAAGGCCGAGATCTGTCCTTAGAAAGCACTCAAGGCCAGCCTTATTTCTCATCCCATCTACAGAAAGTCAAGGATTCTACCTTTGACCTATTCAATGGGGAGCAACTCCTGGTTTCACACCAAGAGACAGGTTTCCCAGACGCCATAATATATAATTATGGAGGTCGACTCCCTTGAATTAACCAAGGTAGAAACTACTGAACCTGACAGCCCACGCTACTTCAGAGTGTGGGTCTCCATAGCCAGAACGTTAAATTTAGTGTTTGTAAAGTTGGATGGAACACTGGACCTTGCAAGAGAAAGGCTGGCTGTGATGGTAGGGTCCATGGGTACCCTACTGCCATCTTTACAATCTCTGCATAACCAAGATTTCCTGGGCCCCGCTGGGGGCCACAAGAACCAATGACTTCCCTTTCTGCTTGATCCTGCGAAAAAGTCGTGGACGCAGGCAGAATAGGAGGCAATGCATAAATCAGTGAGAACCGATTCCATGGGAATAGCAAGGCATCTGTTCCGTATGCTAGCGGAACCATTTTTCTTGACACAAAGTCGTTGATTTCTTTGTTGAACCTGGACGCAAACAGATCTATGTCTGGGATCCCCCATTTTTGACATATTGACAGGAAGATATCAGGGTGAAGGAACCATTCTCCCGGAAACAACTGCTGGCGACTCAAGTAGGCCAATTTTCTATTTCTAGAATGAAGACTGCCGATGGGCAGAAAACATGGTACTTTTGCCTAAGATAGGATATGAATCACCTTTCTCTGGGCTGCACAACTTCTTGTGCCCCCTTGGTAATTAATATAGGCCATTGCTGTGGCATTGACGGATTGAATCCTGGCAGGACAATACTGTAAATTGAACGTCCAGGCCCTCAGGACCAAGAGCTCTGCCTGAATTTCTAAAATGTTAATGGGCAAGGCCATTTCTGATCTGGGCCACTTCACTTAGACAGTTGCCTCTTCCAGGACTGTTCTCCAATCTAAACAAAAAAGGTTGGCATATCTTGTTACCACTTCCCAGGTAACTGAAGGATTTTCCCCTTAGTAGATTTTTGGATATTAACCATAAATGGAGGCTCCGGCGCACCCAGCCTACAGCACACCTGGTATTTCCAGGTGGTCTCTCATCCGGGTACTACTCAGGCCTGACCCTGCTTACCCTCCAAGATCAGACGAGATCGGACGCTATCAGGGTGATGTGGCCGTAGGCGTTGGAGTCAGACACATTGGGAATGTAGAGCTTGAACCCTTTGTTCCAAGCCGATGGGATACTGTTTTGCAGCAGTCTCGAATGAAACTGAGCATAAGGAACGGCCTCGAATGAAGCTATCATCTTTCCCAACAACCTCATGCAAAGTTGAATAGAAGAAATACATCTTGCTTCGACCACCTAAATCAGTTCCTTTATGGCGCTGATCTTTGACTGGGGTAATAATACCCTTTTCTGGGTGTACCTATGATCGGACCCAAGTATTTTAGCCTTCTTCATGGTTTTAAAGAAGATTTCTCCTAGGATGAGAATCCGACCTAGATATTCCAGGTAGTTGAATGTGGTGACCATACTTTGGTCTAAGCGGGCTACCGACTTGTCTATCAAGAACAGATCGACTGGGTAAACCATAATCGTTATACCTTGGGCCCTTAATCTGGCTAGAAGAGGGGCCAGAACCTTTGTAATCACTTAAGGTGCAGTAGCTGGACCGGAAAGCAGAGCTACACACTGAAAATTTAGATTTTCCACTTTGAAAAGTAGGATGGAGATAACTGATTTTGATTGACTCCATACCAAAAAAGAGTGGTTATATTTAGGAATTGAATTTAGATTTTTGAGATCCAGAATGTCCGTTCGGTTTTGGCACCGTGAAAAAAAGAGGTTTGAATCAAACCCCAACCTCTGTTCTTACATGGGGACCCCCATGATCACTTTTTTTCTCTTTTTCTCTGGATCTTTAGAAATGTTTGATCTGAAAAAACAAGGAGACGGGAACTCTTAAAACTCCAGTTTGTACCCTGGAACTATTGAGGAAGTCCCCCATTCGTCTCGACACTCTTCCTGCGAGATCCTTGAGAACTGCAGAAGAATGCCCCCTATTCGACGGTGAAAGCCGCCGTGACTGCCTGGAGGCTGATGCCTCTGGCACAGGAGAAGGAGTTTTAAAACGAAAATACATTTACTCCTTTTCTTAAATGGCAAAAGGGTGCTTCTCACTAGAATTTCTTTGGATGTATTATCAAAAACATCCCCAAATAGCTGTTTCACCGCAAAAAGGAAGATTTGCCAGGAGCTTCTTACAAGGCGCTTAGTGAAGGGCGCAATGCCTGAAGGATAGAATCTTTCATAGCAACTATTGCAAACATAAAGCTGCCTCCTGAGCAGGATAACCTTGAACACCTGTTCTTACTGATGACTAGTGAGTCATCAGTAAGTGGACTCAAACATGCATGGGACAAACACGGCTCTATACTCAGACAAAAGACTTGGACAACTTAGTCTTATTTCTGCTGTCACTCTTCTGCATTTCTATGACTGCCTGCTGGGGGGGGGGGGACAGCTCCACTCCTGGATACCCCAGCAGGCAAAAGAAAAATGCCTGGGATGTTAGGCAGTGACCACATCTCGGTGAAACTACCTTTTCCCTCTCCGCTATGCCTTGGTTGCTCCTTTGCTGATGGGTACTCACAAATTAGAAATTCAAAACTGCCTGCACAGTGCCCACTCCCCTGAATGGATTAAGCATGGCAGGCGAAATGCATCAAATGGGTAGATTGTCTCAGAAAATAAACAGAAAATTAGCAGTGTACAACTTCACTACTTTCATATATAACTGTCTGTTTTTCCCCAAAAAATAGTAATAAATCATATCCATTCTTATGCTAAGCTTGTAGAATTTCTCATAATTATCTTACACAGTTCAAAAGGCATTGATAGTCGATCTCAGCTGGTCACCTTTAAATAGTGGTTCCGTGCTATTATATGTGTGGATGTTCCATTTTGCAAAATCTTTGTATTACAGTTATATCCCCAAACTATGGAAAATCCTCACCTGGAATATTCTTTTGCAGTTCCCATGAAATTCCATACTGAGGCCAATATTACTGGTTTTACTGGAACTTGAAAACTCTATAAGTAGTGCCGTTAATATGGAACAAGCCAATGTTTGCTGTGGAGAGAATATAAAAAAGACAAAGCATATAATACGTTGTAAAGTACTATTGTATTATTATGTTTCCATTAGTATAACAACCAATACAGAGGAACAGCTGTTTAGTTTGGATGCAAAACTTAACTTAGCCCATTAATTAGGAGAGATCATATGAAAACTATGTTCTCACAAGCATTTTTAATATGCATGAAGGACAGATTCACGCTTTCCAACTACAGATGCCAGGGGATGATTATACTGTGACAGAAGAAAAACTCAACATTATGCAAATTAGTCCTTTATGCATTTTCCTGAAATTTTGCTTGCACGCACCATATTGCTTGCACAGCCTGAAATGCAAAGGATGCGTCAATCAGACCATGTAGGAATTAAGCACAGTCTCATAACACAATGGGAGGGGATTTAACCAATCAGCTTCTACCTTTTATTGTCAAAGCTTAATTGAACAGGCTAAAGTTAGAAGCTGATTCGTTGCTATGCAAAGCTGCACCACATTCTGTGTGCTCCAGTTTTAGTAACTAAAAGGTACAATATAAACACTTACATTACATGTATGCATGACTGCTGCTACTGTACCCAGAGATCTACTGTTGCTCTCAAACGTTGATTAAAGCTCGGTCCGATGATTGGACTATTGTTTAAGTTGAATTTCAGTCAAAAGGTTTTTTCAATTTTGGACAGCACTTACTGTCCCTCCCAGCCAACCCTACTGGGGTGCAGCTGCTCTCATGCACCACGCTGAATTGAGATCGGGCTCAGGTAAGTATAAGGGGGGCAGGGGAAACCTAGACGCAGGTTTCTCACCTTAATACAGATTATGCATTAAGGTAAAAAACCTAAAGTCTTTAGAACCACTTTAACACACAATGTTGCAAGTCAAAGACTACTAAAATAAATTAAAAAATACTAGTACTGTATACAGAAAACTATCCACCTGAACATCATATTAACATGTGGGGAAAAATACTATATCAGGACCTCTGCTGTGTCTGGCAGTAGCTGTTCTTGCTGAGCCACCCGAGATGCTGGACAGCTCCCCGTCTATTCCCTTGGACAAATTTACTTGGTTTCTGGTGAACTTTGAACTCCTTGCTCCTCTACCTTCCTATTTATGCCGTGCATTTGCACTTCCTGTTTGCTAGATTATTGTGCTCTTCTCCAGCCAATACCTTGCTAGTTATGCTCCTGCTGCCATTCTATCCAATGGTTACCGAACTTTGGCTTGTTCCTTCACTATGCTTACGCTTGATACCAACCTTCAACCATTTGTTAATGATCTTTGGCTTGTTAACTGACTATATTATTGCTTGATCCCTACCTGCTACATCGACTTTCTCATCCTGACTTGCTCACCACCTGGTGGGTAGATCCTGAGGACAGTGACCTGGCACTAGCACGCAGTAAAAAACTAATCTCCACCATCAGGGTACTGGTAAAGACTGGTTAGTGCTTAGACCCCATGTTTCTGGTGAGCCCACATCACCCACCAGGGAATCTGTAAGACAGAGAGCTGCAGTTTGCTTCAAAGTTTTGGAAAAGCCTTCCAGGTGTAACAATTAATCTAACCTCTGCTTTTCATCCACAAGCTCTGGAGCAATAACTTCAATGTATTGTCAGTTATCTTCGAGATGACTGGGAAGATCATCTTCCTATGGCAGAATTTGCTTATAAAACAATTCTAAACATAACTCCACTTCTCAAAGTCCTTTTTTAGTTTAAAACACTGGGTATAATCCAGTTTTTATTTCTGATCTTCCCATCTCAACTCCAATGCCTGCAGTTACCAGCAGATTAACTACAGGAGATTGAGGAGAAACTGATCAAGACTTTGAAATTGGCTCAAGAATGTTCCAAAGAGGCTTCTGACAGACAAAGGTATGAAGCTCACATGTTTCAACTTCAACGTTGGGCAAAAACCCAGTTTTCACTTAAAACTTCATGACAGTATGAAGATTCACCCCATGTTTCATGTACACTTAAACCATTTCATGAAAACACTTTCTTTGGGAGAATTCTCCCATCCCTTCACCTGTTGAGGTGCAAAGTGGAGAAGATTTGTGGTTGAGAAAAATCTTCATTCCAGGATTTTTAGGATTAAATCCCAATATCTGTCTGGTTCAATGGGAAGGATATGGGCCAAAAGAAAATTCTTGTGAACCTGAGTAGAACATTTATGCCTCTAGATTAACAAGAGAATTTTCAAAGGTTTCCTCACAAACCTGGCTCTAAGACTTCCAGGGGCTGTCCTGGAAGCGGAGTATTGTCAGGTCTCGGATCTGAACCCAGGACCTCTGCTGTGTCTGGCAGGAGCCATTCTAGCAGAGCCACATGAGAAGCTGGGCAGCTCCCTACCCGATACCTTGGACAACCTTACTGTATATCTTGTTTCTGATCAACTGTGAACTCCTTGCTCCTCCTATGAACTTCTTATTTAGTCTATGCCTTTGCACTTCCTGTTCTGCAGATTATTGTGCTCTTCACCAGCCAACATCTTGCTCCTTACGCTCCTATTGCCCTCCATATCTTCATTACCATTAGTTACCGATCTTTGGCTTGTTCCTCGCCTATGCTTCCACTTTATCCCTTCTGCTTGACGTGCTACATCTGCTAACTCACCCAGACTTGCTCACCTCCCAGGGGTAATCTGCTAATGTATTTATCCTGCTGGTTTGTGCATGAGCCTTTCTACTGCTACAGCCACTGGCCTCCGAGCCTAAAACCCTGATTGTGACATTAATGTTAAGGGATCTGTAGTCATTTTTCACTGTTTGTTATGAATGTATTTTTACAAGACCATAGGGACTTATATTTTAAACCCCAAAAGGCAAAAAAAATAAAAATCAATGGCAAAACACTTGTCCATGAAGTGTACATGTTCCCTGAGAGGAAAGCAGTCAAATAGTTAAAGCTGAGGTATAATTACATCTATTTTGCCTACCCTGGCTCCTCCCTTCCCCCTTTATAATTATGCAAATTACATAGGTCAGTCTGGAAGAGTGGGCATTTCTATGCAGGCTGTATTTCAACTGAATTATTTTTATTGTTTGGTAAAGAAAGACATTACATTAGACATTTAACCCACACAGGGGGTGCAAATGATTAACAGATCTAAATCACCAACAAGGTAAAGCATATGTCAAAGTATTTGTGGTGCAGGATCCCTTGGCAAGCTTCCAAATGGGAACAACGTGGGACCCAATAAACCACCAACCATAGGATACACACAAGCAGTCCAAAAGTGTTAAGAGAAAGAGCCAAAGGGGGGGGGGAGCATAGAAAGAAGTGAAGAGAAGGACAAAAGCTCAACCCCCCACAGACTTGGGTCAGGAGATCCAGCAGAAATACTATAGAGCACTCAGGCTATCTGGATTTAGAGATAGTAAAGCTTAATCAAGCCACAGTTCCCAGTTTTTCAAGAATTTGAACTGGAAGTCATTAACCAGATTCTAAACAAGCCTAGAGACAAAATGACAGCTGGGCGGGACACTTGTCGCTTCGGGTGAATGTCATATGACGTCGTCCAGGAAAGGGCCTCGCTGTGGTGTGATCTGTCACCGGCTGTGTCCACCTGACAGATCACTGTACCAGGCCGCTGGCGGTACCATCTGATTGCTGTGACTAATCATAGCAGATCACATGACAATTGTAAACAATGGATGGCTTCCATTCATCGTGTACAACTGTGTTGATAGTAGGGCTGGGAAAAAAATCGATTTAAATCTTGAGTTGAGAGGTCAAATTTTTTTAGATTTTTTTTCTTTCACCGCGCCGGTCCCAAGGCGCTGCGGGCATGAGTTTTTAGTCGAGGCCGCGGCTTCAGCCTAGTCCGCGGCTACGGCCGGACGCCGCGGACTAGACCGAAGCCGCGGCCTCGCCTAAAAACTCATGCCCGCAGCGCCTCCGGACCGGCGCTAACACCGCGCCGGGCCTGAACAGCTGCAGGCAAGGAGTTTTTAGGTGAGGCCGCGGCTTCGGCCTAGTCCGCGAGGCCGGATTCCACGGACTAGGCCGAAGCCGCGGCCTCGCCTAAAAGTTCATGCCCGCAGCGCCTCAGGACCAGCGCGGTTTCCACAGAAAAAAAAAAAACTCGATTCGAAGTTTTTTTTTTAAGAGAATCGAAGATTTTTTGTTTTGTCTCTACTGCAAAAGTGCTTGACATTTTGCGATCCGAATTTGGGGCCCAATATCTCGGGGCCACTTGGTGCTAGGAACCCCAAATTTGGTGTGCTAACACAGTTGGACAAACAATAAAACATATGCAAATTTAGGGTTCCTAGCACCAAGTGGCCTCGAGATATGGTACCCCAAATCAGGTCGGAAAATGTCATTCTCTGCTGCAGAAAAGTGCTTGACATTTTATGACCCGAATTTGGGGCCCCATATCTCGGGGCCACTTAGTGCTAGGAACCCCAAATTTGGTGTGCTAACACAGTTGGACTAACAATATAACATATCCAAATTTGGGGTTCTTAGCACCAAGTTATCCTGAGATATGGGGCCCCAAATCAGGTCGCAAAATGTCAAGCACTTTTCTGCAGCAGAGAATGACATTTTCTGACCTGACTTTGGGGCCGGATATCTCGGGGCCACTTAGTGCTAGGAACCCCAAATTTGGGTATATTATAGTGTTAGTCTGTGTTAGCACAATTAATTTGGGGTTTCTAGCACCAAGTGGCCCCAAATCAGGTCGCAAAATGTCAAACACTTTTCTGCAGCAGAGAATGACATTTTCCAACCTGACTTTGGGGCCCCATATGTCGGGGCCACTTGTGCTAGGTCCACTGTGTTTGCACACCAAATTTTGGGTTCCTAGCACCAACTGGCTCCGAGATATGGGGCCCCAAAGTTGGGTCACAAAATGTCATTCTCTGCTTTGCAGACGCTTCTAGACGCAAACGCGGCTAAACGCGGCATGCAAACGCAGCAAAACAGGCGTTTCTAAATGCCGGTTTCAGCTTTTAAAAACATGTGTTCAGCAGAGTTTGCACCAGCATCTCGTGTGCATGAGGCCTAACACCTTACCGCCCAGCCATGACTGTTCATATAACGACCTCTCAAAAGGTGGCCACTCACAGGGCCATGCAGCGGCGCGATCTGTCACCAGTTGTGTCCACCTGACACAGGCGATGACTGATCTCTATATCATCCGGCTGCCATTTTCATGTGATCGCTGTGACGAATTATAGCAGATCACATTGACCACATGTATGGTCAATGTGATCACATTGCAATCTTATGTAAAAATCACTTCTCCATAGTAGTGTTAAAAAAGTAACATACTGTCATCAATGTCCCTGATCACCGTCACACCAGTTCTATGATAATGCTGTACTGCACTGATGACAATATGGCATTTTCAGGCCTCAAGAAATGAGATAGGCCATCAGTACATATATATCATAGTTCGTGGACTTTAACTTTCCTATAGCCTAATAATAAACGCTGATTTGGGTTATTTTCACAAAGGAAATCTAGCAGTATACATTTTGACCTAAATTTATAAAGAAAGGTTATTTGTTTGCAAAATTTTTGGACAGAAACAAAAAAAAACGCTTTAAAAAAAATAATACAAATTCACTCCACATCAACAAATTCAGAAACAGACAAGAAAAAAAAAGAAGGCTTTGATGGAGTAAAATGTTGATCTCCATAAAGAATCAAGCCTATGCCCCTGGGGACAGTGTGGCACACAAGCAAACGTCTGAGGTTTAGACTGAGCTATGTTCAATACCTCTGTGCTGCAGAAGATTAAAGTGGCGATGATACTATTTATGCAGGCTCACACAACAGCTGACAGTCAAGCCCTGCTGCCACCAACTGCAGCATCTTTGCACATAAAATGCCTCTCATGTCAATACCTTGACCTTAGAGGCGCTTGTTATCTTAGCTAGCACGCGCCAAACCTAATCCCCTCTTGCTGTCCTATACCTAAACAGATCAAACTTGAATAGCCTTCGTGTGTCACCGCCTTTTTCCCGGGGCTCAGTTCAGCTAAAGTGACAGTACCATTCCACAACAATGGCAGCTATTTCAACCTTTTAAGAGGTTAATGTAAATTGTAAACACCAGCGGGTGTCCATGGGGTGAAGCAGAATAGAGGAATTCTCAGTTATGTCTGAAACACACGTCTGCTTTAATTACCCAAAGCAAAAACCTTTTCAAAACTGACAAGTTAAAGCTCATGTATGTCATCTCCCTGATTGCCAATGGTAAAACTAATGTAGACAACTTACTCACTAGATGAATAACCACCTGCTAAACACGTGTTGGTTTAATATAAAAAAATCAGGGACCAATTAATTCTGTTTAACGTGAACCTGTGATTATTGCAACAGTGGTAAACTACTGGTAAGATACCTACTGCATATACGTTTAGCAACCCAAAAAATGCAGGACACCCAATCGGCATGCAGCTCTGAACAGCTTATTGTTCCCAATCCTATATTCTGCGCCGCAATAATGGTCCCTCAATATGATAAAACGCTTCACTGACCAATAGTAAAGTACAGGTGGGCAAGAAGGGGGCTGAAGTGCAGACATGCATACAGCAATTGGCATGAGTTTTCACAAGTTGTGTTACGGCATTTTTGAATTGATAAATTTCATTGGTTGAAACAAAATAATTCAGAAGGCTAAAATGGGAAATAAATTCTGCATAGGGTTCAACATACAGTTGTGCTCATAAGTTTACATACCCTGGCAGAATTTATGATTTCTTGGCCATTTTCCAGAGAACATGGAAGATAAACTTTTCTTTCACTCATGGTTAGTGTTTGGCTGAAGCCATTATTAATCAAATGTGTTTACCTTTTTAAATCATAATGGCAACAGAAACTACCCAAATGACCCTAATCAAAAGTTTACATACCCTGGTGATTTTGGCCTGATAACATACACACAAGTTGACACAAAGGGGTTTGAATGGCTATTAAAGGTAACCATCCTCAACTGTGATCTTTTTGCTCGTAATTAGTGTGTGTATAAAAGGTCAATGAGTTTCTGGACTCTCGACAGACCTTTGCATCTTTCATCCAGTGCTGCACTGACATTTCTGGTTTCTAAGACATGAGGAAAGCAAAAGAATTGTCAAAGGATCTGCGGGAAAAGGTAGTTGAACTGTTTAAAACAGGAAAGGGATATAAAAAGATATCCAAGGAATTGACAATGCCATTTAGCAGTGTTCAAACTCTAATCAAGAAGTGGAAAATGAGGGGTTCTGTTGAAACCAAACCACGGTCAGGTAGACCAACTAGGATTTCAGCTACAACTGCCAGGAAAATTGTTCGGGATGCAAAGAAAATCCCACAAATAACTTCAGGTGAAATACAGGACTCTCTGAAAACATGTGGTGTGGCTGTTTCAAGATGCACAATAAGGAGGCACTTGAAGAAAGATGGGCTGCATGATCGAGTCGTCAGAAGGAAGCCATTACTATGCAAATGCCACAAAGTATCCCGCTTATAATACGCCAAACAGCACAGCGACAAGCCTCAAACCTTCTGGCACAAAGTTATTTGGAGTGATGAGACCAAAATGGAGCTTTTTGGCCACAACCATAAACAATACATTTGGAGAGGAGTCAAGAAGGCCTATGATGAAAGGTACACCATTCCTACTGTGAAAAACCGAGGTGGATCGCTGATGTCATGGGGCGGTGTGAGCTAAAAAAGGCACGGGAAATTTGGTCAAAATTGATGGCAAGATGAATGCAGTATGTTATCAAAAAATACTGGAGGAACATTTGCATTCATCAGCCAGGAAGCTACGCATGGGACGTACTGGACATTCCAACATGACAATGATCCAAAACACAAGGCCAAGTTGACCTGTCATTGGCTACAGCAGAATAAAGTCAAGGTTTTGGAGTGGCGTTCTCAGTCTCCTGACCTCAATATCATTGAGCCACTTTGGGGAGATCTCAAATGTGCAGTTCATGCAAGACAGCTCACAAATTTACAGGAACTGGAGGCTTTTGCCAAGAGGAATGGACAGCTTTACCATCTGAGAAGATAAAGAGCCTCATCCACTAATCCCACAAAAGACTTCAAGCTATCATTGATGTTAAAGGGGGCAATACACGGTATTAAGACCTGGGAGATGTAAACTTTTGATCAGGGTCATTTGGGTAGTTTCTGTTGTCATGATTTTGCCAGGCTATGTAAACTTATGAGCACAACTGTATTAAACAAAAAATCTCAATTGCATACATTTTTGCCTTTTTGTCATGAATCTGCAAATCCAGCAGTCAGTTCGCTTCAGAAGTTACAAAATGAAGTCTACCACAGTGCAGAAATTATAGAGAAGCCGAAATCAGGGTTGAATTATAAACAGATTCCAAACTGACATTCAATTTAGCACTGGTTAACCCATTAATAATAAATGGGCAGAGTCCTCCAAACCACATACTAGATCTGCTGAAGGTACACATTTTCTGGACTAGAATGAATCCCAGTTGATTCCGTTCCTGAGTTATCAACTACAGTTGTGATGGTTACTTGCTTAATTAGTTACCCCCTGAATGGAACAGCTTAAAATTGTATGTTAACACCTTACTCGACAGCTCCAAAAAAATGGCATTTAGATGTTTAAAGATCACTTTATTAGACATGATCTTCAGGAGGAAAGATGTTGACCGAACATGATACATGAACGCGCTCATCTGTTGGACTACCGCGCAGTGTCCCGCCATATTACTATCATGGACCCATGGTAAATATAGTAGTGAGACATGTTTCAAACCCACCTCCTTTCTCCTACTAGTAATCTATAAATAAACATAAAAAATTGGGACTGTAAATATAGCCTTCAGGAGACCATAAACACCAAACGGGCAAATAAACATGCAAATGTTTATTATACCAATTTAAAAACAAACAATTGTAAAAACCACTCAGTACATATAAAAAATAAAGAAGATTGCAATTATAGCACCATAACAGATATTTGGCCCCTTTGTCCTCCCCTCAGGCCGGGGAAGACCAACAACTCCTGCAAACCGTGTGGCTTTTGTTTTTGGTGTGTCAGGTATGCAAGTCAATTTTTTTTTTTAATGAGTGGTATAGACAGTATATGCTTTGACTATGTATTTTATTCACATGGAAATTTTGCTCTCATTTTTTGTTTTGGTGCATTTTTTTTTTTGGGGGGGGGGGTCTATTTACTTTTCTATGATAAAATAAATCTCGACTTATACTACAATATTCGTGAAGATTGGCCCCCCATGTCCGGATAAAGCAGTCCTAGCAAAACTTGTAGACAGAACTATCTGTTACGGCGCTATAAATGCAATCTTCTTTGTTTTTTTTAGATGCATTGTGGTTTTTTTTCCACATTTAATCGTTTTTAAATTGGTTGGTATTTAAATGCCTGTGTATTTGGTGTTATGGTCTCTTGAGAGCTATATTTAAAAAGGAGAAGTTCACTTAAGAAATAAAAATTTTTATAAATACACACACACATATACATATATATATATATATATATATATACATATATATATATATATATATATATATATATATATATATATATATATATATATATATATACATATACATATACACACACACACACTTTTTTGCAGGTAAAAAAATATGCATTTATTTTTGGAGTCTGTAAAGCATTGCACCAGCGATCCAACCATGCAGGTCTCCTACAGATCTGTCAGAGTATCTATGTGCCTGTACATCCTGTACGGGCAAGCAGATACACTGACAGGAACTATCACGATGACAGGAATTATCATCATTCATTGACAACTACAAGCCAACAGCCGCAAAGGTTGTCAGAACTTGTAGTTCATTCAAACACAGAGCTGTGTGGATGAAGGACACGCCCGTGTGGGCGGAGCACCGCATGGCCACACTCATTTCGAAAAGTGACTACTGTCACAGGAATTGCGGGGATCAGGCAGCGGCTGCAGCATTGGGAACATGTAACATGTTCCACCCTAAAAACTGGTGGAACATTTAACAGGTTAACAAAGGTGAACTTAGCCATAAAAAGTCCCAATTTTCTTGTAATTGGTGTGATACCTATTATGGAATGACTATGGGATTAGGACACCTAATGAAACTATTACGAAGTCTTAAATTTCACCCTTGATTCTATGAAGTAACATTCTCCTAAAAGTGATTCTTTTTTTTAATGACAACTGAAATATACAAGATGGCATTAACTCTTTACTGACATGGCAACATTACCCGCTGGCTGAAATGGCTGTATAAAAAAAAAAAAAAAAAAAACACATACCCACCAACTCTACCAATAGACCAGTAGAGAGTAGAGACTAATCTCTACCAGTAGAGATTTTTTATTTTTAAGGCCATGCTATAAAACTTTACTACTCCTCTCTTTCTACTAAGAGTCTGCATCTGTTTCATCAACACACTTGGAGTAATCTTTCATCAACAATCATCATTCATTATCTATACAAGTCACTTCACACAAATGCATGTACCTCTTAAAAGACTTGTTTAAAATGAGCAGTACATGGATAGATGGGAAAGTAGCAGCTGACTCTCTGTACTTGTGGATGTATGCTGAGCCAAGAGGTCAGCCTGGAAAGCAGCAGTGCAAGTGAAACAAGAACAGTATTAGGGTTATGGGGTGAAAGGTCAATGGAATAATTTACTTTCAAGAACGGTCGAACAGCAGATGCAATGTATTGCTGGATCCTCATTAAAGAGGTATTAGTGTCTATGACAGAGAGAGATTAGTTGTTGGGAGCAGGTTAAAAAAAAAAAAAAAAATCAGAATCCACGCTGTATATGCACATATTTGGATATCATATGACGATAAGACAGTGCACATGACACATATGATCTAAAATGCATAATGTAGCCAATAGGGTGTAAAGTGAAGAAATGGTACAGTACATAAGTTTAATGAGTTAAATCGTCTGTATGTATTATTTACCTACAATTTATTATTTACGCAATTTGGTGTATGCTTCAACAACAAAATATGAAATAGAGGCAGATAGATAAATGCGCTACAACACATACGTATACTATTGTGGGGAGAACAACATATTTTCAGTGCGGTGACACTGTGGGAAGATACAAAAAGGTGTGTACTAATCCATTCAGATGAGTGTACACTAAAAGTTTGGCTGAAATATCAATCTACTGATCACTTTGACAAATGGTAAAAGTAACAGATAACATACAAGCACAAAATACAGCCAAAAGAAAGGGTGATGGCACATCCAGTGGAAACCACAAAATTTTAAGTATAACGTAAGGCAGAGGGATTAGAACACCTGTCAGATTTTTATGACTGTGCCCCCAAGTGAACTTTTTTTTTTACCTTAATGCCGGTATTGGATTAGGCTCCATTCACGACTTGCAGCTTTGGACACTAAAGTCGCATGAAAAGTCACACCTCATGTTTTTCTATGACAATCATTCAAATATGTGTGAAAAAAGTCGCAGCGACTTCAAAAAGGTTCCTGCAGACTTTAATGTGACTTGACTGCAATGTAAACCTCAAAAGTCACACCTGACTGTTAAACGTGTGACAGTTGTGCAATAGTTGTCCATTATCATTGGTCAAAGCCAAAGTCGCATCCAAGACGCACCCATCCAAAGTTACACTCCTAAGTCACAGTCGTACAAGTGTGAATGGAACCTTAAAAAGGTAAAAAAAAAAACTTTTGACTTAGAACCTTATGAATAGTACCTGCAGTATAGTGAAAATAAGAGAGGTATCCGATTTGATGTGTTGGATTATTAGTAAGGGAACATGGGGGCTTGGTATGAAACAAAAAACCCATAGCATTACACTTCTTCGTTGCCTAAATTGCGAAGCTCCTCTCTGTGGATAAGATGTCTGGAGGGGATCAATTGTGTGTGATATTAAAAGTGACCCCATAGCTTCAGATATTTTGTTTTAAAAATAACAAACGTTATACTTACCTGCTCTGTGCAATGGTTTTGCACAGAGTAGCCCAGATCCTCCTCTTCTCAGATCCCCCCGTAGGTACTACTGGCTGCTTCCCCCAGACACACAGGACGCAGATCAGCCCCGCCCCTTCCTCACTGGCTGTGATTGACAGCAGAGGAAGCCAATGAGGAGAGGGAGACCCATGAGAGCCGAGGCTCCTGTGCACAGCACTGAATTGGGATCAGGCAAGTAGTGGGGGAGGGGGGGGGGGGCTAGGTAGAGAGCTGCACATTGAAGGTTTTTTTACCTTCATGGATAGAAGGCATGAAGGTAAAAAAACCCTTCAGCCTTTACAACCACTTTAATGATAAAGGGCAAATAAAGACAGAGAATAGGACCTGCTCCTAGGAACCAAGGGTGAAACAGCTGAGCTGGGTAATGCAAGTGGAAGCATCCCTTTGTGGATTTGAGTGAGGTGACTCAGACTGAAACCAACAGGCAGCCTAGAGGTCGAACAAATAGCGGCTTCCACTGGATGCTTCTCACGTCAGTATTTTGCTTAATAAACCCAGCTTTTACAAAATTGTTTGTTAGCCGTCTGATCAAAAATCTGAGCTGAACGCAAGGGAAAAAAATGAAATCCCATCACAGTAAAGCTGATCAGGAGCATTGTCACACATTCAAGGTAGTGACAGCACCTCAAACTCAAAAGCAAAATTCTCTGGCACTGTGGTCTCCTCTTGTTCTTGAAACGGATTGTTTTCCATAATCTCTTGGCACGTGCCCAGGGGCTTTATTCCCCAAAATAAACTAGACAAAAGGTTAGCACTAACAAAGGCAGTCAGCTGCTTCTTTATTGAAACAGATCAGAACAACAGGAGCAGAAGGTAAACCCATCAGTCACTAGATGCTAGAGACTCATTTCTAAAGCCATGAACCACATATCAGGTTCACACAAGCCCTCCGTACATCAATACCACCAAAATTGCTCTCCACTTGATAACTCTGTTTTTGTGCTAAGATGTAAAATGGATTCCGCCCAAAACACAAAAGCGCAAGTAGAAATCCTACTTAAGCCTGGTACACACAATGAGATTATCGGACGAATGATCGTCTTTTTTTTTGCACGCTAGTCTTCGCTCGATCCTGGGCCTCTTCTCTCACCAGCAGAATCTAGTCACATACATATTTATTGCAGCTAAAATGCACAATAGCAAGAGCCTGGAAAAAGCCGGCTGCTTCATTTCCGGATGTAAAGAACACCTTGACAACCCTCATGATTCATGTAAAAATGTCCAGTGTCCTCCATGACTCCCATGCTAAATTTCTCAAGGTATGGATTCGGTGGTGGTCCTATGCATTCCCTACTTTGCACCTGACCAGTCTAGGACTCTCAAACTAATTTGACCCCATCCCCAGCCTGGGGGTCCTTTCTTTTCCCTTTCCCACTTGCTCTTTGCCTCCCCTCTTACCCGTTCTGTTTCTGGGCCTCTTGCCTGCCGCTCTCTTATAAACCCACTCACCCCCACTCCCTGCTGTTGGGTTTTTTTTGTATTGTCCCGTGCCTAGTTTGGTTTTGGGTTTTATTCTCCCCATTATTATGGACAGCTCCGCTCCCCTTGCCTACATCAGCCCTTAAGTTTACAGGCCCAGGCATTCCGCACTGATCCCCAGCCTGAGGGTCGTTGTTAGTCTATAATTTATACCTTATAGCACGTTTTACTTTGTATTTTTATGTGAACATCTGTCTTATGCTTCACGCTTATATCCCCTGTGTGGGAATTTGTTATCTGGTTTCCCTTTTCATGTCAAAAACATTGTACCAGAAAATGAAGGTTACTAAAGTTTGAAAATTCCCATACGACAATACAAATTGATGTGATGTAATTTGTTATATTGTATTTTCTGATGAAAACTGTGCTGAGTAAATGAAAATCGTACGATCTGGTATCGTACAAGAAAAACGTTTGTCCCTTCGGATAATTTTGGATGAAAGCTGTGTTCTAACAATCAGATTATCATACGATCGCTTTTTTTGTATTTTTGTACGGTTTTCTGATTGTGTGTACAATATTAAAACATTTTACTGCCTATGCTGAGAACTACCAGGGGTTTGTTTACTAAAGACAAAAGAAGTTAAACTTTGCAAGGGAATTTGCCCTAGAGCTTTGTGAATGTGAAGTTTCAGTTTGCCAAGGACACCCAACCTTTGGCAAGAAAAAAAAAATCTGATTTTGGCTTGCATATGATTGGATGATCAAAGACAACAGAGCTTTACCTCATTCACCACGTTCTGTGGCAAATGCCCTTACAAAGTGCAACTTTCCTTGCAAAGTGAACAGCCTATAGGGCTGATTTACTAAAAATTAAGAGTGCAAAATCTGACACGACTCTGAATAGAAACCAATCAGCTTCCAATTTTTTATTTTTCAAAGCTTAATTGAAGCTGAAGTTAGAAGCGGATTTGTTTTTATGCAGAGCTGCACCAGATTTTGCACTCTCCAGTTTTAGTAAATCAACCCCTGTGTCTCCACATGTAAATTACAGATAGAATCCAACTCAAAACTTTTCCTGAGAAATATTACAATTATCAAAAGCTGAACCAGTTTACGAATTCTTACTATTTAGCCTCTGGTGACCCTAAACAATCCAACAGATGACCTGAATGAAGTTACCCTGGTCTCTCAGATTTCAAAAACCTGTTGCAAGCTTTCACTTTCCAAGCCAAGTCATCTCAAGGTGTAACTATCTTCACAATCTTCTGATTTTTAGGATCCACTCACACCAATGTTATGGGGTCCTCCTGGATCGAATAGGAGTGTAAAACTAATTCAGAATTTAGCACACGTGAACAGCCCTTCTACTTTAAAAATTAAAGAGTGTGGATTTCCTAGTCCCCCACTAAGTCCTGTCCAACCACACTAGGGGACAAAGTACTGGTGTAAAACATCAGCAGTTCAAACCATGTTGTCATTGAGACAAATTGAAACAAAATCCAAAATGCTATGGTTGTTACCAACACAGGTATAGAGGGGAAATAATCCAAAAAGGAACTTGTCTAAAAAGTTTTTCCCTTCCTCAGCAATGCAGATGACTAACAGTGTCTAACACCGATTGTAGCTGACACTGCTGCTGGATAGCGATCAAAACACTGATCATGGCCGACGCTCTTACCTGACACCACAATTACTAGTGCTAGTCGGCAATCATTACACGGATTCTGGCTGACACTGGTAGATGATGGCACTGATATTGTTGCTGGCTGGCAATCAGAACACAGGTTTGTTGCTTACATTGATGCTAGATGACACAGTTACTTGTGCTGGCTGGTGATCAGGACACAGATTGTGGCCAACACTGGTACTTGTGCTGGATGGCCCCACAGACTGTTCTTCCGAGGTGTGCGGTAAAGTCCGTCACTCATGTGAATGAGCCCTTAGGGTGCTGGCAGGCAATCCGGACACTGGTACCAGAGGACACTTGTATTGGTTTGGCTGGTGATCACATGGTCTACATTGGTGCTAGGTGACATTCATCATTCAGGACTGGTATGAATTTTAAGAAGGATCCCCCCCCAAATCCATACCAAAGCACAGAAGCCTGGCTGACCAAAAGGGGGGCAATTGTAATTTGCTTATCCCTAGTTAGCAAGGATCTTGTGTTTTGAGACAAGGCGTGAAGAAAAAGCTGCCCAAATCAACAAACACAGCAATTTAAATTAAAGAGGGTTCTATGACAGAATTCATACGTTATCTGTATTAATATATGTACAGCGGGTAAAATGAGTATTGAACAAGACACCATTTTTCTAGAGGTGCTATTGACATGAAATGTTTACCACATGTCGATAACAACCCATGCAATCCATACAAAGAAACCAAAACAAATGCGTTCAAAAATTAAAGCGGACCTTCAGTCATTTTTTCCAACTTTCCATCTATTAAATCTTCTGCCCTCATTGTTTTAACTTTGGATAGTAAAACTTTTTTTTCTGCCAGTAAATACCTTATATAGCCCACTTCCTGTTTATTGTCTGGTAAAAAGCCTAGGCTTATGACATCATACATAGCTCTCTCGCTCTTGTGAGAGTTTGCCAGGATTGGAAGGATTAGTCATAAGAGGACCAATGAGAACTGCAGATTGCAGGTGTGTGTTTGTGTAAATCCAGGAAGTGAACAGGCAGCAGCTTCAGCTGCCCACAGTTAGAATTGTTGCAGTCAGACTCAGTGGAGGGAGATTTCTGCAGCATATTTGGCAAGTACAGAATCACAGTATATATAAAATTATATGCAAAGTGGTTGGAGGGAAGCTTCAGAATGCAAAGATGTTTTTACTACAAATTAGGTAAGCAGACTGCAGTTCCTCTAAGTTATATGTAATAAAATGGAATGACACAGGGAAAAAGTATTAAACACGCTAACTGAAATGTAATACTTGATACAAAACGCTTTGTTGGTAATGACAGCTTCAAGACACCTCCCGTATGGAGAAACTAGTCTCATGCATTGCTCAGGTGTGATTTTGGCCCATTCTTTCAGTCTACAAATCTAGAAGGTGGGCCTCTTCTATGAACTCTGATCTTTAGTTCTTTCCATAGAAGTCAGGTAATTGGCTGGGCCATTCTAGCAGCTTTATCATCTTTCTTTGAAACCGAGAATTTTGGTCTCATCTGACCACACTATATTCTACCAGTAATTCACAGGCTTATGTAAATGTTGTGCAGCAAACTTTAAATGAGCCTCAACGTGCTTTTTCTTCAGCAATGGAGTCTCGTGCGGTGAGCGTGCCTACAGGCCATGGCGGTTAAAGCGGACTTTCATTAATTTTTTTCAACTTTCCATCTATTAAATCTTCTGCCCTTGTTGTTTTAACTTTGGATACTAAAACATTTTTTTTTCCTGCCAGCAAATACCTTTTACAGCCCACTTCCTGTTTGTCTGGTAAAAAGCCTAGGCTTATGACATCATGCACAGCTCTCTCTCTCGTGAGAGTTTGCCAGGAAGGGAGAGGGGATGAGTCATAAGAGGGCCGATGAGAGCTGCAGAGCTGGAGGTGTGCCCCTGTGTGTCTCTGTAAATCCAGGAAGTGAACAGACAGCAGTTTCAGCTGCCCACAGTTAAAATTGATGCAGCCAGACTCAGTGGAGGGAGATTTCTATAGCATATTTGGCAAGTACAGAATCACAGTATATATAAAATAATATGCAAAGTGGTTGGATGGAAGCTTCAGGATGGCAAAGATGTTTTTATTACAAATTATATGAGCAGACTGCAATTCCTCTTAATGCATTACTGTTCTTTGAAAAAATTGTACCTGCTAATTCCAGGTCTTTATGAAGCTCTCCACAAGTGGTCCTTGGTTCTTGGACAACTCTTCTGATAATTCTTTTCACTCCTCTGTCAGAAATCTTGCGAAGAGCACCTGGTTGTGGCCAGTCTATGGTGAAGTTATGTTCTTTCCACTTCCGGATTATTGCCCCAACAGTGCTCACTGGACCATTCAGAAGTTTAGAAATACTTTTGTAACCAATGCCATCAGTATATTTTGCAACATTAAGGCTGCAAAGGTCTTGAGAGAGCTCTTTGCTTTTACCCATCATGAAATGTGTCTTGTGTGACACCTTGGTAATAAGACACCTTTTTATAGGCCATCAGTTGACACAACCAGCTGAGATTAATTTGCATTGACAAGGGGCAGGATTGATTTCTAATTACTGATGGATTTCAGCTGGTGTCCTGGCTTTCCAAGCCTTTTTGCACCTCCCATTCTTCATGTGTTCAATACTTTTTCTCTGTGTCAATTTTATTACACATAAACTTAATTTCTGAACTTATTGGTTTCCTTGTATGTATGTATTTTGCATGGATTGTTACCGACGTGGTAAACGCTGCATGTTAATAGCACCTGTAGAAATATATTTACCTAGAGAAATGGTGACGGGTGCAATACTTATTTTACCCGCTGTATATCCAAAACACTTTTTTCTGTATTGGATAAAAGAAATCATGTTAAAAATCCCTATAAAGGCTCTTTTTTTCTGTATCTGTTCCCCTTTAGAGAGATTCCCGTTTACAGCGTGTTTCAGAGACTCAACAGGAAGTGAGAGTAAAAATTCTCAATATGAGCAGAATTCCTCTCTGATACAGTTGTCACTGGAACAGATTTCCTCACTGGAAGATTTACCATCATCCCTTGTGACAAGTTTTTCATTTTCTCTCACGTTCTGTACTAGAGACAATGGTCACCGAGAAAAATACAGGAGCATATCACCCCAGACTAGAGACAGCAATAACATTTTTTTAAAGCGGATCTAACCCTTACCATTTAGTTTCAAAACTATAGCTAGAAATAAAGAGGGGGCGTGGCCTGGAGCGGGACGTGAGCAGACATGTTCCTGTGTAGCTTCGGTCTCTCCTTCTACAATCCTGGTCCATCCTGATCGGCCATAGCCAGAAAAGGTCTGATTTTTTGCCTACACCAACCCGGGGCATCTCCTGTACCCTGGGGAGGCATTTTGGTGGACGGGAAAGCGGCAAGGGAAGAAACAACCCTCGCCAAAGATAAGCATCACCACCTGATCCTGCCAAGATGGCCGCCGCAACACCAGCCATGGGCCTAGCACATCCCCAGCCTCCACTCCGGATCTCTTTACAGACAGCCAGGATGCCTTCCCACCGGCCAGCCCTGAGATCCCAGACCATCCGGCGGTCACGGATGGCGGCGGGGAACCCACGCTATCGGAGGTCCTCACCATTATCAAGGTAAACCATGCAGACCTTATGGGGAAGGTGGACGGGTTGAAGATTGACCTGACCATTATGCGGCAGGACAAGCAGAAATTGCGCGGCCGGGTCACTGAAACCGAGCAGCGCATTAGTGATCTAGAAGATACTATTAACCCCATCCCGCCCAGACTTAATACACATGGGGGGAAGATTGCCACCTTGGAGGACAAGGTCGATGACCTCGAGAATCGTCTCCGCAGGAACAACCTGCGTCTGGTTGGTCTCCTGGAACGAGTGGAAGGCCCTGATCCCGTAGCTTTCCTTGAAAGTTGGCTCGAGCAAGAATTTAGCCGCACTCAATTATCCCCCTGCTTTGCGATTGAGAGGACCCACCGCGTTCCTGGGCACCCCCTCCCTGAAGGACACCCGCCGCGTACTGTGGCGATTCGTCTCCTTAATTACAGAGTTCGAGACTATATTCTGGGGGCTGCCAGGAAGAAGGGCAGTCTTGGCATCAATAATGCTGTGGTGTCCCTTTTCCATGACTACTCTGCATCAGACCGCAACCGCAGAGCCAGCTATCAGGGTCGCCTACCAGGGAAAAGTCCAATTCTTTCAATCCCCAAAAGATGCCCTGGCCTTTTTTGTGTTCCTGACATTTCTTTTGGTTCCTGTTGCTGGGCATGCGCCCCATGCATGGTACAAGTTTTAGGTATAGACCCTCTCCCCTTTTTTGGAGCTGTGCAGGGGTAAAGCTACCTTTATTGGGTAATGATTATGTTTCTGTACATAGTTTTATTGTTGTAGGTATGGATTTATTTTTTTGCAGCACTGAGACCCTCACAAACTCCTGTGGTTGTGACCAGGAGTTTTCTAGACTCCCCCCCTTCCCCCCTGCCATAATTTCTCTCTCGGTCCCATGTCTCAGGTAACAGTTTGTTCATGGAATGTCTGTGGAATGAACTCTAAATTTAAAAGAGCTTCTATTTTTGAGGCCCTGAGGCACAGCAAACCACACATTCTGTGTCTCCAGGAAACTCATCTCATGGGACACAAAATTCGGGCCCTAAAAAAACACTGGGTAGCTCATAGTTACCACACTACAAATTCTAACTATGCCCATGGGGTTGCAGTTCTATCCCCCAAGGGGGATACCTTTCCTGTGTCACCAAGTCATCCTGGACCCTAAGGGACAATATGTTATCCTATACGCAACCATATATGGCACCCCTCTTATTTTTGCCTCTATCTCCCACCTCTGGTCACGGTTACAGTGTTTGCTGACCTCAGTGTGCACTTTGCCTCCTTACCTAACTGTCCCACGCTCATCCTTGGGGATTTTAACTCTGTGTTGCAGCCGGCCTTGGACAGGTTGAAACCTCTACAGTCTGAGTCTAAGTTGTTTCGTGAGTGGTGCAGTGCCTAAGGATATGTTGATATATGGTGCTGGAAATATCCTAATGTCAAAGTGTTCTCTTGCCAATCCAGGTCTTATGCAACCCTCTCCAGAATAGACTATGCACTGGCCACGGCGGACTTTTTACCCCATATCCAGTCCATAGCGTACCTATCCCAAATGATCTCTGACCACTCTATAATACAGGTGGGTTTGACTATGGGCCATAGACCGACATTCTGGACCCGGAGACTCAGTCCTCTCTGGATCTCCACGCCGGAAATCTATGAATTCATACCGACCGACATGTCTAACTACTGGTCCCTTAACACGGACTCTGCATAGGTGGGCCCCGTTTGCAACGCCTTTGAAGCGATAGTCAGGGGCTCATATGTCACGCATTAAAAAGGTACAGATCCGCTGAGCAGGCAACGCAGGAAGCTCTCCAAAAGTCGTTAGAGGAGGCACGTGCCCGCCATACGGGTAACCCCTCCTCTGACTAGAGGTATACTCACGGACGCTCATCGGGCGCTTCAGCTCCATATGGTGGATTTGACCAGGAAGCAACAATTATACCTCTCTGCTTGCATTTGTGGGGGGAAAAAATGGTAGGTTCCTTGCGTATCTTGCCCACACGGACCTCCAGGATAGCTTGATCGCTGAAATTTAACTTCCCAACGGGTCAACTACTGCTGACGCTCTGACCATTAACCAGACCTTTGCAGACTCTTATAGAACATTATACGACAACACATCTATCCCTTCAGAACAAGCCTTCCTAGGTTTCTTTGAATCACTTGATCTCCCAACACTTAGTACCCCCCCAGCAGCTTACTTTAGAAAAACCCATTACACTGGAGGAGGTAACTACGGCCATACGTTTATTACCGACCAATAGAACTCCAGGCTTTGACAGACTCCCCTCAAAATTGTACCAGACACACATAGAGGAACTGGCTGCTAAACTCCTTAACTTTCCAGGAGTCTCTCACCCTGGGGAAACTTCCAGACTATGAATGAAGCACTTATAGTGGTTATAGCAAAACCTGGCAAAGACAAACTGCAATGTGGGTCATACCGTCCCATATCCCTTTTAAATAACAATGCCAAGATTCTTGCTCTTAGACTTCAAATAGTCATCCTGTGCCTCATACACCCGGAATAATCCAGTTTTATGCCTGGCAGATGCACTTTTGACAACATTCGCAGATTGTACTTGCATATCTATAATGCAGCACGCACGAAATGGGGGTGGGGTGGGGGGGATTGGTCCTATCCCTAGACGTGTTAAAAGCCTTTGACACTGTGAGCTGGCCCTTTCTATGGGAAGTTATGGCACGAGTGGGTATTGGTCCATAATTTATTCAATGGACCCGTTTATTATAAGCAGACCCAAAGGCTAGGGTTCGCACTAACAGACATATCTACATATCTGAACTATTTCCTTTGAAGAGTGGTACCAGACAGGGGTGCCCTCTCTCCACTTCTATTCGCGTTGGCCATTGAGCTGTTGGCCCTGGCGGTGCGGCAGATGTCAGAGATAGGAGGCACCCGCTCTGGTCCACTGGAGAAGATTTCCCTCTATGCGGTTGATGCCCTTATATCTCTAGACGGTAGGGAGAGCTCATTCAATAAATTACTATGTGTCGCAGAGGAGTTCAGCGTAGCTTCGGAATTACAGGTGGGATGGGAAAAGTCTCAGGCCTTCCTTGTTGGCCCCCCCTTTCCTATAGAATATCTGCAGGGTTTGCATATTTAATTGACATCCTCCTTTAAATACCTAGGTATTCAAATACATGCTGACATTTCTAAATATGAAGAACTTAACGCCACTCCCATAATCAAACAAATGATAGATGGGTTTCATACCTGGTCGTCGTTACACCTCAATCTGATTGGATGCATTAACACATTCAAAATGATCTTTCTACCCAAGCTTCTATACTGTTTTCGAGCTGCCCCAGTTTTTCACTAAAAATTTTTTGGGGAAAAATAGACTCCATTCTCTCTTCCTTTGTTTGGAACGGCTGTCAGCCCCGTATATCCAGGTCCTCCTTACAAGCGGCAAAGATCGCAGGCAGCCTGGCTTGCCCAAATTTAAGAAATTATTTCCTTGCTTTCCAGCTCACCTATGTCCAAGCTTGGTTACATTCTGACCCACCGACTCCTGCCACGGCACTTATGTTGACCTTGTTTGAACCTCCTACCTCTCTACGGGATAAACTTCATAGATCAAATAGGGGGGTTCTAGATTCTCCCCTCTTGAGGTTAGTTTTATGACCTGGAGGGAGGGAAAACTGACACAGTCTCCTATGGGTATTTCGCCAGACTCCTCTGTGGCGGAACCCCAACCTCCCTGAGCTCTTCGGTCATCTGGACTCGACCTGGTGCAGTCGACATGGGATTACACATTTAACCCACATAATCGAAGAGAATATATTACTATCCTTTGAAGTACTCAGGTTTAAATATGACCTGCACAATAAATTTTTCTACAAATACCTCTTACTCAGACACGCTATCCGGGCGCAGTTTGGATCTTTGACCATTGAGCTCACGGAATCGTCTATTGAACATCTCCTGTCGTTCCCAGAAATTGCCAAACTGGTGACGACCGGTGGGACGAATGGTGGGAGCTGATCCTTTCCAGAACTCTCGCCGCAAATGGCTATTGTCTATGCCTGAGCTTTCTGAAGAGGACTGGGGAGAGGCAACTGAGATATGTTTTCAGGATATCATTAGCACGGCTGACCTACTAGTACAACTTACGTTTATACACCGATTACACTATACTCCAGGTAGGCTGGTACGGATGGGGTTGGGACAGGATATTGTATGCGCTTAGGTGTGATACGATTGCTGCCGACTTTTTCCATATGTTCTGGACCTGTCCTGCACTCTCAACCTTCTGGAAGGAACTGTTTGCTTTCTTCGATCACAAACTTCATCTGCCGATACCTCACACCCCGTAGGTAGGACTCTTGGGAATACTCAATGAGCATGTTCACCGTACTCATGCCAGGACATTGCTACGTATATTATTTTATGCACGTAAAACTATAGTTACATAGTCAGTAATTATGTAACTATGGTTTTACGTGCATAAAATAATATACATAGTCCATCCTTATGCACTGGAAGATGTGGGCCCTCTTTCAGCCCACGCCTTCTTCCGCATTGTTCATGGGGTCCTTCCCAAATTTAAATTGATATACAAGAGTAGGGCATGCCCTAAGAAGTTCACTAAAATCTGGCAACCATGGCTTGACGTATCGGAGGATTTCTGGGGGGGGGGGGGGGGTGTACTCTCTTTCCCAGTAGACCCACTACTTATTTACTCTATTATTGTCTGGCAAGATACCAAAAAACTTAGAATCACGAGACGTCTTTCATGAAGCATCTACTACATAGGGGGACTCAGGACCTCTGCTGTCCTTACGGGGTTGCAGGTTTGAATGGTTGTATGTATGAAGGTGTGTTACTGGGGTATTTCTGTTTTTTGCACTTGTAAACTTGTTCCAGTGTTTTACTATGTAGGTGCTCTACTAAATGCACCTTTCACAACTGTAATTATGGTCCCACTTTTGTTATCTTCTTTTGTATTTTAAAATAAACACCTTTTAAAAAAAGAAAGAAAAATGTTTGCCTTTATATACACTAATAGTAGCAGAGAGAAATCGCTACAAAGAAAAGAAATAGCTGCATTGGATTATATCCTGTTTAACTTTTGAGCATCACATGCTAACTGGAGATCTTATGTCGAAGAAGAATAAAAGGGAAAGTGAGCTCAATAGAACACACTCTTGGCAAAAGCTGGTAGCGCAGAAAGAAAGTCACACTGTATGCAGATGTTTCCAGCTGCTGCTGCACATGTCTTATTTAAAGTCCTTTGACCATGAGCCCTTTAGATCCGTATGAGCGTTCTGGTTTCTCAACCTGTTCGAAGACTATCTGAATAGTATTTGCAAGTCAACCGGAAAGAATGTGGATTACATGCTGGGGTCATATGATCGTTCCTAAAATACGAACCTTATACCAATAAAAGCTTCCAATGCATTGGAAATGAACACTATACGCCTTGCACACACCAGATAAAGATGACCGCCCCCAGTAAACCACGGGTGTGTAGAATGTACATGTGACAGAGGCAGGCATGCTATGAGATGCTAATAGATTAAGATAACATATTGGGGAATCATTCCTTGTAAATACATGCAATAGGTCTTTAAATCACACCACTAAGTCTTTAAATCATTACACCACTCAATTGACTGCATCTTTTCAAGCCCCTCATCTTCGAATAAGTATGTGAGTAATGAAAGACATACACATATCAGAAACAAAGCAGACCCTCAAGCATCCAGAAGGCATATCCACAAAGTAAGAGAAGTGTATTTATTACTGATGTTAAGAGTTAGGCCATTGCTGCATAGAATAAATCCAAAGTGTTAAAATCGAAAAATAAAGTTGAATTTTAGCAATGTGAGATCACTATGCTAGCTGAGCTTTATAGTAGGCCTGCTCAATTCTCAGAACTAGGTAGACAGAAATATAAAGGATTTGGCAGACAAGTCGGCTCAGGACTGGTCCACACCAGATGCAATCCAGTGTGTTTTTTTCTGCATCAAAAATGCATGTAGGTTACATGGGTTCCAATAACCTAGTTCACAGCAGTGTGGTCGGATCCAGTGCAGAAAAAAAACAAAACAAAAAAACAAAGTAGAACATACTGCACTTTTCCCTGCACTGAACTGTACTTGAGTACGCCAAAAGACGTAAAAAACGCACTGGAACGCATATGTCCCTATTTTAAATAAAGAGAAAAGGGCAAAACACACTGGAACACATCAAATACACACATGCAGAAACGCATCCAGAATGCATATGCATATGGTGTGACCCGGCCCTCAATTTACCCATTTCATCTATGTATTTAGCAGTTTGCCTTGAGTTCATTTGTGGATAAGATGGGAGTAGTCACTTCATCACTTTACAAATGACAACAAAACATAAAAACTATATCTGAATGGAAAAAAAATACTGTATGTTTACCATTGTGTGCTTGATTTTTTTTGTTAGTATTAGGCTTATGTATTGTATAGCTTTGCTGACAACTTGGTAATAAGTCTCATCTTGGGTCCCAGGACAGAAACTTTCTTATTTGGTTCCATTGATTAAAAAGCGTGTGAAGGCTGACTGCATTTATACAGAGTACAGTCCCAAAGCCTTTGAAAAAAAAAAAAAAAAAAGTTGATTCCAGGGTTTGCGTTACTTCTGGAATCACTTTTAAATCTAAATGGAAAACTGTAAAGAAATGCAGAGGTTAAAACTGCAGTTATCAGTTTACATTCCACACATCTTGGATCCAAGTCACTGACCTCTCTGCAATGACATCTGACCTTAAAACAGCAAGCTGCTATCTGGTTTAAGAGTCACTGCAGCGTGCTACAAGGTATTATTTCTGGATTCCTCGGGTGCTGTAAAACCACTGACACTCAATGGTGGTGGAAACATTCAAGTGGATGGAAATAAAAACCACAGATTATGTGCAGATGCAGTTATTTGAGCAGACTTAAAGTGATTTCTTTTCTTTTGGCTAAATTATAAAAAGATTTGTTATACTTACCTGCTCCATGGAACAATATTAAACAGAGCAGCCCCTTACTGCCTCCTTATGAAGTCCTCCACCAGCACTGTTCGCTCCGCTTTCCTAGGGGTGCCCCCCATAGCAAGCCATGTGCTGAGGGTGCAACTGAGCGGGCACACTCTCAAGCCTGGCTGTGTGCGTCCATAGACACACACTGTGTGGCTTGGCCACACCCCCCTTCTCCCTCCTCACAGGATTTGACTGACAGTAGCAGCAATGGCTCCCACTGGTCTTAGAGTCTCCTGTGAGAGACTAGGAAGAGCAGAGCTGCTGTAGCCAGAACAGCACTGGATTGTAAGAGCATTCTGGTAAGTATTTGAGGGGATGTGGTTGGGAGTAGAGGAAACAGTGAGGTGTTTTTCTACCTTAATGCATTAGGGTAAAAAAAAAAATAAACAATCTTTAGAACCACTTTAAAAAGTAAAAGTATTAAAGTTGGAAAACTGCTCTTCCAGTCATAAAAAGCCAAAAAAAAAAATAAAACAAAAAAGCCAGCAGCAGGAGTAGCTACTCCTACAAGCACTACTTGTACATGAATCTGCCATTTAACTATAACTCCAACAATATGTCAGAATACACACAACTCATTCTGTAAATAGTAATTACTGTTTATGGTACTAAGCCTCTGACCGCAAAACAAATTGGTACAAATCTGAATTTTAGTTTACAAAGCCTCACCTACTGCAACTTCCTCCTCTTTGGCTTACCTTTATTACTATTACAGTACCTTACCGCTCAATGTCCGCTGTCCCTCCCTGCCAATTCTTCCTTTGGCTTCCACTCACCCAATTAATTAAATTCTAAGTAATAACTAACAAAGCCATCCACAACTCGGCCCCTAGCTACATCACTAACCTAGTCTCAAAATACCCACCAAATCGTCCTTTTTGTTCCTCCCAAGACCTCCTTCTCTCTAGCTCTCGTCACCTCCTCCCATGCTCGCCTGCAGGACTTTTCCAGAACCTCTCCTATCCTCTGGAACTCCCTACCCCACTCAGTCCATTTTTAGGTGATCCCTGAAAACCATTCTCTTCAGGGAAGCCTATCCTGCGCCTCCACCTAACAACTGTACTTTTATCTTCCCAATTATCCCATTGTCCATCAGTTTGAGATTGTAAGCTCTAATGAGCAGGGTTCTCTGATTCCTCCTGTATTGTAAGTGTACTTGTCTGCCCTCATGTTGTAAAGCGCTGCACAAACTGTTGGTGCTATATAAATCCTGAATTTAATAACAAGGGTCAATAAAGATAAATCTTGCATGTTAAAGTGGTTGTAAAGTCACTGTACATAATTACTGGAATCCCCTCTATTATAGCTAGATATATTGCACAGTGTAGTGTGTGTTTTTTTTTTTTAAATTATGCAGCCAAATACTTTATTTCACAGCGTCGCTGTGCTGTCACGTGACCTCCCTCTGCTCTCCTTCCCCGATCTGAGGACTACAGCAGGAGGGGATGAGATTCCCCTCCAATGCCAGCCGGAAAGTCATGTGACCACACAGCGGTGCTGTGAAAAAAGGTATTTGGCTGCATAATTTAAAAGAAAAAAAAATCAAACACACATACACTGTGCGATATAGCTTGCCATAACAGAGGGGATAACAGTGACTTTACAGCCACAAAGAATGGCAGCAGGAGGGGAGGGGAGGTCCCGATGCGGCATCTGTCCTCTGGAGCCTCTACACCGAGAACCGAGCGATCCAAAGCCACCGATTACTCGGCTTTCGGAGCTCTGAGCAGAGAGCTCCGGACTGTCAGTCACAGCTCTCTGCTCTGCCCCCTCCTCGCTCACTGGAGCACTGGCCCGTGGAGGGAGTGGAGCGGCCGGCTCAGGCTCTCACCGCCTGGCGGAGCCAGACTGTCGTAATAACGCAGTGCCTCACGGTAACGTCAGCAGGGAGTGGACTTCAGCCTGCTCTCTGCTGAAAACGGGTCACATGAGTGCAAAACGAACCGCACTCCTGTGATCCATAGGAAAAGTACAGCCAAACAAGCTTTGGCTATACTTCTCCTTCAAGACCCAGTCAAATCAAAAAGCCTGTTACACCCCATATTCTGCGGGTCCGTAATTAATCTATACCACATTTTCTGGACTAATTTCCAAATTCTGGGTGGACATCTTCTGGTTAAAATCTGAGATCACCAACCTTAGCCTACACCTTTTCCCCCCGAATTGGCCATGCTCAGTATTGGTATAGAAAACTTCCCTCCCCTTGTTCAACAATGTGGTGGACCAGGTTGATAAATTACTGGGAGGGGCTGGGCATGACCCAGCTGTCTTGGTCCATGTTGGAACCAATGACAATATATGGAAGGTGGAGGTGCCTTAAGAACCAATTTAAAGAACTAGACTGCAAGTTGAAGGGAAGGACTTCCAATGTGATATTCTCTAAAATATTGCCCATGTCATGTGCAACACAGGAAAGGCAGGGGGAGATTAGAAAGCTGAATGCATGGCTGGTTTAAGAAGGAGAGATTTGGGTTTTTAGAGCACTGGGCTGACTTTCTTTGGGGTGCAACCTATATGCTAAAGATGGTTTGCACCTAAATGGAAGGGGGCGGGGGTCTACGGTGCTGAGTGAGAGGTTTATGGGAAGGCTGGAGGAGTATTTAAACTAGCATTGTGGATTAGATTATAATGTGGCAGACTAGGGTCAGCCCCTATTGGTGGGTGGAATGGGGAAAGATTGGGGGGGGGGGGGCTATGGCAAATGATATGAAGGTTCCTATGTTACAAACAACCATTGAAAATGGTACGATTTGTACTAAAATAAAAAATATGCAACATACGTTTGCAAATTGTGACAATTAAATTGTTTACCAATGCCAGAAGTACGTAAAGCAAAATAGGTGAATTGGAAGCTCTGATGCACAAGGAGAACTAAGATCTACTCAGTATTTCTGAATCTTGGCTTCATTCTTGTCATGACTGGGCTATTAATATTCCTGGCTATGCTCTCTTTCGGAAAGACAGGGTAAAACGGAGGGGGGTGGCGTCTGTCTCTACGTGAGAAGTGATCAAGAGTGAGTGTGAAAGGGCACCTAGTTGATGGAGCGTGTGAGGAGTCAAGCATTATGAGTGGAACTGTAAATGGGTGTACGCACTACAAAGGTTATCATTAGAGTTTGTTATAGACCTCCCAGTGTTAATGAGGAGGTGGAGACTCAGCTCCTTGCACAGATGGAAAGGGCAGCAAGGGCTGGGACAGAAATAGTTGTGGATTTTAACTGGACTTGGTAATCTCAAACCATGCAGAACTTATTACCAATATTCATATAAAAACATCTGAATAGCAGTGACCATAGCATGATTTCATTTAATGTTAGCTGTAAGCAACAAACACATACAGGAAAGATAAAAATGCAAATTTAAGAGAGCAGATTTTCCAAGGATGAGGGCTGCTCTCCAAGACTTAGACTGGGAGGGAATATTGGCATCAATGGACACAGAACAGAAATGGGAATTCTTCAAAAAGTCTGTATGCAAACTCACTGCAAATTATATATTCCCATGCGCATTAAGTTTAAAAGGCTAAAAAAAGGCTCACGGGCAAAGTTAAAAATGGCTATAAATAAAAAGAAAAGAACTTTTAAAAAATATTAAATTAAAAGAACACCGGGGCGTGGCCAAGGCAGGCATGTGAGAGGACGCATCTCCCACAGCTCCCAGCAGTGATCCGGTAACCGATCCTCCCCCAGCCCACATACCGACCTTATTTTGCCCTATGCAGCACGGGCACGATCCTGAGACCCCAGGGGATCATCCGCCGGCTCTCTGCACCAGAGGAAAGTTCCGAAAAGGACAAACTGAGATGACGGGCCTGGAGATCCAAGATGGCGCCGCGGCGTCCTCAGTGAAGCACACACCGCGCGGACAGGACAAGCTGAAAGACTCTTGGCCTAAAGCAAGTAAGGCACCAAAACTCACTGGTAAAGACGCACCTAAAGACATGATCTACTATGCACAGAAAATGGCTGGGACATTGGGAACGGAGCAGTCATCCAGCCAGGCTGGGACACATGCTATGCAGGCAGACATCACACAGGCGCTCTGGGGAGAGGAGGAGGGGGAGCAGTCAGCCCTTGCATCTGGGGAACCACAAAGCCCAGCGGACCCGGACGCTGTACAGCCTACTTTAGCTGACATACTCAGAGCTGTGAACAACTGCACAGCTTCAGTTAACACCTTGAAGGAGCAATTTGGGGGTCTGAGAGAAGATGTGTCATTACTTAGGCAAGACATGCAAAAGATACGGGAGCGCACCACGGCTGTGGAAAGCAGAGTCAGTGACATGGAAGACCAATTACCACCTATAACACAAGATACCAGAACAGCACTGCAACTAGCCAGGGATGCATGCGATCATGCAGAGGATTTGGAAAATCGCTTAAGGCGAAACAATGTTCGCATAGTGGGGTTGCCTGAGAAGGTGGAGGGCAGGGACCCCACTACTTATGTTGAAAACTGGCTAATGGAACTTTTTGGGAAAAATGCATTCTCCCCAATGTTTGCGGTGGAACGTGCTCACAGAGTGCCCTCACGCCCTCCCCCACCAGGGGGCCCTCCAAGATCCATTCTTGCAAGAATTCTACATTACAAGGATAGAGAAGCAGTGCTGAGACATGCTCAAGAGAAGGCAAATGTTCTCCATAATGGTGTCCGGGTATCCTTCTATCCGGACTTCTCGGCGGAAGTCCAGAGGCGCAGAGCTAAATTCACTGACGTGAAACGCAGACTGCGACTTCTGCAACTCCCATACGCTATGCTATATCCGGCGAAACTTCGGATTGTGGTGAGAGGCCAAGCACAATTCTTTGAATCCGCTAAGGACGCTTCAGTCTGGTTAGACAGAAATGAGCAGGCATTGAAACGGCAGGCTCCACAAGAAGAAGACTGAAAGGACTGAACCGGCTACTTGCAGAGGACTGGGATACTAGAAAATGTTATTCTGTTCCCTGTTTCTAGATGGGCAACCAGAACATACCCTATCTTTTATTTCCAGTGTTGACAGATGTTCCTTGGCTGGGGGACTGAATATTCCTAAGCAATGCAATGAGAGCGAATTGGACTAAAAGTTGAATTTACAAATGACCATTTGCAGAAAAAGAGAGCGATGGAATGTCGCATACGTTGCTAAAGTTGCCATGTTGGCAGAATGTGCAGTTTATAGCACAGAAAAGTTTTCCTTTACACCACCCCCCATTGAAGCGGGGAAGATCCTAGCAATAAGAGTTACAAGCAGCACAAAGAATACCTCAACAGGACACGAATTCATCAAACATACGGCAAACCTAGCAGAACCTCACTACAGAAATGGATCCATTATCTTGCACAGGTGCACACAAAGTACCGGTCAATACTACTCACCTACAAGCAGACATGGCGGACATCCCAGTAGTATCCTGGAACGTTAGGGGACTACACTCCCCATTGAAGCGTACCATGATTCGCATGTGTTTGAAGAGGTACATCCCCGGAATTCTCTGCTACCAGGAGACCCACTTGACTGCGGACACTGTGAGCTTCCTGGGATACTCCTGGGTAGGAAAGGCCTATCACTCCACGCACACCTCATATTCTAGGGGGGTGAGCGTGTTGATCCATGGCAACCTGGACTTTGAAGAAATCGCAAACGAAATTGATAGTGAAGGTCGATATGTTTTTCTCCATTGCAGGTTGGGTACATTGACGTGTGTGCTGGCGGTGGTATATATTCCTCCCCCCTTCACGGCGGCGGTGCTTAGGTCTCTGCTGACATTTATGGATGGCAGGCCTGACACACCGCTGTTGGTAATGGGGGACTTTAACTGCTGCTTAAATCCAGTTGAAGATAGACACCCAGGACCCGGAGCCTCTGCCCTCTCCAGGGATACCCCCCTGGCGCGGTTGTTGCAAGAGGTGGGCTGGGTGGATGTCTGGAGACATAGGAACCCTGGAGTTAGACAATTCACATGCTTTTCCAAAACCCATGGTTGTTTATCTAGAATTGACCTGGGGGTGTGCAGCTTAAACATGCTCCCGTTTGTTTCAGATATGGTACATAGGCCCCGTAGTGTATCAGACCACTCACCAGTGGTTATACGGCTTATAATTGCCCCATTAGTCACACTACCTAAAGCCCCTTGGAAATTTAATGCTTTTTGGTTGAAACTGTTCCGCTCACACGAGGGGATAGTTGGGAGCATGTGTGAGTTTTTCCGCACCCAGGATCCAAATGAATCGATGATTGGGCAATGGGATGCCTTTAAGGCATATTTGAGGGGTGTGTTAATTGCTGAAATTAATAAGGTTAAACAAGACTCTTCAGCACTTAAAAACGAACTTGAAACTAGAGTACAAGAGATGGAACAATTGTATGTCACAGATCCTTCCGAGTCGACCAAGGAGGCATGGCAGGCGGCTCTTTCTGCATACCGCCAACTGCTGTCCTCATCGGCCGACAAGAAGAGATTCTTTGCTAAGCAGGCGTTTTTTGAAGAGGGCGAGAAAACAGGCCGCATACTGGCGAGAATAGCAAATGCATACCAGAAGTCCCCAACTATAGGTGCTATTAGGACTAAAGAGGGTAACATTGTTAACACGCCTGAAAAGGTGCTGCAGGTACTAAATGAGTTTTATGAGGATCTGTATAAGCCGGGTACATCTTACACATCTGACGAGTTAGAACAATATTTAGGACAGATAGATTTCCCTAGACTGAACACAGATCAGAGAGGGCTCTTGGAGACTCCCCTTACAGTGGAAGAACTACAGGAGGCGGTTGGATCCTTTCCTAACTGTAAAGCGCCCGGGGAAGACGGAATTCCCATAGAAACATATAAACAGTATCCCACTGAGTTACTACCCCAGTTACTTAAAGTCTTTAATAGAGCCCGGGAGGAAGGCCACCTACCAATCTCAATGTCAAGGGCCAATATTATTTTGTTACTCAAACCTGGTAAGGATCCAGTAGATCCAGGGGCGTATCGCCCGATTTCCCTGCTACAGAGTGACGTGAAAATACTAGCGAAAGCTCTGGCCATTAGATTAAATGGAGTTATCACTTCAATTGTCCATGGAGACCAAGCTGGCTTCATGCCCAATAAATCGACGGCAGTTAATTTAAGAAGGCTATTCCTTAATATGCAATCCAAAGCAGATAATATGGGTTCCAGGGCCCTGCTGTCACTGGATGCCACTAAGGCATTTGACAGCATAGACTGGAACTATCTGTGGTCGGTCCTGCAGAGTTTTGGATTTGGCCCCCGGTTTGTTTCTTGGGTCAGGCTCCTTTATAGTCAACCGGAGGCCGCGGTGAGGGTTTCCGGCTATCTTTCCCCAAGCTTTGTGTTGAGGAGGGGTACGAGGCAGGGATGTCCCCTGTCTCCTCTCCTCTTCGCACTGGCTATTGAGCCATTGGCGATCGGGATCAGGGCAAATCGGGGCATCACAGGTTTCTGCTACGGTGACATGCAGGAAAAAATCATGTTGTACGCCGATGACACCATGCTTCTACTCGGTGACACTGGCCCCTCCCTTCAGGAGGCCATGTCGACCATATCTGAATTTGGGAAGTTCTCTGGCCTGCATATAAATTGGTCAAAGTCTGCCCTTCTTTTGTTAGATGGAGACGAATCACAGGAGGTGTGCGCCGCTTGCCCCATTCCGATTGCCACTACTTTCAAATACCTGGGGATCCAAATCACGTCCCAGCCCCGGGACTTTATACATTTAAATATATTTCCACTCCTACAGCGCTTCAGAGACAAAATTAAGACCTGGAACTCTCTCTTAATGTCAGTAGCAGGTAGAGTAAACTTAGTGAAGATGATTCTCATGCCACAGTTACTTTATTTTCTACATAATACCCCTATGGTTATCCCATTAAAAATATTTCATATAGTAAATGCCATTTTCCGAACCCTTATTTGGAAAAATGGTCCCGCCCGGATCAAGTTAGAACATCTGCAGAGACCCAAGGACTGTGGTGGATTGGCATTGCCCAACCCATGGCTGTACTACCTGGCCTCTCAACTGCAGCATTTGATTGGTACATTTGTCCCGTCACAAAACTCGTCTCACAGGCTAATGATTCACACAGTGGGGAAGGGTCCGATTCACATGGCTTTAGAAGCATTAGCCTTCACTAAACCACATAAAAAATTCCCAACGTTCAGCCTTATTCAAAAGGTGTGGAACAAGACCAAATATCTCCAGAACGTAGATGGATATACGGAATATAGTCCCATTTGGCACAATGACACATATAGGGAACTAGCTAAATTACAATGCGGAGCTCGTTGGACGCAGTTTGGAATCACTCATATAAAGCATATATTTAAGGAGGGTGTGTTGCGCACATTTTCTGATTTAAAAGAAGCGTATAATTTGCCAGCATCAATGCTACTCTACTATATGCAACTTAGACACGCAATACAGATACAGGGCCGCTCTTCAGAGTGGCACTTATCGCCAACCCCGGTTTTCAACCTTCTGGGGGATGCTGGCTCATCTAAGGGATTTATCTCTCAATGCTATGCCATCCTGTTGCAATCCGTGATGAGACATCATCCCTTGAGGGTGAGAGAGAAGTGGGAGACAGAGGTGGGACAGCTAGACGGGGATCAGTGGGAGGAGATCTTTCAGGCAGTGAACCAATGTTCACTCAATGTGTCACAAAAACTCACCCAACTATATATACTATTGAGAACATATTATACTCCGCATAGATTACATTTAATGAACAGATTGACAGAACCAACATGTACTAGATGTAAACGCGAACATGGTGACCTGATACATATGCTGTGGAGATGTCCCAAGTTACACATGTACTGGGCAGGAGTGGTACAAAATATCAACTCAATCTTTAATGTGAGTCTTCCACAGGACCCTAGAGCGTGTCTTTTGGGTGCTTTGGAGGAATACGAATGGGAAGGTCACAACAGAGAAGCTGTGCATAGAGTACTTTTTCAGGCCAGAAGGCTGATTATGATTCACTGGAAGTCCGATAGGTCCCCGACTGTGAAGGAGTGGACCGAAAGTATTAACACGACCATAAAAATGGAAAAGTTGATTTACCAACATAGAGGTAGCATGCCAAAATTCGAAAAAATATGGGGTCCGTGGTTAGATGTACCGGGATTAGCACCTATGGAACTGGTATATGACAGGTTGTTAGGAATCAATGCTGGGTGAGACATGGATAGAGGTTAACTGTGACTGGAACTAGCTTTTAGCTGTTATATTGAGATTGCTACTTGGCTATTGTACTATGTGTTGTATAAGAGGTACTGTGTAATCCTGTTTACAATGTATGTAATGTTTTCCCTGCAAATTCAATAAAATTTTGTTGGATTAAAAAAAAAAAAAAAAAAAATTAAAAGAACACCATCATCCTTTAAATGCTACAAAGAATATAACAGAATATGTAAAAGGAAAATCAAGGATGCAAAAATTCTAAACAAACGGCAGATTGCAAAAGAAAGATAGTAGGGCAAACCCCCAAAAATTATTCAAATATATTAATAGTAAAAAGGTCAGATGAGTATGAAGACCCTTTACAAAATAATCTAGAGTGGGTGACTGGGGACAAAGAGAAGGCAAATTAAATAGTTTCTTCAGCTCTGTGTATACAAAGGAGCATGGAGGAGCTCATGTCCATAATGGGGGTGGTAGTGACACAGCCCCAAATGATCCACAATGGCTCAAAAGTGATATGGTCCAGAAATATTTAAACAGAATAAAGGTGGATAAAGTACCTGGACCAGATGGCATCCACCCACGGATTGCGAATTGAGCTCTCTCATTTCAAAACCATTATTTCAATTTTTTAGGGACTTGTTATTGACTGGAATGGTACCACTGGATTGGCATAGAGCCTATGTGGTGCCCATATTTAAAAAAGGATCAAAGTCTTTACCAAGTAACTATAGACCTGTTAGTTTAACTTCTATTGTTGGGAAGATACTGGAGAGTTTAATAAAAGACCACATAGACGAGTTCTTGCTGGAAAAAGATAAGCAACAGACAGCATGGATTCATGAAAAGACAGAAGTTTTCAAACAAACCCGATTTCTTTTTATGAGGAGGTAAGTAAAACCTTGGACAGAGGGGTGGCTGTGGACGTGGTATATTTGATTTTTTAAAAGTGTTTGACACAGTTCCCCACACATGACTAATGTGTAAGGTAAAGTCTACAGGCTTGGAAAGATCAATTTGTAAATGGATAGAAAACTGACTAAAAAACAGAATTCAGAGAGTAGTGGTTAATGATTCTTACTTTGAATGGTCTAAGGTTATCAGTGGTGTACCGCAAGGTTCAGTGCTGAGACCCTTACTTTTTAATATCCTTATAAATGATACAGGGTCTGGGATTAAAAGTACCATTTTTGTCTTTGCAGATGACACCAAGCTATGCGGTGTAATAGCGTCCTTACAGAATGTCTCCAATGTACAAGCTGACCTCAATGCACTAATTGGGCAACTAAGTGGCAAATGAGGTTTAATGTTGATAAATGTAAAGTTATGCACTTGGGGACTAAGAATATGCATGCATTATACATACTAGGGAGAGTACAACTGGGAGAATCCATAGTGGAGAAGGATCGGGGGGTTTTGGTAGGTCAAAAGCGAGCAAAGTCTTTTCTTGTATTAAGAGAGGTATGGACTCCAGAGAGCGAGATATCATTTTGCCCCTGTACAAACCATTAGTAAGGCCTCATCTGGAATATGCAGTTCAGTTTTGGGCACCACTTCTCAAAAACGATATCAGGGAACTGGAGACAGTGCAGAGAAGGGCAACCAAACTGATGAGAGGCATGAAGAAGCTCAGCTATGAGGAAAGATTAGAGGAACTGAATTTATTCTCTTGAGAAGAGATTAAGGGGGCGATATATTTAACATGTACAAATACATAATGTGGTCTATACAGTAAATGAACTTGGTGTTGAGTTATTCACTTTAAGGTCATCAGAGGACAAGGGGGCACTCTTTACATCTAAAGGAAAAAGGATTTCATCTTCAAACACGGAAAGGTTTCTTCACATTAAGAGTTGTGAAAATGTGGAATAGACTCCCTCCAGAGGTGGTTCTGGCCATCTCAGTAGATTGTTTTAAAAAAAGGCCTGGATTCTTTCCTAAATGTACATAACATAACTAATTGGGTACTAACATTTATAGGTAAAGTTGATCAAGGAAAGATCCGACTGTCTCTCAGGGGATCAGGAAGGGGTTTTTTCCCCTGCTGTAGCAAAGTGGAGCATGCTTTGCTGGGGTTTTTCACCTTCCTCTGGATCAACTGTGGATGAAGGATTGTGTATATGGGATTGTATTTTTGTTTTTTTGGTTGAACTAGATGGACTTTGTCTTTTTTCAGCCTGTAACTATGTATGTAACACCTCCTAATGCATATACTCCTAGCTGCCAGATTAGTTGTAGCTCGACATTGGAATTCCGGCAACCTTCCTATCGGCTCAGAAGCGATCACTCTAGTCCACACCCATGGCATCAACAAACAAATGTTTGCCTCCTGCTGGAGGATGCCTTTTCCCCGTGTTAGATAAATTGTCTGTACAACTCTGTACAATTAAACCTTTGCAGGTCTCAATCTTTCACTCAAACAGTATTACTTTCTCTGCACATCTTTATGGCTTACGATAATTCTACTTATCACTCTGTTTTTATTTTCTTCCCTGTTAAATTATAGTTGCATGTGGATTTGTATGAGCAACTATGTCCTTTACACTGTATGTTTGAAAATGTCCTCAAACATCTATTGAAATGAAAAAGCTGTCAAACACAACCAAACCTTTTACAGCAACTTTACTGATCACATGTAAAAAAGCAACGTTTGATAAGAGGACCTTTAGTCACTTCAAAATGCGATCACTAAGATTTACCTTGGAGAAGAAGCATTTGGGTGTGCTGGTAGTACACTTTTTTTTTCTTCTTCATTTTCACCAACATGTTGCTTATTTTGAATTAAAATAATTTTTTTCCCAGAATCATACTTGCCATACGTCCCCCGCAGCCTCTAATACTTAGAAGCAAGCGTTTAAACACCGCCGATCGCTCGGTTCTCGGAGCTCCGTGAGCAGAGAGCTGGTGACTGTCCATGCTCGCTGGAGTGCTGAGCTGTGAAGGGGACGGGAACGGTTGGCTCAGGCTCTCAGCAGTCATACAGACCATATGGTCGTGACCTTTCCTGAGCCTGAACCAACGTCAGCTGATAGTGGGGTGAAGCTGAAAACGGGTCACAGGAGTGCCGGACTGACTGCGCTCCTGTGATCCATAGGAGAAGTATGGCCAAACGAGCTTTGGTTGTACTCTTAACAAAAATTAAAGTTGCAATATTTTTTTTTTTTAAACCACGCAAATATTTTAACTGCTTAATGTAACTACTAAAATTAATTTATAACGAAAAGATTTGTAGGACAGTACACACCTATTGTTTTAGGTTAACCTGTTTTACAAAATTGATGACAGCCAACGTTAATTAACTGCAGGAGTTGCTTTAGAAATGATTAGAAAAAAAAAAAAATAGTTTTCTCAGTTGTCTGAGTCCTCATTGGAGACAGGATCTAAAGCAGGGGTCTCAAACTGGCGGCCCTCCAGCTGTTGCTTAACTACAAGTCCCATGAGGTATTGCAAGGTTGACGGTTACAAGTATGACGGTTACAAGTATGACACGCAGAGGCATGATGGGACTTGCAGTTTCACAACAGCTGGAAGGCCGCCAATTTGAGACCCCTGATCTAAAGAAACTCTCATTACTTTAATGCAATGACTGACTTTAAACTACATTATCAGCAAAACACAAATTTATGTATGCAAGTGATCTGATTCCCAAACGGAATGGCCCTTTTTTAAAGGAAGCTCAAGCTAGGTTCTGGGGAAAGACGACATCATTAAACAGCAAGGGTGGAATATCTCTCTCTTGTAGTACACTTACCATGCATTAGCAGCATGATTCAAGCTAAATATTCACGTCACTCAAGCTGTAGGGACTACTCGGCTCCCCCTAAACTTTGCAGCAAACTTGTGGTTTTGTCCATGTAGGGTTAAGTGAAACATTTGTTTTAATCCGCTCTTCCCAGAAGAATACACTCACCTTTCCTTTTATGCCACAATAAATTTAAACCAGGTAGACCTTGTTCAATCAAATACTCTAGTTGTTTTTTTTTGCAGATCTGTCCTACAAGCTGCTCCCATAGGCAGCGAGAGGATAGTTTGAAAAGAAAAGGAAGTTAAGAAGTATGAGGACGCAATTATTACTACTTACAACTGTAGGGTTACCACTGCTGATTAACTGATTGACTTCGTGGAAAATGCTTTTGCAGTCAATGGATTTGTCCAACGATCCTCTCTTCACTATGACTGCTACCGCCAAGAGGATCTGTTCTCGTACATACTTCTGGAGGCTGCAAATGTAAAACAAGGAAAGTAACTACAACGCGTATCACTGAATGTGTGTGGTTATAGATGTATACAAATATACTGCATAAGGCATCCTAAAATCTCTATCTTGCACATTCTTAAGTTTATAGGTTTGGACCAATGTAGGTACAGTTGTGCTCATAAGTTTACATACCCTGGGCGAATTTATGATTTCTTGGCCATTTTTCAGAGAATATGAATGATAACACAAAAACTTTTCTTTCACTCATAATACCGTGTATTGCCCCCTTTAACATCATGACAGCTTGAAGTCTTTTGTGGGATTTGTGGATGAGGCTCTTTATCTTCTCAGATGGTAAAGCTGCCCATTCCTCTTGGCAAAAAGCCTCCAGTTCCTGTAAATTCTTGGGCTGTCTTGCATGAACTGCACGTTTGAGATCTCCCCAGAGTGGCTCCATGATATTGAGGTCAGGAGACTGAGATGGCCACTCCAGAACCTTCACTTTATGCTGCTGTAGCCAATGACAGGTTGACTTGGCCTTGTGTTTTGGATCATTGTCATGTTGGAATGTCCAAGTACGTCCCATGCACAGCATCCTGACTGATGAATGCAAATGTTCCTTCAGTATTTTTTTGAAAACATACTGCATTCATCTTGCCATTAATTTTGACCAAATTTCCTGTGCCTTGTTGCCCACACATCCCCAAAACATCAGCAATCCACCTCCATGTTTCACACCGCTGATTGGCATTCTAAATTCCTTGGATATCTTTTTTATATCCCTTTCATGTTTTATACAGTTCAACTACCTTTTCCCGCAGATCCTTTGACAATTCTTTTGCTTTCCCCATTACTCAGAATCCAGAAACGTCAGTGCAGCACTGGATGAAAGATGCAAGGGTCTGTCACGAATCCAGAAACTCACTGACCTTTTATACACACACACGAATTACAAGCAAACAGATCACAGACGAGGATGGTTACCTTTAATAGCCATTCAAACCCCCTTGTGTCAACTTGTGTGCATGTTATCAGGTCAAAATGTTATCAGGCCAAAAAAAGGCTAGTTTCTGTTGTCATTATGATTTAACAGCTTCAGACCCGGAAGATTTTATCCCCTTCCTGACCAGAGCACTTTTTGCGATTCGGCACTGCATCACTTTAACTGACTATTGCGCGGCCGTGCGACGTTACACCAAAACAAAATTGACGTCCTTTTTTTCCCACAAATAGAGCTTTCTTTTGGTGGTATTTAATCACTTCTGTGGTTTCTATTTTTTGCGCTATAAAACAAAAAAAAGAGCGACAATTTTGAAAAAGCAATATTTTTTAATTTCTGCTATAATAAACCTCCCCAAAAAATACATAAAACATTTTTTTTCCTCAGTTTAGGCCAATATACATCCTTCTACATATTTTTGGTTAAAAAAAAAAAAAAAGGGAAAATTGCAATAAGCGTATATTGATTGGTTTGCGCAAAAGTTATAGCGTCTACAAAATAGGGGATAGTTTTATGACATTTTTATTATTTTTTATTAGTAATGGCAGCGATCTGCGATTTTTATCGTGACTGCGACAATATGGTGGACACATCGGACACTATTTTGGGACTATTGTCATTTATACAGTGATCAGTGCTATAAAAATGCACTGATTACTGTGTAAATGACACTGGCAGGGAAGGGGTTAAACACTAGGGGGCGATCAAGGGGTTATTTGTGTTCCCCCTCTTTTCTAACTGAAGGGGGGGTGGGACTGTCTAGGGGAGATTAGATCGCTGTTCATACTTTGTTTACACACACAGATCCCGGTTCTCTGAGTTTTTCGAGCGATCGCGGGAGCCTGGCGGTCATCGAGACCGCCGAGCACTCGCACCTGCTCCGGGGGAGAGCAACGGGCGCTCCTAGTGGTCACATGGCGAAGCAACGTTACATAACGTTGTTTCGCCCAGCCATGCCGTTCTGCCGCAGTAAAACTGTGGCGGCTGGTCGGAAAGTCGTTAAAAAGAGTAATTTATTGATAATAAATGGCTTCAGCAAAACACCAACCGTGAGTGAAAGAAATGTTTGTGTGTTATCATTCATAGTCTCTGAAAAATGGCCAAGAAATCAAATTTTGCCAAGGTATGTAAACTTATGAGCACAACTGTATGTATATTCCATACCTGAATAATCCCTGCGGAAGTAGAGAATCACTGAAGTGGCTACTGCTAGAAAAAAAAAATCCATAGCTGCAATTCAGCTTTTAACATATTGTTAATCCTCTAATTTCTGTAACTTTTCTGTAACGCTGCACACCCCTATGAACAAAGCAATCTGGGTAGCGGAGGAGAATGAGATGAGTCATTTGAATGGATTGGTGTGTAAATTTGGGCTTGATCTATATTGAGTTTGGAAACAGTCTAAATGCAAAGCAACAAAAGTTACCCAGTAACCATTTGAAAAGGAGACTCATGTTTCCACCTGGGGACTGGAAAGAGAATTGTATATTTCAATGTAATATTTCATATTGGTCTGATGAAAATGTGGATTTTTGTTTACACCGTAAAATTATTTTCTTGGAGACCACTGAAGGATACGGCAAGTATAACCTCTAGGCTTTATTGCCTCCCTACAGGAGAATCAGACACTGGCAAACAAACTGTAGGTCAGCTCAAGATTAACCTCTCCTATTACCAGGGTGCTGGGAGCGTGCTCATAAAACACAGAGTGGAGGGGGACCTGTGTCCCTCAATGGACTCAAAGAAAGATTTTACAGCAAGTACAAAAATCCAATTTTCTTTCTTGTCCAGTGAGGGATACAGGAAATCTTTGACCTTCAGGATGTTCAAAAGCAGTCCATCTGAAGGGTGGGCAACACAGGAAAACAAATCCTAACGAACCCATAAAAAAAAAAAAAAAAAAAAACAGAACTGGAGTACTCAGTCTAGAGAAGGGCAACCAAATTGATATGGGGACTAGAGGACCTCAATTATAAGGAACGACAGCACTAAATTTGTTCTCCCTGGAGAAGAGATGCTTGAAAGGAGATTTGATAGCGATATACAAATATCTCAACAGTGATCCCAGTGTGAGTCTGAAACTTTTCAGTCCCAGGGAGTGTAAGAGGAAACAGGGCCACATGATGAGACCGGAGGAGGGGCGGTTTAACCTTAAGCTGTAAAATGGTGATGGTGTTTGCGCTGTGAGGGGAGGGGAAAGAAAACTGAAGGGGCAAAGAGAGGTATGGATCAAAAAGAATGTGAAATAGTAAGAAAAAAATTGTAATACTGCTAAGTAGCACATAAATATACATCCAGTGAACAATGGTGATAGGTGCAGTGAGAAAATATATAGTATAAGTAGATAAATAAGCATAAAAAATGGTGACAGTCCATGGACTGGTGAAACAATATATGTAATAAAATAAAGTCCAAAGCAAACAATATATAAGAAAAAAGGACGTTTCCACCACCAAAAGGATGTGTGTGACAAAATGCAATCTTCAGTGATAGCACTTCTGTGTCTGCAAGCAGCTCACCTCACAGCTGTACAGCATGATCCTCGTATCCGCCTATATGAGTCAAACAACATATGGGACATCGCTATACTGATCTCTCCAATCCATCATCCTCACCTGTGATCTGCGATCATGCTGTACACCTTACAGCTGTGAGGTGAGCTGCTTGCAGACACGGAGGTACTATCACTGAAGATTGCATTTTGTCACACACATCCTTTTGGTGGTGGAAACGTCCTTTTTTCTTATATATTGTTTGCTTTGGACTTTATTTTATTACATATATTGTTTCACCAGTCCATGGACTGTCACCATTTTTTATGCTTATTTATCTACTTTGTTCTGGTTTACATATTTTCTCACTGCACCTATCACCATTGTTCACTGGATGTATATTTATGTGCTACTTAGCAGTATTACAATTTTTCTTACCATTTCATATTCTTTTTGATCCATACCTCTCTTTGCCCCTTCAGTTTTCTTTCCCCTCCCCTCACAGCGCAAACACCATCACCATTTTACAATTGTTGTTTCTGCCAGGATCAGAGTTACAGGTGTTTTGCAGCAGTGTCCCTTTAGTTTAATTTTGTGTAGACAGCTCGGGAGTTGTTTTCTTATACATTTAACCTTAAGCTGTGTAGCAGGTTTTTCACTGTCAGGGCGATAAGGATGTGGAACTCTCTTCTACAATCAGTGGTGTTGGCAGGAAGTATGGCTAGATTTAAGAGACTCCTGGACATGCATCTTAGCGAAAAGAATATAGGGGGATATGGGAAATTATTTTTTTTTCTACACACACCTAGACAGGTTGAACTGGATGGGCTGTTGTCTTTATTGAACCTTACCAACTATGTAATTATGTAAGGGAGGCATAGTTAGAAAGTCACACAGATTGGACTTCATCTAACAAAACATGACAAGGACACTGCATTTTTTGCAAGATCAACAGGTATTTTCTGTACTTGCTGCAAATGTTTTTAGCCTTAAAAAATAAAATCTAATGCAACCACATTTGGTTCTAGTAAGGGATGACAACACAGTATTGTTGTGCACCGAGTGGTGACAGCCATGCCCAGTGGTATTTTGCTAGAGAAATCAAATTCTCTCACTCTCCTCGTGTCTACAACACAGACTAATTATTCTCAAGTCCAGATATGAACTAGGAGGGCTAATAAGACTTCTTGAAATAACACAAGAAGAGTGCACAGGACACAGCAGAGCTCAGAATATCGGACATGATCAGTAGGTAAATTCTGCACTAAGTGAACAGACTTTTAAAAGTTATATCTAAAAGATAAAAGGAGCAAATAAGAGATGTTCATTGTTAGGCTTTATACACACTTTAATGTTATGAAACAGTTTTTATAGAAAAGAATAAGAATTTTATAAAAAAATTAGATAATACCTTGTAAAGTTTTAAAACCATTATTGTGTTTCTTTAAATACCTCAAGGCCCAGTCAGTTAAAAGCATGAGCCAGCAGACTCATTTAAAGTGAACCTGTCACCAAAAACACCATATTTAGGGGTCTTCATATTCTTAGGCTGTAAAGATAAAATTCATGCCTCTGGTTTGCCTGTACTTCTGGGATCAATAGTAAAGCAGTAAAAGTAGGCAGTCAAGCTACGTAACTGTAAGTAGATCTGAAAGAGTAGGCACAATCACAAATACATGCACAACCAGCTCAATCAATACCGCAAGGTCTTGTAGCGTGAAAACCCTTTTACAGTATAAAGCATGAAGGCAAAGAATTTGGGGAAGTTGAAAAGTAACTTTGGTGATCTGTTAAAGTGTTTAATTTTTTGTGAAAAGGTGAACACCCTATACCCCTCCCAGTCCCTGCTGCACTTACCTCGATGTGTAATTAACTTTCACTGCCCACACAGCTGGTGCAGTAGTCCAGGGACTGAAAGCCCCACTGTTCTTCCCCTTATTTCCTTATGGCTTCTGGGATGGCTCAAGAGTAATTCTGTTTGGTCTCGTGCTGGCATGTGACCACTAGGACCAGTTGGAATTTGTCCCAGAAGCCCTAAGGAAAGCGGAGGCTTTTAAATCCTCGGACTGCTGCACCAGCTGCATGGGCAGCGACAGCTAATAACCCACAGAGGTAAAGTGTAGCGGGGACCAGGAGGGTGGAAAAGGTGTTCCACCTTTCATTTTTTGTGAATAGGTAAACCTACGCTTTAATGTAAGACCAGGCACTTACATTCTACATTACCATTAAATAGGACCCGACATTAAATGAGAATCATTGGAGTAAAATGTGAAGTTCATCTGCCTTCATATCCCTGTAGCTTCTGTGGACATTGCAACCGTGAAACAATGTAGGGATTATTTTTTTTTTACATGTAGCACCCTCTAGTGGTAGCAGAAAAACATTTTCCCACCTATTGTCATGCTAGTTTATACGCTGGAGAAAGACAGGAAAAAAAAGAGCATTCCTCTTCATCCAGAAATTACACCCCTCACCCTTGCTGGAATATTGCCTGTATTTGCGACTTTGTCATCACACAGAAAAGCTTTGTCAACAGGTTTGTACTTACTTAGGCCTCTGTAAGACATAAGTTAATAGGAATGTTCGGAGTGATTCAATGCTACTTTTTTCCAGGAGGATCCATTCTCGTACAACGGCTTCCATTATCGCGGTGGCGGCTTGAAACAGTACATAGTCCACTTTACTAGTTTCTGTATAAATATAGAAAAAAATGGATGTTAAAACCAGTAATGCACCACAAAAATAGGATTTTTACAACAGCTTACCTGTAAAATCCTTTTCTTTTGAAGTACATCACAGGACACAGACCCATAGTAATTACTATGTGGGTTATAGTCCACCTTCAGGTGCTGGACACTGGCACACCTTAAACAGGAAGTTGCCTCCCTATATAACCCCTCCCACTACTGGGAGTATCTCAGTTTTGTAGCAAGCAATAAACGTGTATACTAGAAAGAGGGGTGGGACCTCTGTGTCCCGTGATGTACATCAAAAGAAAAGGATTTTACAGGTAAGCTGTTATAAAAATCCTATTTTCTTTGATCGTACATCACGGGACACAGAGCCATAGTAATTACTATGTGGGATGTTCCAGAGCAATGCCAACTGAGGGGAGGGAGACACAACCAAAGTAGGGCACCATGAGACTAAAGGAGTTATATTGCTGCCTGCAGTACACTGCGCCCAAAGGCAACATCCTCATGTCTATTTACATCCACCAGATAGAATCTGGTAAATGTATGAATTGAAGACCAAAGTTGCGGCCTTGCAGAATTGAGCCATGGAGGCTTGGTGATGCACTGCCCACGAAGCACTAACAACCCTAGAGGGTTGCGCTTTGATTTGAAAGGGTAGAACTACCTCTTTAAAAAGTTAAGTTTGAATGATTGGAATCCATTTAGAAATTGTAGATTTCGATGCTGCCTGTCCTCTTTTAGGACCTTCAGGCAACATGAACAAAACATCCGTTTTCCGAATCTGAGCAGTCGCCTTTAAGAAGACTTGACTGCTCTCACCACATCAAGAGAATGTAGTGATTTTTCTTCCATAGAACAGGGTTCTGGAAAAATAAGGGGAGGATAATATCCTGATATTAAAAAGTTAGGATGAGGACGCAATACTACCTTATCCTTGTGAACAATAAAAATATGGCTCTTTACAAGAAAGAGCAGCCAATTCCGATTCCCTTCTTGCAACAAATATTAGTTACCAGAAGAAAAAAAAAAGGAACAAGGGAATATGTCGTATCGGCCCAAAAAAAGGCTGTTTTGTAATGCCGACAAAACTAAATTCAAGTCCCAAGGGTTCAGGGGTTACCTAACTGGAGATTAAGCCGTGTAACCCCCTGAATAAAGTTAGGAACCAACGAATGCGAAGCAAGTGGTCGTTGAAATAATACCAATAAGGCCGAGACCTGTTTCCTGGGGTGCAACTCCTGGTTTCACACCAGGAGACATAGGTTTCCCAGACTCCATAATATATAATTATGGAGGTCGGCTCCCTAGCATTAACCAAGGTAGAACTACTGAACCTGACAGCCCACGCTTCTACAGAGTGTGGGTCTCAATAGCCAGACTGTTAAATTTACCATTTGTAATGTAGTATGGAACACCGGACCATGCGAGAGAAGGTCTGGCCGTGATGGTAGGGTCTATGGGTCCCCTACTGCAGGGCTCGACAAACCCCGGGCGCCAGGGGCCTGGGGCGGCACAGCTGGGGGTATCCTGTCTCTGTGCGGACGATGGACCGCCCCACCCCCCCCCCCCCCCCCCCGTGCGATCGCGTCGGGTCGCGCCGGCCGGTAATTGAGGCCCCGGCTTTGCGGCCTTCTTCGGTAGTTCTGGAGTCCTTCTGAAATCTGGCGCCATCTTGTGGTGGCCGTTGGTATTGCAACCAGCAATGCTAATGCAATGCTAGTGCGAAATACCTGCCTGTTTTCACTGCCCATCTCCTTCCCAAAGTGGAGAAGAGAAGGAAGTGAATGTGGGGATAGCCTTTTTTTTTTTTTTTCGTAATAGATTTTATTTTTATTTATTTATATTTATATAAAAACTGTTAAATTAATTTTAATTAGGAAAAAAATAAATAAATAATTTGTTATCTCCCTGCTTGGCCCCTTTCACATGGGCGGACCTGATCGGACCCTTAGAGCCCTTTCACACCGAGCCGCCAGGGGGCTTCGGCGGTAAAGCGGCGCTATTTTTAGCGCTGCTTTACCGTCGTTTTAGTGATGCTATTCGGGCCTCTAGCGGGGCGGTCTTTTTCTGTGTAAATTTAAGATTAGTTATTTTTTATCCTGAAAATAAAGCTTTGTCGGTCGTTTAAAAAAAACCTGGCTCCTAAATTTTTTAGCTGGCTCCTAGATTCCAAGCAAATTTGTCAAGCCCTGCCCTACTGCCATCTTTACGATCTCTGCATACCAAGATTTCCTGGGCCCCGCTGGGGGCCACAAGAATCAACGACTTCCCTTCCTGCTTGATCCTGCAAAGCAGTCGTGGATGCAGGCAGAATAGGAGGGAATGCATAAATCAGCGAGAACCGATTCCACAAGAATAGCAAGGCATCTGTTCCGCATGCTAGCAGATCCTTTGTTCTTGACACAAAGTTGTTGATTTCTTTGTTGAACCTGGACGCAAAAAGAACTGTCTTTGATCCCCCATTTTTGACTGGAAGTTATCAGGGTGAAGGAACCATTCTCCCGGGAACAACTGCTGGCGACTCAAGTAGTCCGCCTGCCAATTTTCTATTCCTAGAATGAAGACGGCCGATAGGCAAAGTACATTGTTTTCTGCCCAAGATAGGATATGATTTACCTTTCTCTGGGCCGCACAACTTCTTGTGCCCCCTTGGTGATTATTATAGGCCATTGCTGTGGCATTGTCGGATGGAATCCTGGCAGGACAATACAGTAAACTGAACGTTCAGGCCCTCAGGACCAAGAGCTCTGCCTAAATTTCTACAATGTTAATGGCAAGGCCATTTCTTATCTGGGCCACTTCTCTTGGACAGTTGCCTCTTCCAGGACTGTTCCCCAACCTAAACAAAAAAAGTTGGCATATGTTGTTACCACTTCCCAGGTAACTGAAGGATTTTCCCCTTAGTAGATTTTTGGATATTAACCGTAAACTGAGGCTCCGGCGCACCCAGCCTACAGCACCTGGTATTTCCAGGTGGTCTCTCATCCAGGTACTAACCAGGCCCGACCCTGCTTAGCCTCCAAGATCAGACGAGATCGGGCGCCATCAGGGTGATGTGGCCGTAGGCTTTGGAGTCAGACACATTGGGAATGTAGAGCTTGAACCCTTTGTTCCAAGCCGATAGGATACGGTTTTGCAGCAGTCTCGAATGAAACTAAGCATAAGGAACAGCCTCAAATGAAGCCACCATCTTTCCCAACAACCTCATGCAGTTGAATAGAAGAAATTTATCTTGCTTCAACCACCTAAATCAGCTTTTATGGCGCTGATCTTTGCCTGGGGTAAGAACACCCTTTTCTGGGTGTACCTATGATCGGACCCAAGTATTTTAGCCTTCTTCATGGTTTTAAAGAAGATTTCTCCTAGGTTGAGAATCCAACCTAGATATTCCAGGTAGTTGAATGTGGTGACCATACTTTGGTCTAAGCGGGCTACCGACTGGTCTATCAAGAACAGATTGACTAGGTAAACCATAATCATTATACTTTGGGCCCTTAATCTGGCTAGAAGATGGGCCAAAACCTTTGAAAACACTCAAGGTGCAGTAGCTGGACCGGAAAGCAGAGCTACACACTAAAAATGAAGATTTTCCACCCTGAAAAGCAGATATTACTAGTGAGTGAGGAAATAGGCATATGGAGCTATGCATCTTTGATGTCGATTGACGCCAGAAGTTCTCCTCCTTGTAGGATGGAGATAACCGATTTTGATTGACTCCATACGAAAAAAGAGTGGTTATATTCAGGAATTGAATCTAGATTTTTGAGATCCAGAATGTCCATTCGGATTTGGCACCGTGAAAAAAAGAGGTTTGAATCAAACCCCAACCTCTGTTCTTACATGGGACCCCCATGATCACTTTTTTCTTTTTCTCTGGATCCATGGAAACATTTGATCTGAGAAAACGAGGACACGGGAACTCTTGGAACTCCAGTTTGCACCCTGGAGCTATTGAGTCCCCCATTCGTCTTGACACTCTTCCTGCCAGATCCGTGAGAACTGCAGAAGAATTCCCCCTATTCGATTGAACCTGACGGTGGAAGCCGCCGTGACTGCCTGGAGGCTGATGCCTCTGGCACAGAAGGAGCTTTAAAACGAAAATACATTTACTCCTTTTCTTAAATGGCAAAAGGGGCGCTTTCCACTAGAATTTCTTTGGATTATCCAAAAACATCCCCAAATAGCTACTTCACCTCAAAAAAGAAGACTAGCCAGGAGCTTCTTTCAAGGCGCAAGACCTGAAGGATGGAATCTCTCATAGCAACTATTGCAAACATAAAGCTGCCTCCTGGGCCTGCTGAGCAGGATAAACTTGAACACCTGGTTAAACTGGTCTCTCAATGATTAAGCAATTACTGTCAGCACAGGCTGAGACACTCAATCTGCCAGAGGAAAAAAATTTTTTTTTTGTTTTTTTTTTCCAATAGGAATTCCACCTTTTTATCCGTTGGATCCCTAAGTATTTGAGCATTGTCTGCCGGACAAGTCAAACTTAATCACAGAGGATATAGCAGCGTTAATTGCCGGTATACCCTACTTAGTGAATTTCCTCCACCATAGGATAAAGTGTGAAAACTTTAGGAGGGAAAAAATGCTTATCTGGGTGATCCTCTCAGATACAAAAAAGCTTTTCCAGCAATGAATGGACAGGAAAAGGCATGCGCAGCTTGAGGAGGCTTTAGCGAACCCAAACACTCAGTTAAGGGTACATAAATGTGGAGCGATCATTCAGCAAGATATTGCACCATCAATCTTAAGATTGGAACAGCTGATTCTCCCACATTTGACACCTCAAAAGAGGAGTCATCAGCCTCACCACAGTCCCCTGAGGGAATTAGTCTTCTCCTGCCCCTAGTTTCTCAGTTTGAGGGTCCTGGGTAATGGAAGAGAACCTGTCGCATTTTGACCCACACTGGGATGCGATTAAAGTTGCTAAACTTTTTTTCTTTTTTAAATTATCAAAAAATAAACGTGGCTGCAGCATTAAAGAGTTGCAGACATTTCATGGCCCTGATGCTCTCTCTGACCAGCCACCCCCTCTCAGGGTAGGATGCTATTTGTAGAGATGAGTAGGCTTTCCAGAGCTTGAGGGAGACCCTTTTAGCTCTTTTAGGGGGCGTTTCAACCCCCCCTTCTGACCATAGCCCGATGCACAAAGCAGAGGTACTACCAAAAGAAATCGCATCCACTGCTTGGGCAATAGTCCAGCCACAGCCGCTGCTATTGATGCTCAGCCTGATGCAAATAGTAAATGTGTCAAAAAGGAAATGCCTGTATCACCAAAACCTCTCATGCTTTTCTTTGCTCTTATGTCTCTCCGACAATTTTGCAGCCAGCATTTTTTTTTTTTAAACGCACTCCCGCGTTGGAGGACACCAACGCAGCGCTAAGCCCTGTCCCCACCGTCGAATCTAGCCCCCCCTCTTTTTTTTCTTCAAAAAAAGTTTTCCCGCGCAAGCATGAGCCTCCGATCCAACGGGATCGGTTGAGTGAGGGATGGTGTGGAGGAGACCTAGAAGCCGCCGCCGTGTAGGGGCAGTGAAAGAAAACGGCATTGCCGTTTGTTTTCAGTTCTCCCTTATACTCAGCCTCTTGAAGAGAGGAAGAGTTCAGCTCAAGTGGGGGTGTCTGAAGGAAACAAAACCTCCCAAAACTTACCGGAGGTCTGCCTGCTAGCCGGAGCAAAAAAAAGTCTGCTGCTTACGCGTGACTCGGAGCAAAGCATGAGAAGGTACGTGCTCCATACAGCCCCCAGTGGTGACACTTGGGTATGACAACATTTACTTTAAAGGAGACATTTCATAAGAAAATTTAAAAACGCCCTAGAAAAACTCCACTTACCTTTCCCGCCGCAGGGTCTTCTGTGGTAAAACCAACAGACTCAATCTTTACCCTTCACGGTGGATTCCGTTAACAAACCTTCAGGAACCGGGAACCCTCGGGAAACCCACAATCTTGGACCTGTAACCGCCAATAAAACTTTATGGCCTTAATACCAAAAGTACTGGATCCCGGGGTCTAAAAAGCGTTACAGGCAAAACCTCGTTTCTTCAGGTACGAGGCCCGGGTACCAATCAATTTGGCCTAAAGGACACTTTGAATGGATCCGGCTGCATAGCTAGCCCCAGCAAGGATTGCTCCAGTGGAGCTCAGCACAGCACATCTTCACTTGTGACCAACACCTTAGACACTGGCCAAAAAACTGAGATACTCCCAGTAGTGGGAGGGGTTATATAGGGAGTCAACTTCCTGATAAGGGTGTGCCAATGTCCATCATCTGAAGGTGGACTATAACCCACATAGTAATTACTATGGCTCGGTATCCTGTGATTTACAATTAAAGAAATAGAGATCTTTACAACTGTTTAATAGACTAGGCTCCTTTTTAACATTATAATACTGTATATTACTGTACAGTAGGTGTAAACCATACATACCTAAAATGTGTTTGCATACAGCAAAAGGTGACTTAGACTTTCTAAAGGAGAGGAAGATGTGCTCTGCATGCTGCCGTTGTTCATTATTCACCATGGATGGCGGAGCCTAAAAAAGAAAGCAAAAATATTTTCAACACCTCAAAGTTCGGCAATGTTCCTGGATGAAAAGCACCGAGAAGCAGAAGTCCCTTTTATGAAAGAGCATTTATGGGCATAACAGTAACCCAAAGTGCAAAAGGCAGCAGCCATCAAAGCAACATCAGATTTCTCTTCTAGGTTTCTGCACTGTGATTTTACCCACAAACATTTTCAATGAAGGATAAATGATAAAATCAGCTGCTGTGTGGACCGGAACCAGACTTTTCTTTTGGCTGCACTTGCCAACCAATGCGGGAGGAATAGTCATGCGCAGCTAAATTAAGCAGTAATAGTGATGGGCAAAGTGCAGCAACAAGATTGGATAAACAAATAAAAATCGGTGGAAAACAAATTCTTATAGATTGGTATAGTTCACTGCACTCTGCATTTTACTCTGCGTCTCATTCACTAAGCTCTCTTACTTTTTAAAGCGGAACTTTACAAATAACAACTTAAAAAAAAATAATATTCTTTAGCAAGGAACATACATTCCACATTAATAATTATGCTATCAAAATGAGTGTATGCTGTAAATTGCCTCCATCTTTGCTCCTGTTTCTTCTTGCTGGTGGCTGCCATTTTGTTGAAGCCTAGAGCAGCAGTAAATAAAAAAAACAGAACTAAACCCATCGATTTAATGGTTTCAAAAAACAGTTACACTCCTGGAATGCCGAGATCTGCCAACTGTCACATTTGCCTGTGTCCTCAACCAAACTGTAAAACCATCAAATGGCTGGTGTCAGAACTGATCACATGTGCAGCACCATGGCAGTTACAGATCAAACAGAGGCAGCTTCCTTGGCTGTAAAGGAAAGGATAGGAGGGCTCAATTCCGCTTTAAGACTGTCTGCGGATTGACCTCTACAAATTCTGCTGTGCCTAAAAATGGAGAACAACTGAGCATGTGCCTAGCAGGGTGAGACTGTGCATTATTAGATTTTACACAGTATAGACACTTATTTCTAATGTTTTACATAGCTATACCTGCAAAAAGGGACAGCCTGAAGTGATCTAGCGGCACCTTCTGACTAAAGTTCCACTTTAGCCTCTATTCCCATAAAAGAAAAAAAAAAAAGGAAAAAAAAAAAAAAATCACATGGTCTCCGGCTGCCAATCTTAACTGCAATAACCAGCATTTTGGCAAGCCTGATTAATCTGATCAAATCTTCCCGCCAAGCCAATATATTAAAAAAAAGAAAAAAAAAGAAAAATCATTAGTTCTTTAGCACCAAGTAGGGTTCCCCCTAGCAGATATTTGTTAAAACCAACTTCAGAAGATCGGTCAAGCAGTGCCATCTAGTGGAAATGTAAAAAGGAGCACTTTGAAATAAATGGTCAGATGCAAAAATTGTTTGTTGGAACTTTCAAATAGAACATTCAAATTGACTAAAATCAATAGCAAAAATCCCAGTTGTGTTAAAGGACACCAGTAAACTTACAAAATGTCAGGTGCACTTGAGGAGAAAGAGAATTCAATGATGGAACTGCTGCAATGTGTGAGATGACTACTTTTGTTTCTAAAAAAAAAACAAAGTATAGGTGCCGATACTGCTTTGACCATTAATCACAGAAACAATGAAACCAGGGCACAGATAAAGCCCTAGTCACATTACAACTTTACTACTGGAAGTCATTTTTTGCCTGGAGTACCACTTTAAGCTCCATCATTCATTTCTGCCTCCTCTCCCTTGCCTCGTCATTATGCTTGTATAGACACAGACATTTTCATGGACTTCAAAGGGAAATGAACAAAAGCAGAGAAACAAGGCAGAAGAAATGAGCTTTGTACTACTTCTGAGCAGAGCATTGGGCCAGCACTACTGAGCCAAGAATAATTTAGCCATTGTTTTACAGCATGCCGAGATGTTCAGATAGCTAGACGCTATAATACAGTTCCCTCAATCCAAATTTACATTTGTCAAATGGAATATATAGGTACTGCTCATCACAACCAATCAGCTTTCAGTTTGTGAGCTGCGCTACAAAAACAACTAGAATTTAAAAGGAGAAGTTTGGAGATGTTAAAAAAAACAAACATGTATACTCCCCTCCATGCTGCAGAATCTGTGTAATGCTGCAGCTGTCCCCCACCAGCTCTAAGCTCGAGAACTGAGTGATCACACAACTGCAGATTGCTCAGTTCAGCATTTAAAAATTGCAGAAAAAAACTGCGTGGGAATTCGTCCTCCCAATCCCTTGGGATCCAGTATGGATTTTAAAGGGAACCACAACAAAAAAAAAAAAAAAACACGCATGAGGTCAACCCCCAAAAGCACCTTGTCCCCATGTTGATGAGGACAAGGGCCTCTTCCCCACAACCCTGGCCCAGTGGTTGCGGAGGGTGACTTATTGGAATCTACACCAGGGGACATTGTTTTTGTTTCTTCCCAATAAAGGACTTGTCAAAAACTGTGTGCGCATTTTTATTTACTTTTAGAGACACTTTTGGTGAATGATCTCCCATATTCATTCACATTAGGATCTGGGGGCCATCTTGTTAAAGGGGGCTTCCAGATTTCAATAAGTAACCCCCCCTGCACCCCCACAACCATTAGGCAAGGGTTGCGGGGAAGAGGCCCTTGTCCTTAACATGGGAACAAGGTGCTTTGGGGGATGGCCTGATATGGCTTGCCGCCCCACCCCCCTTCCTGGCTTGCCAAGCTGATGACTTATCTGTTGTTAAGGACGAGGCGGCCGGCAACTATTCACTGGTTAAGAATGCCGACGGCCTCCGCTTAAAACAGAGGAACAAAAAATGCTGGTCACTGGCGTTTAGGAGCGGTCAGCGGTTTTTCTGCCAAAATGCTGCTGCTCCAGATTGCACTGGCAGTGGGGGGGGGCCTCTATGGATACTATAGAGATATACAGCATGAATGTATAGCAAAAACCTCATAAAACGGTAGTGTGCACAAAAATGCAATACAACAATAATGGTGTCGCCCTCTGCAAAATATTGAAATCAAGCATAAAACGCAATTAAAAAATGCAAACCAAACGCATACAAGTATTACAGTATTATGAGGGTGGGGTGAGCAACTACATGGCAAATGAGTTTTAATGTGGAAAAATGTAAAATAATGCATTTGGGTGGCAAAAATATGAATAAAAAAAACAAAATAAGTGCAGCACTAAAACTAAATATGAGTTGTATAACATACTAAAAATAACCATAAGAAGTGATTGATTCACCAAAAATAAATGAAGAAAAATACGAGAAACAAAGGACAAGTCTCCCATAGAAGACAAAGACAGATGTCTCACCATATACAAGTGAAAAAATATATATAAAGTGGTAAAATAAGTCCCAATTATAAATATTGCAAAAGCTCAAAAAAGTCCATAAACAAGGTGAGTTGATGACCAAAGTACATATATTCAGAAGAGATGTGACATAGGTGAGTCCAGCATCCAAAGTGATTCGCACCCAAGTGAGATATGAGGCTCCTTACCAGCTCACCCACAAACCTATGTCGATGTTCCCAGTAGTAAACGTGGTACTCAAAAGACAAAAACAAGAAAAGCTCCCATAGCGTAAAATTGCAATATAGTGTGGTTTATTAAACTAAAGGATTGCACTTACAAGAATCTTCATCCATTAACAGCGTATAGCCAAACATAAGGATCGCGGCGTCTCCACGAGCTTCCGCCTGCTTACTGTGTATGTCCCATCAATCACAGAGAAAAACGTAATGACGTCAGCGTCACAGGCTCCTCCCTACGCGTTTCGTCACGATAGGACATCGTCTGGGGATTGGCCAAGTCAATATAAATGAATATGAATGCAATCTATACACTGGGAGGGGGGGGGGGGGACTCTGGGGGAATCTAGGATGGAAAAGGACCTGGGGGTCCTAGTAGATGATGGGCTCAGCAATGGCATGCAATGCATACATAATGCAATAGCATACATTTACTTAAAGGAGAAACCTACTAGAGCTGAAAAATTCTGTGGAATCTCCCTTACCTTATCCACCTGCAGGGTTCTGTTATACAGACCCAATCTTCACCTCTCACGGTGGGCTCCATTTGGAAAACCTTCAGAGACTGGGGCCCCCTATGGATAGGGGGATCCGCAGTTCTGGGCCTGTAAAGCACCCGGCCAAGAAAAAGAGAAGCGTTACAGGTAAAACCTCGTTTCTTCGGACACGAGGCCCGGGTACCATCCAATTCGGCCTAAAAAGGACACTTTGAAATGGATCCGGTTCGCCTGGCTTGCCCCAGTATAGGATATAGGATATTCCCTTTGGAGCTCAGCACAGGACATCTTTACACGTGACCAACACCTAAGACACTGGCGAAAAAACTGAGGTATCCCTGTAAGGGGAGGGATTATATAGGGGGTTGAACTTTCTGTTTAGGGTGTGCCAGTGTCCAATCACCTAGTGATACCCTATATAACCCATCAGTAATTACTGAGGCTCTGTGTCCCGTGATGTACGAGAAAGAAACTATAATTCTCCCGCTCTACAAAACTCTGGTCCAGCCGCACCTAGAGTATGCTGTCCAGTTCTGGTCACCAGTCCTCAGGAAGTATGTACTAGAAATGGAGCGAGTACAAAGAAGGGCAACAAAGCTAATAAAAGGGACTGTAGGATATTAGTTATGAGGAAAGGTTGCGAGCACTGAACTTATTCTCTCTGGAGAAGAGACGATTGAGAGGGGATACGATTTCAATCTACAAATACCATACTGGTGACCGCACAATAGGGATAAAACTTTTTTGTGGAAGGAAGTTTAATAAGACACGTGGCCACTCATTAAGATTAGAAGAGAAGAGGTTTAACCTTAAACAACGTAGAGGGTTTTTTACTGTAAGAGCGGCAAGGATGTGGAATTCCCTTCCACAGGCGGTGGTCTCAGCGGGGAACATCGATAGTTTAAAAAAACTATTAGATAAGCACCTGAACGACCACGATATACAGGGTTATACAATGTAATACTGACATAAAATCACAACTTCAACCCAACATGTTTCATCATGTGATGATATCAAGGGTGGAGAACCAATGGTATAACACCTCTATTTATATGAAATGGCTAAGTTACGCAGGAAAATTCTCCGGTGCCATATTGGAGACCAACAGGGCGCCGCCATTTTGCTGGTGACTAATGCCATTAATATAAGAAAGCCATTTTCTTGGTGGGAAAAACCAAAGGGAAGTAACAAGCTAATTGTAACTAAAGTGGCTAGACTTGAAGACCCAGCAGCCATTTGTGGGGAAAAAACATCCTTACAGAACTGTATATAACCCAACCTCCCGAACAAGAGAGTATGGCCGATCTATTATCCTCCCTAATTACATACAGTCCAAAATTACAAAAAACACACATAAAATGCAAAAAACAATGCAATGTGTTGATAAAGATGTTAAACCGAGTTGCGGTAGAACTAGCGAGTGACCGGAAGAGGTCATATGGATGTGTTGCAGTTGGAGGCTTGGCTTTAGGCACAGACATTTTCCCCTTAAAGCCTAACCCTTTCCTGACCGGTGTTCTTTGACATCTAAATGCCCACACCAAGTTTAGCAGCATCATAACGTGACAATAATTCTAGGAATAATTTTTCTGCTTGACACCAGGTCTGAGATAGGAACACAAACAGATGAAGAATCCAAATTGTGTGCTGTGTGGGAGAAAATCATCGCTCCTGCCAGTTGATCCATTGGTTAATCCAGTTAAAGATCACAGGGAAGATGAAGTACCTTGGTATAGTGCTGTCTAAAGACCCCAACCTGTTTATTGAGGATAACCTAGTCCCCCTTCTATTGAAATTCAAGAAAAAATGTGACATTTGGAGCAGACTTCCCCTGTCCGTGGCGGGTCGGGCCAATTTGGTCAAAATGATATGGATGCCGCAGCTGTTGCATTTACTCCACAACTCCCCAATTTGGATTGGAGAGAAATGGTTTAAAAAAATACAAACTCTTTTTAGGGAGTTAATATGGAAAAAGGGACAGGCCAGGATTGGCTTGCAAACGCTGCAGCGACCCGCCACGGAGGGGGGAATGGGGGTTCCCCTTCCGCTCGGTTACTATCTGGCAGCTCAGCTACAACAGCTGGGGGGGATGCATCACCGGCGGAGGGGGAAATAGCGTTAAAATCATGCTGCAGGGGAGCCCACATAACTCACTAGCTTAAGCACTAGAGGCAGACTCACTGCTAGGAGAGCCCCCGACACTCAAGATGATTATCAAAGTCTGGCATACAGTCAAGAGAATTATGGGGTATAAGGGAATCTCAGAATACTCACCAATCTGGCACAACAAACATTTGCATGAGTTATCAACCATAGACAAAAACAAGTCATGGGAAAGATGTGGGGTGAGTCGGCTGACCCAACTGTACGAAGGCAATATTTTAAAATCATTCGAGGAATTGAAGCAGGAGTATGGGTTACCAAATCAAATATTTTACAGCTACCTACAGATCAGACATGCTCTGGGCAGTCAGTTTAGCGATCAACCGCTTACATGGAGCAAGATTCCTCTCCTACAAAAAATAATCAAGTCAGAGACCACCAAGGGCCTCATAGCTGAGATATATGCCCAAATAACAAACAGAATTAACATACAGGCAGGGCCCTCTGGGAGTAGGAAGAGATGGGAGGTAGATGTGGGGGCAATAACGGACGACCAGTGGAAGAGGATCTTAGAACTTGGGTCGGAGGTGTCGGTTTCTCCCTCGCAAAAAGCCTTGCATCTGTTGCTGCTACACAGAGCCTATTACACCCCCAAGAAAATGTATATGTTTAACCGTCGGCCCGACGACAAGTGTCCTAGATGTCGAGAAACAGGGGACTTAATACACATGATGTGGAGATGCCCAAAATTGGTCAATTTTTTTTTTTTTAACTAAATGGTTATTAGTACATTAAAGGAAGCTAATAATGAGAAATTTTTAGGGTGGCCCTCCACTTTAAGGTGTTTCTACAACTTGATTGGCATCCACCTGTGGTAAATTCAGTAGATTGGACCTGATTTGGAAAGGCACACACCTGTCTATAAGGTCCCACAGTTAACAGTGTATGTCAGAGCAAAAACCAAGCCATGAAATCCAAGGAATTGTCTGTAGATCTCCGAGACAGGATTGTATCGAGGCACAGATCTGGGAAAGGGCACAGAAAACATTTCTGCAGCATTGAAGGTCCCAATGAGTCAGGGTGGATTTGATTTAAACCAAGTTAATTTAAATCACGATTTAAATCACTAGTAAAAACTCTTGATTTAAATAATTATTTAAAGAGCAACTGTCATCTCTGTCCCGCAGTGGCTCCTCCTCTGACCCGCTGTTGACCCCGACAGTCCCTTTAACCACCTGACGTCTGCGCTATGGCCGAATGACGGCCACAGCGCGGACCTGAATTCCGGTCCCAGCCCCTTACCGTGTGATCAGCTGTCAGCCAATGACAGCTGATCACATGATATAAACAAAAGATCGGTAATCGCTTTTTTTTTTTTACTCACGCTGACAGCGTGAGTAGAAAAAAAAGCCGATCACCGGCTGGGATGGAAGAGGCACATCTGCCTCATCAGTGCCACCTACTAGTGCCAATTAAAAGAGCCCACAGTGCCACCTAACAGTACCCACAGGGCCACCTATCAATGCCCACCTGTAGTGCCAATCAGTGCCACCTGGCAGTGCTGCCCATCACTGCCACCCATCAGTGCCCATCACTGCCGCCTCATCAGTGTACATCAATGAAGGAGAAAATTGACCAGTTTTAAATTTTTAATAACAAAATTAAAAAAAAAAACATTTTAAAAATTCAGTTTACATTTTTTTAACAAAAAGTAAAAACTGCAGAGGTGATCAAATACCACCAAAAGAAAGCTCTATTTGTGGTGAAAAAATTACAAAAATTTCATTTGGGTACAGTGTTGTATGACCGCGCAATTGTCATTCAAAGTGCGACAGCGCTGAAAGCTGAAAATTGGTCTGGATAGGAGGGGGGTGACTGATAAGTCACTGCAGTTTAACTGCAGCCTGGGCAAGGCTGCAAATGACACTGGACAAGCATGCAGATGGACGCTGTGCAAGGCTGCATTGATGGGCATTTAAATGTAAGTTTTTTCCTTAAAACATTTTTTCCTTATAATTCCCTCCTAAACTTGGGGTGCGTGTTATACGCCGATAAATACGGTAGTTCTCTAATAAAAGGAACCTTTTTTCTGAACAAAGTTTACAACTGTGTATGTGATATCTAACGATTTCTTCTCACTTCCTGTTTTGTATGACTACCATCCCCTAGAAAAGGAAATCTTCCTGAGCAGAGGCACAGACAGAAGTTCTAACCTTTGTCCCATATACTAGAAACTAGAATTATTGCTGTCTGATCCCTGTTGGGAAGATTTCCTTTTACTTCCTGCTCTCGGACACCAAAGACAGAAAGTGAGAAGTCACTCTATCCAAAACTTTTAAAAACGTTCTTGTAGTTAGCCTTTCAGAAGTAAAATATATATATATATATATATATATATATTTTATTTATTTATTTTTTTTCAAAAGCGTATTTCCCTCCTAAAACTAGTGTTACACTTAACAGCTGTTAAATGCTAAACTCACCTGGCAGCCTTTTATTACCAAACATTGGAATCCTTGAAAACTCGCTTTTGTTTTGTTATATATAGTGACAAGGTCTACAACTGTGAATGTAGCCTGCATCCAAAGGCTTCTAGTAGAATCTACTTATTTCTGAAGGACTTGCCTTATCACAATCATTTCTCCTGAGATAAGCCAAGTCAGGGAGGCTCTGCACACCACTGCCAATGTAATATATTGCAGCATACCAGTCCTTAGATGTGTTGGCTGCATTAAAGTATAAGGCCCCTTTCACATGGGGCTGTCCGTTTTGACAGACTCCGATTGCTCAGCGGGGGATCGATCCATTGATCTCCACTGTGCAGGCCGATGACAGGTTTGTCTCCGCTCACTCTACAGAGACAGACCTGTCAGAGCCCCGCTGCCCTCTATGGGTGATCCGATGAAAACTGATCCGCCTGTCCGTTTTCACCTGATTCCATCCAATCCAATCAACGGATGGAAAATAGAGTTTTCATCCGTCTGGATTTGGCTGATCGGATAGTTCCAGATGTCAGCAGACCTGTCACAGCTGACATACATCATCTATAGGAGATGCATGGAGCGTCTGATCAGGTCCACCTGAAAAACGGACAGGTGGACCTGATCGGACAGCATGTGTGAAAGGGGCCCAACTAAAAACTTTTTTTTAGTTTTGGATGAAGTGGAGAGAGATTAGAACGCCTGTCCTTTTTCATTGCTCTCAGTACCCAGTTAAGGAGATCCTCCCTCTCAATTTGTCCTGTTTACCAATATCATTGAAAGCAAACGAAAATACCAAATTTTAGGTTGTCCCCAGAAAAGTAATAGAGGGGAAATCTTTCAATGGGGTCATGAGCTCTAGTGACCTGGGGGTCCCCAAGGAACTACCTTAATTTGCAGGGATTTCCTCTCACTTCCTGTTTGGCTATAGGAAAGGAAGTGAAGGTAAATCTCCACAAGGGGACAAAGCTAGCAAAAATAATCCTTACAGGTGTTAGAACCATCCCTTACTGTATCAAAAATGAATACATTTTAACTATAGTTCTATGTTAATTCAAAACTAAAGACATGAAGGGAAATCACCGCAATGTGACAAAGATGGTGGACAAAAAAAATTGATAGGTTATAACCTCCCTTGCTTTATCCAAAATTTAAAAAAAGTTTCTTTAATTTTCACTTTTTAGGCCAAGAACATATTCATCAAGTACAGAAAAACTGTTGCTCTTACTGGAAATGCAGTGTCCTTGTCACTTCCTGTGAGCTTAAAAGAAAAAACCTCGTCTACGTGTCCCATCGTTTCACTATTATGGAGATGGACAAAGGCAGACATGACTTTGAAGACCATCCTGTGTGACAACCACGGATCCCTCCAATGGAGAAAAGAGTGTAGATCTTAAAAGGACAGGAAGTGTGTTAATGGCATAATTATCAGATTAGATATGCCATGTGACTATCGTGCTAGAGCAGGAGATGGGCCAAAAGTCTTTATCCAGGCAGATCATGCATACACACCCGACCATGACGCATCACAGTCCCTTCTGATCAACACCCAAATTCCAGACAGATATATCCACGCAGTATTACAGTATAAGGGTCCTTTCACATGGGTGGACTGATTGGGTCCGCCTGTCATTTTTACGGCAGACCCAATAAAAACCACCAGTCTCCTCTATGTACAGCGGGTGTCATCCGATCCTGTCCACTAAAAACAGATGGACGGGGATCCATCCCCCAAAAATTTGGGGGACCGGATGGCAGCCATTGGAGACCTTGTGGGCACAGAAGTAATATCTGACAGAAATAAAAACTTGCTCAGTAGTAAAGGGAGAGTATGGCAGTCAGATAGCTCACTTCACGGTCAGCAATTGCAGCTTCCTTATTTCTATCCCGATGGGCTCCTTTTAAGAGAAGGCAAAAACAGCAACTACAACAATTTACCAAGCAAGACAGTCATCTGCACTTGAATACCACTAAAATTAGAGCCAATCAATAGGCAGTCCACATATGCATGCCATTATTTTATGTCTTACTAGAATGCATCTTTAAACAATTGCTCTGTAATTATGTAAAAACGTATATGGTTATGCAATTATATCAGAATTCTCTCTACAGCAAAGTAAGATCTGTATACATCCCACTAAGACATCAAGGTTCCTTGGAGGCTCACTTTGCAGATGCAAATTACAGACTTATCAGATTCAGGTTTAGGAAGTAGCACACAACACTTTCCACGTTCCCAGCAAAAAAGCAAAAATGGGAAATAGAGATTTCATTCATTCCTCAGACAGGGCTCTGTGTCTTCATAGAGTATAGTCGGCACACACGACTCAGGAATGTTCCACTGCCATCCGCTGACTCCGCAAACATCTACATCCCAAGCTGAACCAATGAGTGGAGAAAGCAAGACAGCTTTACAGCCTGCTTACATTGTCTGCAAACTAACCAAAAAATAAATGTATTAAACCTAGGGTTTAAAAGTGGTAGCAAAGGCGTTTTTATTAGTACCTACAGGTAAGTCTATAATAAGGCTTACCTGTAGGTACAGTAAATATCTCCTTAAACATGCACCGTACTAGTACATTGTGACATTATTTTGCAGGGAAGAAAAAAAATAAAGGGGGGGGGGGCATATATTACCCTTTTGCAAAATTGCTAGGACAATTAAGACCTCATTCACACCAAAACCAGGAGCCCAGGTATGTGCAGATAGTTGCAGATACTGCGCCTGTACAAAGAGATGACACACGATGACTGTAGCCGCAGCTGTCTGGATGCGCTCAGGAATAATGACAGGGTGCAATTAGCTTCCGTCTGGGGCACATGATCGTCCCCTGCACACAAGTTGCTTAAAATATCGTCTAAACTAGTCTCCAATATATTGGTTTCTATAAATAATTTTTTCTCCTTTTTAATTGAATCACAAGGCACTAATGCAACATAATTATTACTGTTGACATCCTGTTCCGGTGACAACCGCTTTCCCGATTTCCTGACCTGCTGTCATAGTGACAAATAGTGAGGTAAATTTTCACAACAGTCATAGCAAAAAAGTGTACATTCTTCCCATAACCAACCACGAGGCCAAATCCAGCCCACATCAAGAATAGCAATTACGACTCAAATTCAGCCTTCTGTCCAGCATTGACCCTGAACAAGCAGGCACTACAAATCTCCCGAAATGTGTTGGTTGCTAGGTTTTCAACTCCTTACAGTAGGCTATAATCACCCAATACAGACAGATATCTCTATTATAAAGAATCCGCTACTTGTCTGGTCCCCTCAGGCCTACCGATTCAGCAACTTACTTAACCACTTCAATACAGGGCACTTGTACACCTTCCTGCCCAGACCAATTTTCAGCTTTCAGCGCTGTCGCACTTTGAATGACAACTGCGCGGTCATACAACACTGTACTCAAACTAAATTTTTATCATTTTGTTCCCACAAATAGAGCTTTCTTTTGGTGGTATTTGATCACCTCTGCGATTTTATTTTCTGCTAAACAAATAAAGAAAAGACCGAAATTTAAAAAAAAAAAAAAAAAAAAAAAAAAAAAAAAGGTTTTTTTTGTTTGTTACAAAAATTTGTAAATAAGTAAGTTTTCTCCTTCACTGATGGGCACTGATGAGGTGGCACCAATGTGGTGGCACTGATAGGCAGCACAGATGGGCACCGATGTACACTAATTGATGGTACGGATGGATGGCAGTGCCAAACAATAATGCCTGCCAATCAGTGATGCCCATTGTGGGCACTAATTGGCATCCCTGGTGGACGAGGGTGGCACACCTGGTGGTGACATCCCTGGTGGTCCAGTGTGGGCATCCCTTAGGGGGGCTGCGCTGATAATCAGCACAGAGAGACCCCCCCCATCAGAGGAGCAGCCGACAGACGCAAGTGAGGAAAAGCCGATCACCGGCTCTTCCTGTTTACACTGATCAGCCGTGATTGGACACGGCCGTTCACGTGGTAAAGAGTCTGACTGACACACCGCAACAACGATCGCCACAGCTTGATATCCTGGCGACGTCATATGACGTCCGGTCAAGATATTGAAACCACTTTGCCGCCGTCATTCTGGTATATGGCAGACGGCAAGTGGTTAAAATAAAAGTCTCTGGAATTTCTTTTTCTTTAATCATACTTTCCTAGGTGGTATATGTCCCCCGCCGACTGTAAAGCTGAGAACTGAGCGATCAACACCACCGATCGCTTGGTTATCAGTGCTCCCCGTCACTGTCAGTCACCGGCTCTCTGCTCTCATTGGAACGCTGGGCTGTGGAGGGGTCAGGGGCAGCAGTCTCAGGCTCTCAGCAGCTTAATGAGGGGCTGAGCCAGGTGCAGGTCTAGGTATGTGGGCGAATGCAGACCATATGGTCTCAATCTTTCCAGAGCCTGGGTCGGCTCTGTGACTTTAGTCGACAGCGGGTTTCAGGCTGCTGTCTGCTGAAAACGGGTCAAAGGAATGAAGAACGAACTGCTCTCCTGTGATCCACAGGATAAGTGCAGCCAGATAAGCTTTGGCTGTACTTCTCCTTTACCCAGTTGCCGACCAGCTGCGCAAATCGCCGTACTGGTACATCAGTTCATGTACTAGCTTTTGCGGGCTCACGCCTACCGCGGGAGCTCGTTCGCGGGCCAGCAGACTCGTTGTCCACCGGCCACCCGCAATCGCGTGAAAGAGACAGAACGGGGATCTGCCTGTGTAAACAAGACGGATCCCTCATTTTGACAGGGGAGGAGAGAGAGATCAGCTGTTCCCAGTGATCAGGAACAGCGGCCAGTCTGTCCCCCTGACAGTTAGAAACACCTCCCAGGGAACACTTAACCCTTTTATTACCACTAGTGTTAACCCCTTCCCTGCCAGCGCCATTTATATTGTGATCAGTGCATTTTTTAGCACTGATAACGATATTGGTGTCACTGGTCACAAAAAAGGTGTAACTTAGGGTCAGATTTGTCCGCCCCAATGTCGGAGTCCCGATAAAAGTCACAGATCGCCACCATTACTAGTAAAAACAATTAAAAAATAAAAAGAGTCCCTAAATCTTTCCTCTATTTTGTAGACGCTATAACTTTTTTTTTTACCAAAAATATGTAGCAGAATACATATGGACCTAAACTGATGAATAAATAATAGTTTTTGGGATATGTATTATAGTAGAAAGTAACAAAATTTAATTTTTTTTTTTCAAAATTGTCAATCGTTTTTGTTTATAGGGCAAAAAAATAAAACCGCAGGGGTGTTTAAATACCACCAAAAGAAAGCTCTATTTTGGGGGGGGGGGCGACATCAATTTTGTTTGGGTACAGCGTTGCACGACCGCGCAATTGTCAGCTAAAGGATAGCAATAAATGGCCTGGTCAGGAAGTGGTAAATCCTTTCGGGGCTGAAGTGGTTAAAGTGGAAATCCAGGCTTGACCCCCAACTACTCCTAAAACTGTCCTCTCCCTCTTCCTAAGACCTACGCTTACCAATCTGCATAAGAAAGATCTGTAATACCCTACCTATTTTTAACCCACTCCACTCACGTGATCCTGCCCCCCTGTGTCAGCCAGGGAGTACTGACAGACCATTAAAGCCTATGGGTGACGTCAACACTCCAGGCTTTACTAGCCATTGTCAGAGCGCTCTCTCCTCTCCCCTGCAGCGCTACTGGCTGGCACATCGGTGCTGTTTTTTTAGTTGTAAGACGCAGCTACTTTTTTTTTTTGGCTCGTTTTTCTTTTGACGATGAAACAATCAGGAGATATTCATTAACGTTTTCCACTAAATGAAAGCCCAAATTGTCCTAGAAAAAAAAAAAAAATATGTATGTACAGTTAAAACACATGTGAAAGTTGCAAAATTGGGTTCAGGCTAGAGTTCGTTTTACTTTCCGCACCAAGGGGTTAAAGACTAGACAGAATGAGTTTTCTTTGTACTGCAGGTTATTCCCCTCGAATAGCTCCAAGAACACATGCACACTTGTGTTACAGTGCCACCAAATAAAACTCATGTAAGGACCACATCATCTAGAGATAAATGTGCATAAAAAGTTGTGGCAATTCTCCTTTACTATGCCATGAAAGGGGATATCCCAGGACATGAACACAATCCATTGTTCATTGAATAGAAATAAAAGAAACAAACATTGGGTTTAACATCACATCTAAAGCTGGCCATAGATTGGGAGAAAAAAAAAAAAAAAATACCTCCATCCACACAAATGAGATTGGTGGAGGAACACCCCCCCCCCCCCCGACAACTCACAGCACTCACAGCTGTCAGAATACACTGATCAGCAGCTGCAGCCACTGATCAGAAAAACCTTTTCTAGCATGTCCCTACGATAGAAAAGCAATCAAACATTCCCCTTCTTTTGAGCAGATGTGGGCACGGATTGTCCCTACTGAACCAGTCAAATTACCATCTGTCTATGGCTAGCTTAAAACAATAAAATACTACATTTGTTCTAATATAAATTGGACCCGTCTTAATATATTTTAATTCAAGTGGTAGTAAAGTGAAAATTCCAAAAACCGCTGACAAGCATGGTTTTTATGACAGATCAGACTACATTTCCTGCCTGCTTGGCGTGCCATGGCAATGAGACTCCGGTGCACATGTGAAGGGTGAGGATGGAAGCCACTGGGGACCAGAGAGCCGTTGTCAGCACAGCACTAGAGGGCTCAGTATGAAGGTAAGTTTGTCAATGTACCAGTATGCAGTTCATACTAGAACATTATGACTTAAACCTGCCAGGGCACCCTTTTCCTTTATTACACAGGGACTTTACTACCACTTTAAGCCCTCGTTCAGACTGAAGGCGGGTTTGAAATCATGTGAGTTAAGCTGAACTCGCGATTTCAAACACGCATTTCAGTGCGAGCTCAGGGGCCATTTGAAAGACATATGTGCAGGTTCATGCACAGATGTCTATTGAAATTGCCCCCCAAGTCGCCAACAGTAGTGCAGGAACTACTTTTGGAAATCGCTGTGGCGCAGCAAAGTCGGACAGTGCCGTTGCTGGCAATAAAGTGCGATTTGACATGTCATCTCCGTTGTCAAACCACGCCGATGTGAACAGGGGCTAAGAGACAGTTGGACTCGCATGGCTTGATTACAGAAGAGAACATTAAGAACCCTTTCACACTTGGGCGGTTTTCAGGCGCTTTAGTGCTGGAAATAGCCTTTGCTGAAAACCGTCTCCCATTCATTCAAGTATGACAAGCGATGCTTTAGCGCCAATGGCATGGGCGCTCAGTGAGAAAGGGGTCTAAAAAGGAGTACTGAATTTAACAATAATGCCCCTGTAAATCAGTGATGAGTAATATTTGGAAATTCTCTCAAACACTGGAGCGTTTTGTTTAATGAACTAAGCAGATCACAACATGACATTGGCCTGACATGCTATAACAACCCTTCAAAAGAATGCCACCAGGACAGCCCTCTACAACTCAAAGCAGATATGCAATCTTGCACAAGACATTTCACAACAAATGCACTACCAAGAAGACAGAATGGCAGGAAATCTCATACTAGCAATATTTTAGTGTATTCTCAAGGTGTCTGTTCACACCATAGGCATTAGGCTCTACTAGGCACCCTTGCCCAACACAGCCCCAACTCACAGATGAGGCAATTTTTTTATTGCGGTTTATGCCCCCGTTAGGGTCCTTTCACACTGGGGCGGTTTGCAGGCGCTATTGCGCTAATAATAGCGCCTGCAAACCGACCCGAAAGTGCCGCTGCTTTAATTCCAGTGTGAAAGCGATGCACTGGCAGGATGGGAAAAAAAGTCCTGCCAGCAGCATCTTCGGAGCGGTGAAGGAGCGGAGTGTATACCGCTCCTTCACCGCTCCTGCCCACTGAAATCAATGGGACGGCGCTTTAACCTTTTCTCGGCAGGGGGTAAAACCGCCCCGCTAGCGGCCGCATACCGACGGTAAAGCACCGCTTACAATAGCGGAGCTTTACCGCCGACAACGCCCCGCCCCAGTGTGAAAGGACTCTTAAGCTGGCCATACACCATACAATTTTCCTGTTCAATTTTCTTTAGATTTACCTTCAACTATGTAGTAAAAGGGCCTGTCTGATTGCATCCAAATTGAAAGTGTTTAGGTTTGACCTCCTATTATATGGTTTTGGTAAATCTAAAGGAAAGTTGAACAGGAAAATTGAATAGTGTATGGCCAGCCTTAGGGCGATCCACCCCCTCTATTTGTTATCACCAAGAGCAAGACAATCAGGGAATTCCCCACCCTGGCCTGTGTCCACAACCAAAAGCGCCTACAATGGGCACATGATCATTAGAAGTAAACCATGCAGCAATGGAAGAAGGTGGCCTGGTCTGATGAATCCAAGAATGGTTTGTGGGATGTGGGACAGGTCCAATTCACAGGGGCCCCACCTCGCAACTTATAAGTGTGAAAAGATCTGCTAATGATGGCTGGCTTAGAACCAGACACCACAACATACCTTCAGAGGTCTAATGGAGTCCATGTCTTAACAGGTTATGGTGGGTGGTCATAATGGTATGGCTGATCGGTGTAAATGATTATGTTGAACATGGAACTTATGGAATGACTGGATTGAAATGCTGAACTGTCTGTCACAATTGCTCAGACAATTTTTAAAATATAAGAGCTTGTTGGACATTCCATTCCAAAATATGCCTCCCCCCTTCCTTTTGTCTGTGTGAATTTCTGCCAATTCAGCCAAAAGAGAATTTATGAGGACTGGTGCGGATGATGGACAAAACACCCAATTCACAAATCAGCACTACAATTCATCCCAAAGGTGTTCATTTGGTGTGCAGACACTTGTGTCCTGCACAGAACCCTGACCTCCACCCTATTGATGTCTTTATGGAAGTGGCTTTGTGCGGTTATGACTAAACAGAAAAAGGCCTTCCCCAAACTGCAGCCACAAGGATAGAAGCACACAATTTTTATGCTGCAGCATTAAAGCGGTAGTAAACCACAGTTAAAAAAATAAATAAAAATTCCCCTGGAAGGCAATGTCATAATGTGCTAGTATGCATCGCTTACTAGCGCATTATGAGAAACTTACCTTAGAACGAAGCCTTCCAGCGGCACACTGTCACCGCTGACAGGGCTTCCATCTTTACCCGGTCTTCCTTCCAGGTTCACTGCCTCCAGCTACATGAGTGGCCGGGGGTGCAATGATGTCACTTTACGGCACAGGCTATGAAGGTGCGGCACGGTATGCCACACCTTCAGAATGCATGCGCCAGTGATGTCACAGACTACATGAACTCTGAATATATCCTAAACAGTGCAAGTCTAGGAGATATTCACAGTACCTACAGGTAAGCCTTAATATAGGCTTACCTGTAGTAGAGCTGCATGATTGAGGGCCGGTTCACACTGGTGCGATGTCTGAGATCAGATGTGATTCGCACCGCACTGCAGTGAAAATCACATGCGATCTCTGCGCAATGTGATTTCAGCCATAAAGATGGTATGGCTGAATTTGCATCAAACTCGCACAGGACCCTTATTTTTGTCCGCAGCAGAATCGGATTGCATGGGTGTTCACACTTATGCGATCAGATTCCTGTCCGACTCTGCATATCGCACTGCGATATGCAAACTGATTTGGGGGCGTCATTAACTTTTACCTGACACTCCCAGTAGTTAGCATAGGGCAGTGTGAACTGCCACCGGGAAACATGCGATGCGGGAACCCGCAGTGAATTTGCAGGGTTCCCGCATCGCAACAGTGGGAACCGGCCCTAATTGTCAAGAATCGTTATCGCAATTTTTTTCCCGTTGCAATCTTGCCAAAAGTGTTTCACAATTCTAAGGCCCCTTTCACACGATCGGACCGTCAAAACTGACAGGCGGACCTGAACGGGCGCTCCATGTTAGCCTATGGACCGACGGATGTCAGCGGAGACACGTCCGCTGACATTCGACCACGTCCGATCCGCTAAAAGCAGACGGATGGCCCTACGTCCAGATCTGTCGCTGGCGGATCGGGTGAGATCTGATGAAATAATACGTTTCAAATAAATCATTTTTTTGCTAGAAAATTACTTAGAACCCCCAAACATATATATTTTTTTAGTAGAGACCCTAGAGACTAAAATGGTGGTTGTTGCAATATTTTATGTCACACTGTATTTGCGCAGCGGCCTTTCAAATGCAATTTTTTTGGAAAAAATGACTAATGAATTGAAAAAAAGAAGAAAAAAAAACTAACCAGTAAAGTTAGCCCAATTTTTTTGTATGATGTGAAAAATGTTACGTCGCGAGAATCGTGAGAGAATCCTGATCTTTTTAAGCTAGGCAAAAAAAAATTTGATTTTGGCCAGAATCATGCAGCTCTAACCTGTAGTAAAAAGTGGTCTGTAAGGGTTTACAACCACTTTAATATTAGCCTGGTAAAATATTAACAGGAGTCAAGCACACTATCTGCCATTAAAATGACAAAAAAAGGTTTAAAAGGCAAAAAAGCATCACTTAGTCCTAAATGTAATGGAATAAAAAAAAGTGGTGTAAATATATAGAAAACCTATACATTCCATCCTGAAACAAACACTGGCTATAAAGACTGAGTAGGTCAAGATAGCGAATGCGAAGTTAGAAAAACTAGCAATCAAGGGTCAGTCAGTCGTTATAGGTTGTTAGTTTCTAAGATGCATTTGCCAATTGACCTCAGGGTCAAGTCTAGCCTTGGGCCCCCTGATAAGTTAAAGTGGTTGTAAACCCTCTCATATACCCAGTGAAGTGAATAGCTTCAGGTGATACACAGAGATTATCAAATCCCCCTACATAAGTTTTACTTGCTTATCTGCAGCCATCTCTTCGCTTCGGAATTGTAGTTCCTGAAAAACTGGAGGTGCCATAGTTTGGAGACACTGCTCTAGAGAATACAATAGCGGCAGTTCCAATTTATGTCACATGATATTACCGCATAAGGTCTAGGAAACACAACATTTCAGTTAAAAAAAAAACACCACATTAAAAAGTTAGTTTTGGAGGGCAAAAAATAAATAAATAAATAAATGACCCAATTTTTTTGTAAAATATAAAAGCCAAGGCTGCACTGAGTAAATAGATACCCAACACGTCAAACCTTAAAAAGGAGTTGTAAAGTCTCAGGGTTTTTCACCCTAATGCATTAAGGTGAAAAACCTTTTGTGGTGCAGCAGCCCCCAGAGCCCCTTTTACTTAGATGATCTTTCCTGCAATGAGCACGAGCCCAGGAGCTCCAGCCACTGTCTCGGGTCTTCACTGGATAGATTGATAGCAGCAGCCGCCATTGGCTCCCACTGCTGTCAATCAAATCCAGTGACACGGAAGCCGGGTGGCAAGGCTGAGTCCTGCTGTCTGCGTCAATGGATGCAGAAGCAGGTCTCTAGAGCGTGCCCGCACAAGTGCCCCCACGAAATTCGGCTCTCCATGAGGGCACTTGATGCGGAGGAGGAAGCAAGGAGCGCTGCCAGGGGACCCCAGTAAAAGGAGGATCGGGCCGTTCTGTGCAAAACCCTTGCACAGAGCAGGTAAGTATAACATGTTTGTCATTAAAAAAAAAAAAAAAAAAAACCTTTACAATCACTTTAAACAGGTCAGTACCCTATATCGTATTTTCCATAGGCAACGCTTTAAAAGCCCCCTATAGGTCATCAGTTTAGCGTTATGAAGGAGGCCTGGTGCTAGAATCATTGCTTTCATTTCGGCGTGTTTTCAGGTGTAAGCATGCATTTATGTGGGAGTGGAGGGCCTCAATTTTTTTTGGGGGGGGGGGATTTATGTGCTTGGGTGTAACTTACATTTTTTACAGTTACATTTTCTTTTTTCCCCATCACATAGAGAACAAAAAAAAAAAAAAGTTTTTTTGGTGACAGGTTATCTTTAATGACCCTGCATGACTCCTCTGCGCTCCACTGAATGTAATGCAATGCAAATCACATTGCATTACATGCTTTCCCAGCCTTGATGCCTGGGGAAACTGTCCTCGGGGAACCGGAAATGACGTCTGACGTCATGTCCGGGTCAAAAACGCGTGTCCTCTCTCCTCCCTCCCCCCGCTTCTGTACCCAGCGGAATCCAGTATGCTGGTCCCAGGCCCGCAGATGGGAAAGCAGAGCCTGGGATACAAAGCGTGAGGGGCAAGCATGGGGTGTGTGCAACATTTGGGTGGCAGCGCAGGTCCAAACTTCTGATCGCAATGGAAACCTGGCGCCTGAGGTTTGTCGAGCCCTGCCTTAAAGTAACCGCAACCAAATAGTGGGGAAATGTAAAGCCCCATACACACTATTAGATTTTCTGCAGATTTTTGTCTTCAGATTTATTAAACCATGTAGTGCAAGGGCCTGCCTGACGGGATCACAGGAAGAGCCCATCTAGTGTTTTTTTTTTTACGCATATATACACAGTGTGCGCACGTGTGTGTGTATGATTTTATATATATATATATATATATATATATATATATATATATATATATATACACACATATATATACATATATACACACACACACACATATATATACACACACACACACATATATATATACATACACATACATACATCCACCCATTCGATGGGTCAATACCACTACTAGCTTTTCTAAGCACTGAAAACAATTCTATTGGTAGTTACTGGTAACACACGCAGTTTGCTTCCCCCATATTTAAACAACCTCCTTTACCCCACCTGAATAATGTAAATTTTCCAATTAAACCAATGCAATCAGATCCAATCATGACCACATGTATGCTAGTGAGTTTATAAGTCGCTGATCATCTGGGGAAAAAAATTAATGCAGCAAGTCTAGAGACACAACTAACAAGTATTTTTGTGGCTGGTTAAAAGTTTGAGTGTGGACTACACTGTTGGATTGACACTATGGGGGTTATTAACTAAAACTGGAGCATGCAAAATCTGGGGCAGCTCTGCATAGAAACCAATCAGCTTTCAGATTTTATTGTCAAAGCTTAAAGCGATATTAAAGCCTTTATTTTTGCTTTTTTTAAATCACAAACATGTTCTAGTTACCTGCTCTGTGCAATGGTTTTGCACAGAGCAGCCCAGATCCTCCCCTTCTCGGGTCCCCCCCGCCAGCGCTCCTGGCTCCTCCCTCCTGCCCCCACAGCAAGCAGCTTGCTGTGGGGGCACCCAAGCAGACGCACTTACGAGCCACGGCTCTGTGTGTTTATTTGCGCAACTTGGCCCTGCGCCCCTCCGTCTCCCAATTGGCTCACTGGCTGTGATTGACAGCAGTGGGAGCCAATTGTTCCCAGCAGCTCCCAAAAGCCAATTAGGACTGCGAGTCCCGAGAGAGGCAAGGCTCTCGTGGACATCGCTGGCTCGAGATGGTGCTCAGGTAAGTATTAGGGGGGCTGCTGCACACAGGTTTTTTACCTTCATGCATAGCAGGTACAAAAACCTTGTGCCTTTACAACCACTTTAAATTGAACAAGCTGAAATTAAAAGCCGATTGGCTATCATGCACAGCGGCACCAGATTCTGAGTGCACCAGTATTAGTAAATCTCCCCCTATAAGCCCCCATTCAAACCTAGGCAAAGGGTCGAACTTCGGCTGCAGTGCAACAATGTCCAGTAAGAGGAACCTCATCATTATCTATGGGGACCATACTTATGCAACGTGCTTCCATAAAACATTTTTGGCCTCATAAAATTTAATGGGAGAGCATGAACACCACATCACAAAATGTAGATACACAGGTGTGAACCTAGCCTAAGGCACAGCAAAAAGGAAAATTGTTATCAAATATCAATACAAATACCTCACGTCGGCAACAACGGGTTAGCATCACCTCTGGAGACCCACATGACCACCTGTACCTAGCTGAATAAAAGAAACAGCCCCTCCCCCAACTAAGATGTTCCATAACTTAGCCAGCGACAGGCTAATAGGGAGGGAGTCCTGTGCTGACGTGAGGATGGGCCAGGAAAGGAAAATTACGGTAGGCACTTGATAACAATTTTCCTTTTTCCTGGCCCACCTCACGTCAGCACAAAACGGGATATACCAAAGCTAATATAGGGCGGGAGAGAACAAAAGAAAAGAGATATTGACAATCAATGAAAAGCTGCTTAAGCCAGAAAGAATTGATCTCTCATTTCTCAAACTTGCTGGTCGCACATTTAGTTTGTAAGGTCGAATGAAGGCCGCACCAGACCTTCAAGCTAGCCCTTACCTACATCTTCCAAGCAATCCTGGCATAACTGCCTCAAAGGCTGCCACCCCTCTAGTCAAATAGGCATGCAATTGTTTCAGAGCAGAAAAGTGTACTTCCTAAATGCCAATCTAATCACCCTGGTAACCCAAGAGTGGATGACTCTTGAGGGCCTGATGGCTACTAAAATTAAAAGATTGTACACTTTCCTCTTTTGACCAAGTACACTGTTAGTAACGCGACCATGTGTAAGAAAACTGAAGTCTTCCTGTCGTGAACTCAGTGACTCTCGTGTGAAAACTCGGAGGGACTACTTCCCAGGTTGTCTGGAAACCGGATAGCACTTTAACGTGGAATTCCACCCAAAAATGGAATTTCCACTTTTTGGATTCCTCCCCCCTTCGGTGTCACATTTGGCACCTTTCAGGGGGAAGGAGGGAGCAGATACCTGCCTAAGCCGCACGGCTTCACTTCCTTATTCTCTTACCGAGGATGGCGGCGGCAGCAGCCGAGAGCCGAAGGACTGATCGGCTTCGGCTGCCGACATCGCGGGCTCCCTGGACAGGTAAGTGTCCATATATTAAAAGTCAGCAGCTGCAGTATTTGTAGCTGCTGGCTTTTAATATTTTTTTTTCAGCGGACCTCCGCTTTAAAATTGAACTTTGGAAATAGACGTGGTGCGCCTATCTCTGGTAAAAAAACCAAAAAAAAAGGCGAAGAGCCCTTGCAGGAAAGTGTTGAAATCTTCAACAGCCTTCTCTCTGAAGTAGTTGCTGTCAGGATAACTAGTTTTTCTGTGAGGTACTTCAATGGAAATGAACCCTATTAGAGCAACGGTGCTTTCAGATCCAAGCCCAAGTTCCACAGAGGGAACAAGGATTTCCCTCAAGGTCATATATAGATTGTCATCTGGAAGAAGCATCTGGTCACTGGCTTTTGCACCAATCTTGCAGCCTGTGAAAAGATAAAGTAGAGATCTGCACCTTAAATGGAGTTGTATGCCAGACCAACCTCTAGCCCTGACTGTAAAATGTCAAGGATATTGGTTGGAGCAGGGAACACAGGAGAGAAAGCTTTTGCTGAGCAAACAAAACAAACTTCTTTCATATGCTCTCCTATGTATTGTTCATGGATGAGCTTCTGGTCACCAAGGTCTGAACATCCTGAGATAAGAATCTCTGCACCTCTAGTGTAGCCTCTTCCATAGCCAGGCTATTAAAAGTAGTCTAATTGGATTGGGGTGCTGTTACTAACCTTGCCATAAAAGATTTCATTCAACCAAAGACAAAGATCAAACAGAAAATTCCATGGCACTGTGAACCTATCTTGTATGTTGGAGTCTTTGCATTGGTATCCTGTTGCAAATATTAGAACCTGCTTGTTCCGTGAAGTCTCCCTGAGAACTACTGCTGGAACGCCCCATAGGGCCAATATTGGTATGAGGCACTTGTTGAAAACATATTCTGCCTAACCAAACCAATAATTGGATTTGCTTTCCTGGCAAGAAGATCTTAACTGACTAAATGGTTCTCTGCCCCACAAAAGGTTTCTTTGCGAGATGCAAGAAAAGACTTTTGGTGTCTCCTTGTTAGGCAATGTAGGCCACTACTGTCTTGTTGTCAACCTTACTCATGCCTCCTTGAAGAACCTGAAAGGCTTGCAATGCTAGAAAAAAAGGCTTTCTTCCCTTTAAGATACTTGGGGAGTCTGCGCTTCACCGCGCTCCATGGGCCTTGCACTTGTGTTTCTTCAGATTGTGGACTCTCAGCCCCGAGACTGGCATCAGAATCATCCTATCTCTTGAGCTGAGAGGCATGCCTCCGAAGGATGCACAGTCCAATGTCCAAAATTCCAGTTCTTGTTGAATTTGTATAGGCACAAAGATTTTCTAATCCATAGACAGCCCAGCTCATAGGCTAAAGAAGGCAACTTGAAATGCCCTCATGTACCACCTGGCCCAAGGTACAACCACTGCCAACAAGATCTTCAAAAAGATTCCTGGGGCTGTGCCAATTCAGTAAAAGGCAGATACCTGAACTGGAAGTGACACCTGGCCCCTGAAAATCTTGCACGCCTCTGGTGCTCGGAATTGATCAGTACATGGAAGTATGGGTCGGACGGTCGATTGATACCAACTGGTCCCTGTGACTGCCTGCATGGACTCCATCTTGAACCTCTTGGTGTGTATGAAAACATTAGATTCCTTCAAACTGAAAAAGGCCAGAAGGCTCTTGCCTTAAGTAGTAGAAAAACTTGGGAGAAGGGCCCCCAGATGATTCTGTTTCCAGCATCACTGGCATGATGGCCTTGTAGCAGTCTGCAGTCTAAAAATATTGCAAACATTTTCTCTTCTGAGATCTGTTGAACATAACTTATATTAATTCAGTGGTCAACTTTGGAAGTTTCCCTTGTACTCGCACCTGTCTTCTGGACCCACTGGTCTTTGATGACTGTCGTCCAAACCCTCCAGGTGGCGGCTACAATCAACTTCACTAAGGCCCCCTGGCCCCAACTGGAAGAGACTGGTTGGATGCACCTTCAAAAAGACTTTCCAGCCCTCTTAGCAGCTTGCTCTGGACTTAATTTCATGTCAAAAGGAGCTTTGAGACACCTCCACTGTGATCTGTTAAATCTGCAGCCTGTCCTATAAGATTTGGCCTCCTGCACCTTCTGAAGTTCAGTAGGCTTAAATGAAGGATGGCGGCTTCCTCTTACTAGTCTGTAGCCGCAGTCCAGACTTTTACTCCTGTCATTCGCTTAATTGCATTGTTAAGTGTTTGGCAAAACAATAACCTCCCATTATAGGAAATGTCGAAGGCTTGTGTCGAAGTTCCGCCTGCCCTCAAGTGGTGTAACCACAATGCTCTCATAGCAGTGGCTGAGTGCGCCAGCGCTTGTACTTGGTCTATCAAAAGCATCAACCAAAAGTCAGTTGCTGGGTTGCACTCTTTCCAGACACTGTGCTAAATCTTGTAGTTTTCAGTGTTGAATGTAATGCTATTTCTGAAGTTTATATAAGTTAACTCTATTGCTGATTGGCAGCAAAATCTGTCACTGTATAGATTCTGTGCAAGCCTGATAGCCAGATCACAACAATTTCTGTGTTCCAGATATGTTTCTGCATGAGTGTTTTTGATGCATTCTCAATGCGTTTTACCACTTTCCAGATGTGTTCCATACAGAAACAATGCAACATTCTATTTTCGTCGACTGCACTAGCATGCGCTGTACTGGTGTGAACTAGGTAATTGGAATCAAAGTTAGACACTGTCCATGCGTTCTTGATGCAGAATAAAAAACGCACTGGATTACATCTGGTGTGAACAAGTCCACTTTTTCATCTATATGAAAATGCAAATGACACTTGCTGCCCCAGACATTAGAGGGCAGCATCCACCACTGGAAGTGCAGTGCATAAACATACATCAGCCATCCCATTTGGATAAAGCTTAGAGAACCTGTTACTGTAAATTGGTCTTCTGACGGGGTCTGTCATCCTTCAACGAGCGCTTTACGCTCTATCAATATGGGTGTTGCTTATAGTGTGGATATTTGCAGCACACTTTCTGCTATAGCTGCCTTAATAGGGTTAAGAATTTTGCACAACCACATCCTTGTGAGGCAACCTGTGCAATTTAATTTCTCTGCCACTGCAGACTGCATGCAGGCCCAAAATGCACCCTGAGCTTGGCAAGGCATATTCTATCAAGCTGGCAGAAACGCATATGCCAATTTCCTGGATCCTGTCCCTTCATAGGGTAAGTGTAAACAACTCCTTTAGAGTGTATTGACCACATGCTTAATGAATGTGACAAACTATTAGGTGTCATCATCCTGGTCAAATAAAAAATTTAAAAAGCCAAAAATAGTTGTGGTTTTATTTCTCTTCCCTCTATTGTTCTCTCTCTCATGTTCGCTCTCCATTTCTCCATTGTCTGCTCTCTATTGCTCTATATCTATTGTTACTGTATTTTAGAACTGTAATGTTTTATTTTTACTATGTTTTATTGTATTTACTTTGCAGGTATGGTATGTCTTACTGTTATACTGTGATGTTACTTTGTTTTATTGTTAACCATTGTTTGCTTAGCAGGTACGCCATTCAGCTCCAGCACCGGTTTATTTATTCTGACAGCAACAGTGTTTGCTCCCCTGATACGTAAAGCCATGACTCCAGCCCTGTAGGAGGTGATTTCACCACCACAGTTAAAAAAAAAAAGAAGAGCATAATATGCCGAAGCATGGGGGCAGGACTGGAGGAGCGATTTGCTCCTAACATTAGGGGCAGATTACCCCCAGGCTTCAGCATATATTTTTTGGGCACAGATTGCGTTAAAAAATCAAGTTGTTTTATTGAGTTAATGTTTTAATCGTTACCATTGTTTGCTTTTCAGGCACACCATTCAGCTGCAGCACTGATTTATCTTGACAGCAACAGCTCTCACCGACTCCAGCGCTGTAGGAGGTGATTTCACCACCCCAGTTAAAAAAAAAAAATTGTGCATGTATGCCCATCAGTAGAAGTGGGTGGACGAAGGGCGGTAAATTCTAATGGTGGGCATACCCACCGATTAAGCTTTTTTTCGTTCAGCCCACAGGCTGCACGATTGGTTTTTGGGGTCCTGTACCAATCACCGCCTTCAGGCTTTCTAAAGGCGTAAAATTGTGATTTTACTCCTCAGTACCCATCACAGTTACGGAGGCACTGAAATGTCCAGATAGCGCAACCCCCCCCCCCCCCACACACACACACACACACGATTTACCTTCAGAATTCAGGGTCTTCCAACTCCATGAGAGGCTGAACATGGAGGGGTAGGTTCGGCAGGAGGGGATGCAGCAAACAAATTACTTACCAACTGCAATCAACAGGTGGCCTGGAGCAGACCAAAAAAGAACATCTTAGTTGGGTGAGGGGCTGTCTTTTATTCAGCTAGGTACAGGTGGTCATGTGGGTCTCCAGAGGAGGTGTTAACCCGTTGTGTGCCGACATGAGGTGGGCCAGGAAAACCGATTGTAAAGCCGCGTACACACGAGCGGAATGTCCGACAGAAAAAAGTCAGACGTAAGCTTTTCATCGTCTATTTCGATCGTGTGTGGGCCTCATCTGACTTTTTTTTTTTTCAAAAATTCTGACGGACCTAGAAATAGAACATGTTCTAAATATTTCCGACGGAACTAATTCCTATCAGGAAACCGGCTCGTCTGTATGCTGTTCCGACGGACCAAAAACGACGCATGCTCTGAAGTACGAGAGGGAAGCTATTGGCTACTGGATATTGAACTTTCTTCTTCTAGTCCCGTCGTACGTGTTGTACGTCACCTCATTCTGGACGGTCGGACTTTGGTTTGACCGTGTGTAGGCAAGACCGCTTCAATGGAATTCTGACGGAGAAACCTTCAGAGTTTATTCCGGAAGGCAAAACCGGTCATGTGTACGCGGCATAAGGCTTTCACACATCTCACTACATCCAAAGTGGGCTACATGGACCAAACCTAGAGCTACCATCACACATGCTTCATAAACTCAGTGTACAGATATCTACATGGTTTATAGAGGTCCATTTACTGAGCAGGGCTAGTAGAAAAAATTTAAAGTACACTATCCAGTAACCTAACAAAAAAAAAAAAAATCACTTTATTGAAATGTAACAAATTGCATTTAACATATTCAGTTTATCGTATAGGGCAGACTAAGCGCATTTACAGAATACGTAAAGAATATGTAAAGAGTGCAAAGTGTACAATATCTGCAGATATAAGGAGAACAAGGCATTTCAAGGACACAAAATACAAACACACTACTCTAAAACCTAATTAAAGCATCTATAAATAATAATGTTGCCGCTAAATGTTCTATTTTTTGGGCTTTGTCAACATCGCACGTGCTCTACATGTGTCCCCGGGCTACTCTCTAATCTTTCAGAAATCCATAAAAAAGCAATCCGAATAATAAAATTACACAGAGAAACATTTCTCTTTAGTGCAAATGAATGTAGTAAAATATTGGAAAGCACGAGAAATCTGCATTCTCTGCACACAAACAACAATAATAGGGGTGCTGTACAGATCCAACAACACAAGATTATTATAATGTGTTCTGAAAGGATTACATGTAATGCTTACTTACTCTAGTCATATGTACTCCTTTATTCACTCTGTTTCACCATGCAACGGAAGAAAAAAATTGAGGCAGCACAAGGCTGCTACACACAGATAGTATACGACACGTAACATGCATGTGCAGTTGTGCTCAAAGGTTTGCATGCTCTTGCAGAAATCGTGAAATTTTGGCATTATTATTGAAAATATGTCTGATCATGCCTAAAAACTGTCTAATTTAAGGATGGTGATCATATAAAAGCATCACATAGTTGTTTGGCTATTTTTAAATCATAACAGAAATCACCCAAATGGCCCTGATCAAAAGTTTACATACCCTGGAATGTTTGGCCTTGGTACAGACACACAATTATAAATAATTAAAATAAATTAGTTAATTTCCCACGTTTGTGGCTTTTTAAAAATTGCAAATAGTGTCCGTGTGTATAAATACTGTGAAGCACATGTCAAACACAAGGCCCATTTCATGTGGCCTTCACACCGCATTGTTGCCCTCACCTTGTTTCAGTAGTTAGCAGCAGAGAGGACAGAACTCCTCCACCAGATCCTGCGCCTCTCTCTGCAGCCACAGAACCGCCTCCTCGCCACCTCCCTTGGTCTCAGCATTCAGCAGTGCCCAGCCTCCTGCAGCTCTGCTTCCCAGTTCCACTCCTAGATTCTTCCCTGCAGCAGCACAAGGTAAGGGGGTGCACTGTGATGTAAGGGAGAGTGAGAGACTCTTGACATCTCATGTAAGGGGAAGTGGGGTGCTCTGGACATCTAGTCTTACAGATACAACTGGTCCTTTGAGGACAGTCATAATGCTGATGTGGTCCATGATGAAATTAAGTTGACTCCCTCCTGCTCTTAGACCCCTTTCACACTGAGGCTCTTTACAGGCGCTATAGTGCTAAAAATAGCACCTGCAAAGCGCCTCTCCTGTCACTCCAATGTGAAAGCCCGAGTGCTTTCACACTGAAGCCTTGCACATGCGGGACGTCAAAAAAGTCCTGATAGCAGCTTCTTAAAGCTTCCTAAAGCGCCCCTGACCATTGAAATCAATGGGCAGCGCAGCCGAAGCAACGATTTTAACCCTTTTTTCAGCCACTAGCTAAGGTTAAAAGATCCCCGCTAGAGGCAGAAAAGCGTCTCTAAAACGACAGTAAAGCGACGCTAAAAGTACGCCGACGCCTGGGCGATGCGAGTGTGAAAGTGCCCTAAAGGTATGCAAACTTTTGAGCATAACTCTATGGATGTACACATAAACACTGCTGAGGCATATCTATTATTATAGAAGATTTATATTTGTTGTACAAGGTATCCCAAAAGTCACCATACATACGGAAAAATGGGAAATTGTAGCTAAATGTACATTTACTAAATATTCATTACAAATTAATTACAAAACATTTTCTATATGTTGGCCACCTCTTTCTACACACACAAAGTATATATAATGTAAAAGTTTGTCAACTTTTTTTTTTTTTGGTTTTGGAGTTGTACATCTTGTATTATGTTTAGGGAGATACTATTCTATCCTGAGGATGTAAACCAAGTCTCTGAAAAGCGTTTAAATGGCAAGAGAACAACAGATTCTTCAAAGCTGTGTCTAAGCTTAAAAGAGAAGTATGGGTTGTTCCCCCCCCCCCCCCTTTTATACTTACCTAGGTGGATGCAGCATGGGACCGATGCTGCATCTGTCTCCCGGAGTCTCTACACTGAGAACCGATGGCTCGGTTCTCACAGATTCCCAAGAGGAGAGCTTCTGACTGTCAATCAGCAGTTCTCCCCTCTACTCCTCCATGCTCACTGGAGCGATGAGCTTTGGAGGGACGGAGATCGACCATCTCAGGCTCGGCACCTGGTGGATCCAGACTTCATTGTTGTGATGACGCAGTGCCTGGACTGATTCCAGTGACGTCAGCAGGGAGCAGATTTCAGACCGCCCTCTGCTGAAAACGGGTCACAGAAATGCAAAACAAATTGCACTACTGTGACCCTTAGGAGAAGCCCAGGCTAAAATGAGCTCAGGCTGGATTTCTCCTTTAAAGTGGTTCAAAGGTAGTTTTTTTTACCTTAATGTATTCTCTACAGTAAGGAGAAAAACCTTCTGCAAGCAGCTCCTCCCCCAGCCCCCCAAATACTTACTTGAGCCCAATCTCGATCCAATGTGCACGAGAGCAAAGGCTCTTGGTTCTCTTTCTCCTCATTGGCTCAGATAAAGGAGCAGGAGCCGCTGACTCCCGCTACTGTCAATCACAGTCAGTAAAGGGAGGGAGCGGAGGGCAGGTCGAGAGGACATACAGCCAGGTTAGGAGTGAGCATACATGAGTACCCCAGAGCAAGCGGGTTGCTATGTGGGCACTTGGCATGGGGGAGTGGCCAGGAGCACTGGTGTTGGACCTGAGAAGAGGAGGATCGGGGCTGCTCTGTGCAAAACCACTGCAGAGAGCATGTAAATAACATGTTTATTTTAAAAAAATAAAACGGGAGCCTTTAGAATCACTTTAAAGTATAACCAAAGGCAAAACCTGTTTCCGGTTTTGGAGTATAGAGAGAATATAACACCTGTCAGTTTTTATTGCTGTCTGTGCCCCAGTTAGGGAGATTCACCCCCTCTATTTATATTGTTTACGATCAATAACCACTTCACCCCCTTAGGACGTTCAGGAACGTCCTTGACTTTGTGCAATGATATCTGAATGATGCCTGAAGCTACAGACATCATTCAGATATTGCCGTTTTCAGCCGGCGATTCCCTACACCATATGAAATGATCATAGTGGCTGTTCCGCCGCTTGATCATTCTTACGGGTGGATCGCACCCCCCCCCCCCCCGCCACCCTTGGTGAGTCAGAGACAGGATCCGCCGGCACCGGATGGTGACAATAGAGATTTCCGGCGGACCAGATGGTCGCCGGAGTCTCTATGATCATTCGGAGGCTGGAAGCGAGATTATGACGTCATGCCCGGCCTCTGCATTCAAAAAAATGGTGCCATCGCAGCTGGGAAGCCAAGATCGTTTTGTTTTTTTATTTTAGGCTTCCCAGCCTAGAGGTAAGATGTGGGGTCTTATTGGCCCCATATCTCACTGTAAAAAGAACAGATTGTGACAAATTCCTATTATAAGAGATGTCTACATTCCTTGTAATAGGAATAAAAGTGATCAAAAAACAATTTTTTTTAAAGTGTCAAACTAAAAAAAAAAAAAAAATTTAAAGCGCCCCTGTCCCCCGTGAGCTTGCACGCAGAAGTGAACGCATACGTAAGTCCCGCCCACATATGAAAACTATGTTCAAACCACACATGTGAGGTATCGCCGCAAACGTTAGAATGAGAGAAATAATTCTAGTCCTAGACCTCCTCCAACTCAAAACGTGTAACCAGTCAAATATTTTAAAACGTCGCCTATGGTGATTTTTAAGTACCAAAGTTTGGCGCCATTCCACGAGCGTGTGCAATTTTGAAGCGTGACATGTTAGATATCTATTTACTTGGTGTAACTTCATCTTTCACATTATGCAAAAAAAATTGGGCTAACTTTAATGTTTTGGTTTTCTTTTAAAGCATGAAAAAGTGTTCGAAAAATTGCAGCGCAAATACCGTGCGAGATAAAAAGTTGCATGACTTGACTAATTTGCTTGGAATCCAGGAGCCAGCTAAAAAAGTTAGGAGCCAGGTTTTTTTTTTTTTTTTTTTTTAACGACCGACAAAGCTTTATTTTCAATATAAAAATTAACCAATCTTAAATTTACACAGAGACGACTAGAACTAATGTGACTGCTTTTATTTCCTGCCATGCAGGGACACAAGACCACCATATTCTCGCTAAGGATCCAATCAGGTCCACCTGAAAAACTGACAGGCGAACCTGATCAGACAGCCCGTGTGAAAGGGGCCAAGCAGGGAGATGACAAATAATAAATTCATTTTAATGAACCACTTCCTTCCCGCAGGACGACTATATACGCCCTGTCTTTGAAGAGAAATACCGTTCTTATGGTAGCAGCTAGCTACCATAACCCCGGTATTCTCTTCAAGAGCCGGCGGTTCTCTTTCAGATAAAAGTGGTCTCTGCAGCAGATTCGCAGCGAGATCACTTTTATCGGCGGCAGGAGGGGGGCCCCCCTACCACCGCTCTCCGGTGCCCTTCACCGCTTACCGTGGCCGTCGGTAACGGCGGAGGCGATCCGGATCTGTCCCTGGCCTGACATGGAGACAAGTGAGAGGAAGATGGCCCCCCCCGCCCATCTCCAAGTCATTGCAGGGCGGAAGCGACGTCAAATCGTCACTTCCACCCATAGCTCTTGAAGGGACATTTTTTTTTTTTTTTTTCAAATGACAATTTTTTTTTTTTTAATGCATTTTAGTGTAAATATGAGATCTGAGGTCTTTTTGACCCCAGATGTCATATTTAAGAGGACCTGTCATGCTTTTTTTTCTATTACAAGGGATTTTTACATTCCTTGTAATAGGAATAAAAGTGACTTTTTTTTTTTTTTTTTTTTTTTAAAGAACAGTGAAAAAATAAAAGTTAAAATAAATAAGAAAAAAAAAAAATTTAAATGTGCCCCATCCCTTGTAATAGAAATAAAAGTGACACAATTTTTATTTTTTTTAAAAACAGTGTAAAAATAAAAAATAAAAAGTAAAATATATAAGAAAAAATAATAATTTTTTTAAATGCGCCCCGTCCCGCCGAGCTCGCTTGCAGAAGCGAACGCATATGTGAGTAGCACCCGCATATGAAAGCGGTGTTCAAACCACCCGTGAGGTATCGCCACGATCGTTAGAGCGAGAGCAATAATTCTAGTCCTAGACCTCCTCTGTAACTCAAAACATGCAACATGTAGAATTTTTTAACCGACACCTATGGAGATTTTAAAGGGTAAAAGTTTGTCGCCATTCCACGAGCGGATGAAATTTTGAAGCGTGACATGTTGGGAATCAATTTACTCGGCGTAACATCATCTTTCAAAATATAAAAAAAATTGGGCTAACTTTACTGTTTTCTTATTTTTTAATTAAAAAAAGTATTTTTTCCCAAAAAAGTGCGCTTGTAAGTCCGCTGCGCAAATACGGTGTGACAGAAAGTATTGCAATGACCGCCATTTTATTCTCTAGGGTGTTAGAATAAAAAATATATATAATGTTTGGGGGTTCTAAGTAAAGGGAAGGAGATGAGCAGGCAGTGAAAACAGGTAGGGAAAGCTCCATTAGCATTGGTGAATGTCTTGTCATACCAACGGCCACCACCAGAGGGCGCCCGATTGCAGAAATAACCAGGAACCATAGGACAGCAGTAGGCCGCAAAGCCGGGGCCTCAATTACCGGCGCGGCCCAGCGCGATCGCGGCGGGAGGGGGGGGGTGTCGAACGGACACAGGATACCCCAGCTGTGCCGCCCCAGGCGCCAGGTCGCTAATTCTAGTCGCAAATGCGACCTGGCGCCCGGGGTTTGTCGAGCCCTGCGCTATTGTATTCTCTAGGGGTCTTTGCTAAAAAAAAAAAAAAAACAACATATATAATGTTTGGGGGTTCTATGTAATTTTCTAGCAAAAAAAATGATGAATTTTACATGTAAGAGAGAAATGTCAGAATTGGCCTGGGTGCGAATTGGTTAAAAGGTGAAAGTAAAAGAAAATCCCACATTTTGGGTTGTCCCCAGAATAGGACTACTAGGGAAATCTTCCACTGGAGACACTAGTTCTGGTGACCCCAAGGACAACCAGGGACTCCCTCGCTTTCTGTTTTCACTACGGGACAGCGAGTAAAGGCAAAACTGCACAATGAGACACAGATGAGAAAAAAAAAAAAAAAAAACATGAGGGGTTATAATCGTCCTTTACTTTATCCAAAATGAAAAGTTTTGCCTTTAATTGTACTTTAAATGATATAATGTAGTCCTAGTGCAAGGCTTTTACTGTGGAAAAGGAATGGGTGGATACATGTTTAGATGTGTTACAATGTGGTGTGATTGTTTTTTTAGGGCCTTTGTTCCAAGCATTTTATATGTTAGTGTTACTAAACCCAGGACCCCGCATTCACCATGTCTCCCACAGTACACGGAAATAGAATAGTTTTAGTGAATATAAACTGCTAAAGACCTTTTCTCATCAGCAGTATATAGCAGTCTGTTGACTCGTATCAGCGTCTGCTTAAAGCTTGTAGGGAGGAGTTTTCATTCTACCCTGACCCTCTGTCTGGACAGTGCTGACTGGCCCTGTGCTGATCACATGCACACCAACCCCACCCCCCCCAGGTAAAAAAAAAAACAAAAAAAGCGCTCTAGCAATATACACACCAAACTGAGCATGTGCAGCCTGACTCCTAATGCTCTATCCTATCAAGAAATGGGTTGGAGTCAGTTAAAGAAGAAGAGGAGGGAAGACAGGATCACACAGCCTTTATACACAGTGCAGATGATTAATCCCTTAGGTTCCACAGTGAGTATAACAAGCATGCTTTACTGCATATACAGACTTTATTGTGTATATGGTTATATATCAGTACTTGCATAAACACACACATGCATATGATCCTGGATGCACACTGTCCTGGGGAGCATGTCTATACATAAGGACTGGTGTATACCCACATATAGCCATTGAGCTCAATGGAAGGTTGCACACAGCACCTTGCTTTAAACTGGTTGTAAAGCCTGAACATTTTGTTTTACCTCAATGCTTTCCTTGCATTATGATAAAAAAAATATTTGGGCAGCAGTATGCCCCCTTTCCCCCCCTTATACTTATCTAAAACCTCACTGTATCTAGCGCTGTGCTCATCTGTAGTGGATCTCCCCCTTTTGACAGGCATTACTGAGGCAGAGGGAGCTATTAGCTCTGGCTGCTGTCAGTCAAATCCTGTGATGAAGAGGCAGGGTCAAGCCATGTGTCCATAGAAACATCGGAAACTGCCTTACTCACTACTTGGTTTTTTATTTTTTGCTATATAAAAAAAAACAATACTGAAAACTTTGAAAAAAAAAAAGTTTCTTAGTTTCTGTTATAACATTTTACAAATCAATCTTTCTTCATAAATTTAAACCAAAATGTATACTTCTACATTTCTTTAGTAAAAATAACCCAAATAAGTGTATATTTTTTTCGTTAGTGTTAGGCCTCATGTACACTGTTGCTGGTAAACGGACGTTCAGAGACAATTGGATGCTTTTTTTCAGCTGCCCCTGAACTCCTCCTGTGTACATGTACACAGGTTTGTTTATTGTTGTTTTTAGGCAGTGGAGTTTAGAGGCCTTTTTTGGAAAGCAAAAAAAAATGAGTTCAGACGCTGAGTTTAGAGGCATTTCAAGAGCCAAACGCTTCTAAATGCGGTAACTCGCATTTAGCCATGTTTCGTTTACAGCAGTTTTTCATTTTTGGCTATTTAAAACAAATAAATACATTTTTCCAAATGCTTCTAAATGCAAACGCGGCAAAATGGACGTTTTAAACGTGGGTTACTATCTATCAAGTTAAATCATTCAGGAGAGGTTGTAAAAACATCCCATGTACATTAAACCTTGAAGTTATAGAGTCCACAAACTATGGTATACATCTGAAAATCGATCCTGATGTACTGACGGCCCATCTAATTTCTTGAGGCCCCAAAATGCCAGGACAGTACAAAAACCCTACTAAATGACCCTTTTTTTTTGGAAAGTAGACAGTCTAAGCTATTTAGTAAGAGACACAGGGAGTTTTTTAAAGTTGTAACTTTTTGTCACAGTTATATGGAAAATGAAGAAATTAACCACTTAAGGCCCCTTTCACACGTGCAGATCCGTGTTAATCTGACCCGTGAACATCCGCTTGCTCAGCGGGGATCGCTCCGTTGATCCCTGCTGAGCCAGCGGATGACAGGGCGGTCCCTGCAGACTGTGCAGGGACCGCCCTGTCAGATCTCTGCTCTCTCCTATGAGGGAATCGGATGAACACGGACCGTCTGTCCGTGTTCATCCGATCCGCTCTGCAGACAGATAGAAAAATAGGATTTTCCTCCGTCTGCAGAATAGGACAATAGCGGGGACGGATGATATCAGGTTCATCCACTGACACCCGCTATCTCATAGGGATGCATGTATATCCGTATTTCATCTGAAAATGGATGGATGAAATACGGACATACGGTCCGCAAGTGTGAAAGGGACCTAAGGAGCAAGCCGATTTCTAACATTTGTTGTTTCCAAGTTAAAAATCTGTATTTTTTGCTAGAAAATTACTTAGAACCCCCTAAACATTTATTATTAAATTTTTAAATTAAAAAAAAAATAAGAAAACCGTAAAGTAATGCCGCGTACACGCGAGCGGACTTCTCATCGGACTGAACTCCGAAGGACTTTGACAGGGTTCCAACGAAACGGACTTGCCTACACACGATCACACCAAAGTCTGATCGGTTCGAACGTTCGACCGGACTAGAAAGGGAAGTTTAATAGCCAATAGCTGCACTTGCATCGTTTTCGGTCTGTCGGACTAGCATACAGATTAACTTTTTTCGACAGGAATCGAGTCCGTCGGAAAGATTTGAAACATGCTCTATTTCTAGGTCTGTCTTAATTTTAGACAGAAAAGGTCCGATGAAGCCCACACACGATCGAATTGTCCAACGGATTCGTTCCGTCAGACCTTTGATGCTGAAAAAGTCCGGTCGTGTGTACATGGCATTAGCCCAATTTTTTTGTATAATGTAAAAAGTTAATGTTACGCTGAGTAAATTGATACCCAACATGTTACGCTTTAAAATTGCGCACGCTCGTGGAATGGCGACAAAAAAAAAAAAAAAAAAAAAAAAAAAAAAAAGGGCCCTTTAAGGTTGAAGGGCGAAAGTGATGTTTAACTTCGATCCGGTCCTCCAAGGGCATAGAGTCGAGTGGGGGCAATCATGCCCTCACTCAACTTCCTGCTCATCATTTCATCGGATCCGATTGTTTCCACCGCTGCTGATCTCTCCGGTAAGCGATGGAAACGACCGGGAAGCGGCGGGAGGGGGTTGGGCACCTCTCCAGCTGCCCATAAAAGTGATCTTGCGGCGAATCCACTGCTGGGACCACTTTTATGTAAAAGAGGATGTGTGAAAAGAATAACAGGGTTATGGCAGTTAGCTGCTGCCAAAACCCTGGTATTTGAGGTCAAAGTAGCGACGTATATCCACGGTGGGCGGTCCGTAAGTGGTTAGATAAATATTTTTACATACCGTCAGAGCAGTACAGTGTCACCATAATTTTCCAGAGTACTGCTCAGACACAATTAACATTTCTTTATGTTCCCGATAACATAGCAAACTTTTACTTTGAGTTCAGGTCAAAGAGTGCATTAAGCTGAAAGAAAACAAAAAACAAAGCGGTAGTAAACCCGCTGGAGATTTTTTTTTTGTAAACTTGCAGGGCTTCCATCTTCACCCGTCTTCCTTCTGGGTTCGCAGACTCCGACATCACTCCCGGGTGTATGCCATTCACGCACAGGACTCTGAAAGAATGGCCCGGGTGACAGTTCCTTCAGTGTGTATGCACCGTTAATGTCGCTGCATCTACAGTAAATATCTCCTAAACTGCACACGTTTAGGAGATATTTACAGTACCTATAGGTAAGACTTATTATCGGTTTACCTATAGGTAAAATGAATATATGGGAATTTATTCCTGCTTTAAGCCTTTTAAAACGGACCTTTAGTCATTTTTTCATCTTTCCAGCTATTAAATCTTCTGCCCTTGTTGTTTTAACTTTGGATAGTAAAACATTTTTTCCTGCCAGTAAATACCTTATACAGCCAACTTCCTGTTTCTCGTCTTGTCATTAGCCTAGGCTTATGACATCATGTACATCTCTCTCTCCTGAGAGTTTGCCAGGAAGGGAGGGGGGATGAGTCATAAGGGGGCCAATGAGAGCTGCAGGGCCACAGAGCTGGACCTCTGTGGAAATCTAGGAAGTGAACAGGCAGCAGCTTCAGCTGCCCACAGTTAAAATGACTGCAGCCAGACTTAGTGGAGGGAGATTTCTGCAGCATATTTTGCAAGTACAGAATCACAGTATATATAAAATAATAAAGTGGTTGGAGGAAAGCTTCAGAATAGCAAAGATGTCTTTATTACAAATTATGTGAGCAGACTGCAGTTCCTCTTTAAGAACTCAGAACTTTGAGTTATAAATGTATTTGAGGTATACTTATTGACTTCCTTTGGAATTTATTCATTTTGGTGTATAAATCACTGTCATGTAAGGGGGTTTTACCTATTTGTTCATGTTATCGCTGTACATTATTTTGCAAAAAAAAAAATCCTTCATGCCGCATTTCTGGTGCAGTTTCTAGCAAAAGCATCTTCCAAAAAGAGTAATGGTACTGCGAGTAAAGGGGAATTACCAAATGTCGGGCGGTTCAATTGAAATTAGCCAACATTTAGCCCATGTGTACAGCAGCCGTCCGGCTTCTGTCAAAGGGGCATGACCGAAAAAGGTCTGCCAATCGGCTACCGTTAAATATAGCAAAGTAGGGAATGGCGCTGTGCAAAAAAGGGGTATATTGGTATATGATATATCTAGTAGTGGTGATAGGTGCACCAATGTGACATGCTGCAGGGGACATCAATAAGTGGTATCCTCAAAATGCAACACTGTTATTTAATAAATATTAGTAGTCAAGTGCTAATTAATCGGTAATAAGTCAGTGAGTAACAATAAATATAAAAGATTACAACTGTGATCTCATGTGTAAATATGAATAAGGTGACCACTGATAATGTGAAAAAGTGTCAAGTGCAATACAATATTCCAGCCCCCGCTGGTTGGTAAAATTAACTGCAAATATTAAATTAAAATAAAGAGTAACCACAGTCCTCTATAATGAGAAACAAAAAATGCCAAACAGTATGTGTAAAAAATACCGTATTTATCGGCGTATAACACGCACCGGCGTATAACACGCACCCCAATTTAGGAGGGAATTTTAAGGAAAAAAAACTTTTAGGAGGGAAGTTGAAGGGAAAAAAACTTACATTTAAATGTCCTTCATTGCAGCCTTGTCAGTGCAGCCTTGTCAGTGCAGCCTTCCCCAGTGCAGCCTTGTCAGTGCAGCCTTGTCAGTGCAGCCATGTCAGTGCAGCCATGTCAGTGCAGCCATGTCAGTGCAGCCTTGTCAGTGCAGCCATGTCAGTGCAGCCATGTCAGTGCAGCCTTCCCCAGTGCAGCCTTCCCCAGTGCAGCCTTCCCCAGTGCAGCTTTACCCAGTGGAGCCTTCCCCAGTGCAGCTTTACCCAGTGGAGCCTTGTCAGTGCAGCCATGTCAGTGCAGCCATGTCAGTGCAGCCTTGTCAGTGCAGCCTTGTCAGTGCAGCCTTGTCAGTGCAGCCTTGTCAGTGCAGCCTTCTCCAGTGCAGCCTTCCCCAGTGGAGCCTTCCCCAGTGGAGCCTTCCCCAGTGCAGCCTTGCCCCAGTGCAGCCTGGGATCCCCTGTCCCTGCTGTCACATCTTCAAAATCGCGGACCGCGATTTGAAAATGGCGCCGCCGGCGCCGAAGTACACAGAGCCGGTCCTCGGCTCTTTCCGGCGGCTCTCGTTTACTTTCGGCTCCACTCGTAGTCCCGAGCGGAGCTATCCGAACCTACTCGGATAGCTCCGCTCCGGACTACGAGTGAAACCGAAAGTAAACGAGAGCCGCCGGAAAGAGCCGAGGACCGGCTCTGTGTACTTCGGCGCCGGCGGCGCCATTTTCAAATCGCGGTCCGCGATTTTGAACAAGTGACAGCTCGGATCGCAGGGTATCGGCGTATAACACGCACCTGCAACTTTCCCCTGATTTTAAGGGGAAAAAAGTGCGTGTTATACGCCGATAAATACGGTATATATACGTCATACACAAACAAGAAGTCTGTACACAACCATATGCATAAAAAATGTGTAAAGGTAGAAGGTATCCACAGTCCTCTGTAATGAAGTGCTAGGAATACAAAACAATGTATAAAAAAAAGGATACGTGGAAAAAGTAAAATAAAAAAATAAAAAATGTGCAGATATTAAGACCTAGAATGGTGAATAGTTAATATATATATAAAGGTATGTCTCTAATACCCTGATGGTAAACCAATATAGAGTCTCATATGAAGGTGGCAAAAAAGTTCATGTGATGTCTTTCACAGAATTTCTTCCAAATATTTAAACAAACTCCCCCCGATGTGATCCCACTCACCGGAACGCTGTACCCCTGCAGGGGTATAAGCATAGGAAGTATGTGCGCCAGATGCCGATCAAATCCAGGTGTCAATCAGATCTTTGCATGTTGGTATCCTCTCAACCCGGATCAGCCACTCGTGAAGGAGATGGGGGAAGATGACAATCCCCTGTAGTAATCCTATTTCCAGCCGGGCATCCACTCCAGAGTATTATATGAAAAGAAGGGGATGCTCCACATAGCGTAACTCCATAAAGTAATTTTTATTTATAGATACTTCAACAATCCAAAAGGAGCATATTAAATCCAAGGAGATAAAACAAATTGAAAAAGAGAGGAGGGAGCATACAAGCTCTCTAACTCCCCTAGCCGTTCCGGGACGCAGCGTAGTTACACAGCTGCCGCTTGCGTTCCACCGGTCCGCTATCGAAAACCACAGTAACAGGAAGTGACGTTGTGCGTGCCAAGATTGTCCCGCCTTACGCGTTTCGTCACACGGACGTCATCGGAGGCGCTGGATGACGCCTCCGATGACGTCCGTGTGACGAAACGCGTAAGGCGGGACAATCTTGGCACGCACAACGTCACTTCCTGTTACTGTGGTTTTCGATAGCGGACCGGTGGAACGCAAGCGGCAGCTGTGTAACTACGCTGCGTCCCGGAACGGCTAGGGGAGTTAGAGAGCTTGTATGCTCCCTCCTCTCTTTTTCAATTTGTTTTATCTCCTTGGATTTAATATGCTCCTTTTGGATTGTTGAAGTATCTATAAATAAAAATTACTTTATGGAGTTACGCTATGTGGAGCATCCCCTTCTTTTCATATAATACTCTGGAGTGGATGCCCGGCTGGAAATAGGATTACTACAGGGGATTGTCATCTTCCCCCATCTCCTTCACGAGTGGCTGATCCGGGTTGAGAGGATACCAACATGCAAAGATCTGATTGACACCTGGATTTGATCGGCATCTGGCACACATACTTCCTATGCTTATACCCCTGCAGGGGTACAGCGTTCCGGTGAGTGGGATCACATCGGGGGGAGTTTGTTTAAATATTTGGAAGAAATTCTGTGAAAGACATCACATGAACTTTTTTGCCACCTTCATATGAGACTCTATATTGGTTTACCATCAGGGTATTAGAGACATACCTTTATATATATATTAACTATTCACCATTCTAGGTCTTAATATCTGCACATTTTTTATTTTTTTATTTTACTTTTTCCACGTATCCATTTTTTATACATTGTTTTGTATTCCTAGCACTTCATTACAGAGGACTGTGGATACCTTCTACCTTTACACATTTTTTATGCATATGGTTGTGTACAGACTTCTTGTTTGTGTATGACGTATATATATTTTTTACACATACTGTTTGGCATTTTTTGTTTCTCATTATAGAGGACTGTGGTTACTCTTTATTTTAATTTAATATTTGCAGTTAATTTTACCATCCAGCGGGGGCTGGAATATTGTATTGCACTTGACACTTTTTCACATTATCAGTGGTCACCTTATTCATATTTACACATGAGATCACAGTTGTAATCTTTTATATTTATTGTTACTCACTGACTTATTACCGATTAATTAGCACTTGACTACTAATATTTATTAAATAACAGTGTTGCATTTTGAGGATACCACTTATTGATGTCCCCTGCAGCATGTCACATTGGTGCACCTATCACCACTACTAGATATATCATATACCAATATACCCCTTTTTTGCACAGCGCCATTCCCTACTTTGCTATATTTATCTGTTTTAGGGTACGTTAGTGTCCCTTGTTTACATAGGGGGGCTGCAGTTGCAATTACACCCTGTAGCGCGGATCCACTGACAAAATCGGCTACCGTTAACCAGTGTGTTTTGGCGAGGGGAGCGTCCCCATGTCAGAACACAATAGCTCAGCAGGGTGATCGCTGTACTAACATCGAATAGTTAGTACAGCAGCTGTTCAATTTTATTTTGTTCAGCCTGCTGGGTGTGTACTAGGCTTAAAACACGTCAAAAACGTACCACAACAAACGAAAGCTGTAAGTTCAGGTTCGCTCAGTGGCGGCTGGTGCTTTTGGGGGGGCGCAAACAAACTGAAAAAAAATAAATAAATCATCAATTGCTGCCACTCTGCCCATCGAACGCTACCACTCGGCCCATCCAATGCCGCCACTGTGGCCCCCACCCCCGCTCACCGTCTGCCCAGCACTTACCCTGACTTGGTGGGGCAGCAGGTAACGGCGGTGAGTGATGTCCTCTGTGTCTCCTCCCGTTAGGCATCCAATCACAGCGCCTGTCGTTTCAGCCAGTGGACAGGTAACAGACCAGAGCACCTGATTGGTGGAGAGGTGGTTCAGTGTTAGGACAGCGAATATTCATTCGCTGTTCTAACTCACCTGGGTGAACTCCATGCTTGGCGCTCACAGGTCACCTTTTTTGATGCCTACGGCACTAATCGGGTGCTAAAAAAAAAAAAACACACCTTGCCCATGTAATTCAGGCGCCCTAAAAGGGGCGCCTGAATAGGGGGTGGCAGCATGAATCTATCCGTTGGTCATAGAGTGGTTGGCTGGAGAGAGGGGGCGGCGCCCGTGCGCCCTTATGGACGCACTGCCACTGGGTTCGCTATATAGGGCAGAGAAATCTTGATCTGCATCCATGGTGTCACTCCTTGAATAAGTGAACTGGCAATGAGGGGGTGACATTGTGGAAGCCAGTAAGTATCCCTCTGACATATACAGCGATCCTGTCATTGGTAGGGGTCACTTGTGTGCCATTTAGCAATATTCTACATCAGCCTCTTAATGAGGATTCTTCCAAGGGTTACTAGGGGTTCCTTGAGCAATGCGCAGTTACTGATAAATTTACTCAGATAAATAACCACTGACATTTTTAGATCACCGTAAGAAGGGAATTCCTCCCAATTACCATAAAAAAGTGTAGAATTAAAAGGATAAAAGTATAGAATTTTTTTGGCAGGGGTTCCATTAAACTGAAAAGTTATTTTAAGGGTTAAGAAGGCTGGAGAAAGGCTGTGCTACATGGATGATGTTTGTACCTCCTGCAATGAATTTCTATCTCTGCCCATATACTGTACATAACTCTAATTAGTACTTGATCAGAAAAAATGCAATGGACCCATGCTGCCTTCCACCTTTATTATTCTATATGTAAATCTATACAGCAGGGATTCCTATGTAATGCTGTCATCTTTTGCAATCAAAACTTACCCGAAATTACTGGAAAACTGCAGAGTATGTGCAGCGGGTGAAAGGGTTGTAAAACAGGATCTCTAAAGTGCAAAACTAGCATTTGTCATATCAATCACCCTGGAATAACACCATGCCAAACATCTGTACCATCGCAAATTTTACCACACAATTGGCTCTTTTGGAATCCCTTTACGCCATACATAAGCAGTTATTTGAGTGTGTTAGCCCAAAAATCACACAACTGAGTGATTAAATCTGCCCACGTACTCTGGACCTCGGCTTTCCGAAGACCAATGTGGGAACTATTTACATATGCCATGAGACTCCTCTGTGCCCTCTGCTAGGGTTTCACTAGACCCCTGCTATAGCCAAACTCATTGCTGGGTGATCGAGCGATGTGCTGATACGATGTTCTGAGTGACAGTACATTGTGCTGGGTGATGGTCCTCTGTTCTGTGTGACGGTATGTTGTGATGGGTAATGCTATGATGTTCTGGATGAATGGGCAATGTGCCAGGTGGTGCTACGATGTTCTGGGTGATGCAAAGATGTGCTGAGTGACGGTATGTCGCGCCAGGTGAGGCTACAATGTGCCAGCTGACAATGCTCTGGTTGATGCCACTATGTGCTGGATGGATGATTGGGCAATGCTATGATGTGCTGGATGACGGTATGTTGTGCTTCATAATGAAACAATGTGCTGGTGCTTTTGTGAGGGGTGACACTGCAACATACTGGGTGATTGGGAAATGTGCCAGTTAAGCCTATGAATTGCTAAGTGATCGGGCAATGTGCTGGGTGGCGGTATGTTTTGCTGGATGATACTACAATGTGCGGGGTGATCGGGCAACATGCCAGGTGACACTACAACATGCTGGGTGATCAGGTAATGTGCCAGGTGACACTAAAATGTGCTGGGTGATCAGGCAATGTGTCAGGTGAACGACACAATGTGTTGTTGGGTTATTAGGCAATGTGCTGGGTGATAGTATGTTTTGCTGGATGCTACAATGTGCCAGGTGATGCTATAACATGCTGGGTGATGCTACAACATGCTGGGTGATTCGACAATGTCCAGGTCATGCTATTTAATGAGTGATCAAGCAATGTGCCAGATGACGCAATGTGCTGGGTGGCAGTGGGGTTTACTACAACATGGAGTGTAGTTTAAAGCCGATTTGAACAAGCTGAAGTTAGAAGCCGATTGGCTACTGTGCACAGCTGCACCAGATTTTCCACTCTCCATGTTTTAGTAAATCAATCCAGGATGTTGTTCTTGATGATGCTACAGTGTATTGGGTGACGCTACTTTGTGAGGGGTAACACTATGATGTGTGTGAAAATCAGTTGATGCCCCGAGTGAAAGTACGTTGTGAGGGGTAATTTAAGGATATGTAGGGTGACGCTTTAATACAGTGCACAGGTTGGTCGGGTGTTGGTAGTGTGCATAGGGTGGTCGGGTTTTGGTAGTGTGTACTGGGTGATGGGAGAGTGCACAGAGTGGTCAGGTGTTGGTAGAGGGTGATGGGAGAGTGCACAGGGTGGTCGGGTGATGGTACAGTGCACAGGGTAGTTGGGTGTTGGTAGCGTGTGCTGGGCTATGGTACAGTGCACAGGGTGGTCGGGTGTTAGAGTGTTGTGGGTGTTGGTAGTGCGTGCTGAATGATGGTACAGTGCACAGGGTGGTCGTCGGGTGTTGGTAGTGTGTGCTGGGTGATGGTAGAATGCACAGGTTGGTCGGGTGTTGGTAGTGTGTGCTGGGTGATGGTAGAATGCACAGGTTGGTCGGGTGGTGGTAGTGTGTGCTGGTACAGTGCACAGGATGGTCGGGTGTTAGCAGAGTGTTGTGGGTGTTGGTAGTGTGTGCTAAATGATGGTATAGTGCACAGGGTGATGGGATAGTGCACAGGGTGGTCGGTTGGTGGTAGTGTGTGCTGGGTGATGGAATAGTGCACAGGGTGGTCGGGTGGTGGTAGTGTGTGCTGGGTGATGGGATAGTGCACAGGGTGGTCAGGTGTTGGTAGCGTTTGCTAGGTGATGGTAGAATGTACAGGGTGGTCGGGTTTTAGCAGTGTTGTGGGTGTTGGTAGTGTGCACAGGGTGGTTGGGTGTTGGTAGCATGTGCTGAATGATGGTAGCGTGCACAGGGTGATCGTCGGGTGTTGGTAGTGTGTGCTGGGTGATGGTAGAATGCACAGGTTGGTCGGGTGGTGGTAGTACAGTGCAAAGGGTGGTCGGGTGTTAGCAGAGTGTTGTGGGTGTTGGTAGTGTGTGATGGGATAGTGCACAGGGTGGTCGGGTGTTGGTAGGGTGTGCTGAATGATGGTAGAGTGCACAGGTGGGTCGGGTGTTGGTAGGGTGTGCTGGTAGAATGCACAGAGTGGTCGGGTGTTGGTGGTGTGTGATGGTAGAATGCACAGGGTGGTCCGGTGTGGGTAGGGTGTGCTGGTAGAATGCACAGGGTGGTCGGGTGATGGTGGTGGGTGATGGTAGAGTTCACAGGCTGGTCGGGTGTTGGTAGGGTGTGCTGAATCATGGTAGAGTGCACAGGTGGGTCAGGTGTTGGTAGGGTGTGCTGGGTGATGGTAGAATGCACGGTGTGGTCGAGTGATGGTAGGGTGTGCTGGTAGAATGCACAGGATGGTTGGGTGTTTGTAGGGTGTGCTGGTAGAATGCACAGAGTGGTCGGGTGTTGGTAGGGTGTGATGGTAGAATGCACAGGGTGGTCGGGTGTTGGTAGGGTGTGCTGGTAGAATGCACAGAGTGGTCGGGTGTTGGTGGTGTGTGATGGTAGAATGAACAGGGTGGTCGGGTGTTGGTAGTGTGTGGTGGTTGGTAGTACAGTGCACAGGGTGTTAGTAGTGTGTGGTGGGTGATGGTAGAATGCACAGAGTGGTCGGGTGTTAGTAGTGTGTGGTGGGTGATGGTAGAATGCACAGGGTGGTCGGGTGTTAGTAGTGTGTGGTGGGTGATGGTAGAATGCACAGGGTGGTCGGGTGTTAGTAGTGTGTGGTGGGTGATGGTAGAATGCACAGAGTGGTCGGGTGTTAGTAGTGTGTGGTGGGTGATGGTAGAATGCACAGAGTGGTCGGGTGTTAGTAGTGTGTGGTGGGTGATGGTAGAATGCACAGGACGGTCGGGTGTTAGTAGAATGCACAGGGTGGTCGGGTGTTAGTAGTGTGTGATGGTAGAATGCACAGAGTGGTCGGGTGTTAGTAGAATGCACAGGGTGGTCGGGTGTTAGTAGTGTGTGATGGTAGAATGCACAGAGTGGTCGGGTGTTAGTAGTGTGTGGTGGGTGATGGTAGAATGCACAGGGTGGTCGGGTGTTAGTAGTGTGTGGTGGGTGATGGTAGAATGCACAGAGTGGTCGGGTGTTAGTAGTGTGTGGTGGGTGATGGTAGAATGCACAGGGTGGTCGGGTGTTAGTAGTGTGTGGTGGGTGATGGTAGAATGCACAGGGTGGTCGGGTGTTAGTAGTGTGTGGTGGGTGTTGGTAGAATGCACAGAGTGGTCGGGTGTTTGTAGTGTGTGGTGGGTGTTGGTAGAATGCACAGAGTGGTCGGGTGTTTGTAGTGTGTGGTGGGTGTTGGTAGAATGCACAGGGTGGTCGGGTGTTAGTAGTGTGTGATGGTAGAATGCACAGAGTGGTCGGGTGTTAGTAGTGTGTGGTGGGTGATGGTAGAATGCACAGGGTGGTCGGGTGTTTGTAGTGTGTGGTGGGTGATGGTAGAATGCACAGAGTGGTCGGGTGTTAGTAGTGTGTGGTGGGTGATGGTAGAATGCACAGGACGGTCGGGTGTTAGTAGAATGCACAGGGTGGTCGGGTGTTAGTAGTGTGTGATGGTAGAATGCACAGAGTGGTCGGGTGTTAGTAGTGTGTGGTGGGTGATGGTAGAATGCACAGGGTGGTCGGGTGTTAGTAGTGTGTGGTGGGTGATGGTAGAATGCACAGAGTGGTCGGGTGTTAGTAGTGTGTGGTGGGTGATGGTAGAATGCACAGGGTGGTCGGGTGTTAGTAGTGTGTGGTGGGTGATGGTAGAATGCACAGAGTGGTCGGGTGTTAGTAGTGTGTGGTGGGTGATGGTAGAATGCACAGGGTGGTCGGGTGTTAGTAGTGTGTGGTGGGTGATGGTAGAATGCACAGGGTGGTCGGGTGTTAGTAGTGTGTGGTGGGTGATGGTAGAATGCACAGAGTGGTCGGGTGTTAGTAGTGTGTGGTGGGTGATGGTAGAATGCACAGGGTGGTCGGGTGTTAGTAGTGTGTGGTGGGTGATGGTAGAATGCACAGAGTGGTCGGGTGTTAGTAGTGTGTGGTGGGTGATGGTAGAATGCACAGGGTGGTCGGGTGTTAGTAGTGTGTGGTGGGTGATGGTAGAATGCACAGGGTGGTCGGGTGTTAGTAGTGTGTGGTGGGTGATGGTAGAATGCACAGGACAGTCGGGTGTTAGTAGTGTGTGGTGGGTGTTGGTAGAATGCACAGAGTGGTCGGGTGTTAGTAGTGTGTGGTGGGTGTTGGTAGAATGCACAGAGTGGTCGGGTGTTAGTAGTGTGTGGTGGGTGTTGGTAGAATGCACAGGGTGGTCGGGTGTTAGTAGTGTGTGGTGGGTGATGGTAGAATGCACAGGACAGTCGGGTGTTAGTAGTGTGTGGTGGGTGTTGGTAGAATGCACAGAGTGGTCGGGTGTTAGTAGTGTGTGGTGGGTGTTGGTAGAATGCACAGAGTGGTCGGGTGTTAGTAGTGTGTGGTGGGTGATGGTAGAATGCACAGGGTGGTCGGGTGTTAGTAGTGTGTGGTGGGTGATGGTAGAATGCACAGGACAGTCGGGTGTTAGTAGTGTGTGGTGGGTGTTGGTAGAATGCACAGAGTGGTCGGGTGTTAGTAGTGTGTGGTGGGTGATGGTAGAATGCACAGAGTGGTCGGGTGTTAGTAGTGTGTGGTGGGTGTTGGTAGAATGCACAGAGTGGTCGGGTGTTAGTAGTGTGTGGTGGGTGTTGGTAGAATGCACAGAGTGGTCGGGTGTTAGTAGTGTGTGGTGGGTGTTGGTAGAATGCACAGGGTGGTCGGGTGTTAGTAGTGTGTGGTGGGTGATGGTAGAATGCACAGGACAGTCGGGTGTTAGTAGTGTGTGGTGGGTGTTGGTAGAATGCACAGAGTGGTCGGGTGTTAGTAGTGTGTTAGTAGAATGTGGTGGGTGTTTGCTGGTAGAATGCACAGGACAGTCGGCTGTTAGTAGTGTGTTGTGGGTGTTCGGGCGATGTGTTGGGACCCGTGTGGTAGCACAGAGTAGAGCTGAGTGTAAGGCATCTCTCAGCCCCGGTGGGGTCCCCTCAGACCCCGTCCCTCCTCTCACTCACCATTAAAACTTTGGCAGCGCTCTCCAGCTGGGCGATCACTTCACTCGCACCCAGCGCCGCCATCATGGGCTCTGTTCAATGACGCGCCACGCGGTGCAGTGTGGGATAAAGCGGGGAGCCGAGCCAATGGCGGCTCTGGGGGAGGGGAGGGAAGTCGCCAGAAGTTTGGCGGAGGGGAGTAGCCAGTCCCGGAGATAAGAGGAGCCCGCTGGTATCACACACCGGAGGGACATGGCTGTAGAAAGTGTTGGTGTCACCGAGGAGGAGGACATGTTGTGTATGAGGAGAGCCCAGCACTGCTCACTATGAGGGGACATTGTACCCGGATGTGTCCCCTCAGGAGGACAGCCTGGGCTCATTATTTCCAATGATCAGCACAAGGACGCAGAAAACAATGATTTACCTCACCGCAAAACGCTGTCAGTGTGAAGCCCCCAGTATGGACTTTGTTGTATGGCGGCACTGACCCAGCTTGGACCAATCTTAATATACATATTTATTCCCATACTGCACAGTACAGAGCACACACTTGAAACTAAACAGAGTGCAATGGAAAAGTGAGCGCAAAGAAAGTGCGCAGGGGGTACGCATGGACCGCCGAAGAGAAAGGACCCCGCCCTGATCCCCTGGGCCCCATGACTCCTGACCGGGACTGGGGGGATTCCTGGTCCACCCAGACAGACCCCAATCTTCAGGGGACCTGCCGAGGCAATGTCCACACAAGTACTGCGTGGGGCTCCCCCAATGGGAGACCCTGGCCATAAGACTACAATGACCTTCACCCACTTTTGCTGTGCAAAAATAAATCATGAAATGCTAAGAGGGTCAAAGTTCTACACTAACACTATGGTGGGATTTCCGGGGCGGTATGAAGATTCCATAGGTCTCAGCCGAAAGGCCCAGGAAGCTCAGTGCATTGCTCCAAAGTGAACTATTCTGGCACCGTCTCATCTGCCACTCCATATTTACAAAAATGTGTGTGTGTGACCAGGTTTTTTGGGCTGGAGCACCCCTCCCCCTCCTCATTACCTCCTATTTAGTGGCCACCAGTGTATAGGATGTATCCCCTTCAGTTCTCCCACATAGAGGAGTTCAGCTCCCATGGTTGAGACAAAGGATCTTCCATTCTATTACTAGAGTAGGACCCACTAATTCGGGGTACTTTGTGGCAGTAAGTGGGCTTAGCACTATATGACCATATAGTGTGACCAAACCCCCCGTATTTTTTGAATATGTTCAGGTGTTTTTAAGTAGCCTTGCAGGAAATGTCATTCTTGTATGTGTGCGCTGTAAAATATTTTGTACTGTGTGTATATATACACACACACACACACCCTTTAAAAGTATTCATATCCCTTGAAATTTTCCACATTTTGTCATGTTACAACCAAAAAACATAAATGTATTTTATTGGGATTTTATGTGATAGACCAACACAAAGTGGCACATAATTGGGAAGTGAAAGGAAAATGATAAATGATTTTTTTTTTTTTTTTTTTTACAAATAAATATGTGAAAAGTGTGGTGTGCATTTGTATTCAGCCTCCTTTACTCTGATACCCCTAACTAAAATCTAGTGGAACTAATTGCCTTCAGAAGTCATCTAATCAGTAAATAGAGCCCACCTGTGTGTAATTCAATTTCAGTACAAATACAACTGTTCTGTGAAGCCCTCAGAGGTTTGTTAGAGAACCTTCGTGAACAAACCGCATCATGAAGGCCAAGGAACACACCAGGCAGGTCAGGGATAAAGTTGTGGATAAGTTTAAAATGGCATTAGGTTATAAAAAAAATATCTCAAGCTTTGAACATCTCACAGAGCACCGTTCAATCCATCATCTAAAAAAAAAAAAGGGTAAAGCCTCGTACACACGATCAGATTGGCCAACAAAACCATGGACTTTTGTCCAAGGGACGTTGTCCCAAACTTGTCTGGCACACAATCAATGGCCAACAATCACAAACGTAGTGACGTACTACATGGTTTTTCAGCTCTTTAGCGCCACCCTTTGAGCCCTTTCTGCTAATTTCATGTTAGTAGAAGTTTGGTGAGTGTTGATTCGCGCTTTTCATTTTGCGCTTTTCAGTTCATTTCTGAATGGCCGTTCGTCAACCAGCCATGTTGCAGAATCGGAGGAGATAACGTCTTAGTTATTATTGGCCTTGGAGTTATTGCTTTGACATTTATTTTTTTGGTTGAATAATGATTTGATTTGGTATATTTTTGGATGTATAGAATGCACTTTTTGGTTAAGTTCTATTGGCAGATAGCATGTCTAATTTTATTTTTATTGTGGAGAATAATACTTGGCTATGTGTTTTATTTCAGATGACAGTTTGGGAGTAGGCAGTTACATTTAAATAAATACAATGTAAAATTAACAAGAGACACCAACATAGTTGTATCTTTGATCTTAAAAACTACAGGATAATGATGCTGTGATAACTTGCCCAAATAAAAAAATAAATAAAAGCATAATATTCTTGATATCACTAGAAAAAGAAAAAGCCTTTGAAAATTTGTTAGCAATAACTCCATCAGTATCACCAGCAAAGCGGCTTAGTTACTATCCCATTAAGGCTGCAACTAATGATTATTTTCATAATCGATTAGTTGTCCGATTGTTTCGATTAATCGGTTAATAACCCTAAAAAAGTGTGGTGTATAATTTAGTTAATATGTAAAGTTTAAAAAAAAGGCAATTTATTCCTAAATATCTCTATGCAGTGTAAATATCAATAGCCAACTATATGGTTAGGAAGCAAAATATCGAATCCACTCTGAGAATAACAGACAGAAGATATACTGTATATACTATTAGAGGAGATATATACTGTATATCCTATTAAAGGGTGAATCTGGTAAATATCATCAGACTCAGAGATCAAATTTTTGTATTTAAAAAAAACAAAAAACTTCCTTTAAAAAAAAAAAAAATTAATTTTAAGAACGTTTGTTCGATTTTCTAATCGTTAGTGGGGTCAAATCAACATTCATTTTCAACCACAGTAATGGGAAAATTTGGAAATAATAGAAAACTTCTTGGTCAAAGGAATTTTCAGACAGTGTATGTGGTTTTCGTTCATAAATTACATTTATTTTAAAAACAGAATGTTAAAAACAAGTGAAAATTTCTAACAACATTCTTTGATTTAGCAAATGTACAAAGATTTTTCATCTGAAAATTGATCCATGTGGCCAGCATAAGGCTCGGTACACACCTATGCAGTTTGCTTTTGATCTGTGTGTACAGTGCTTTTTGCTGAGTGTTTTAATTTTTGCGCATGTGATTTTGCTGCAATTTGCTTTTTGCATTTTTTTTTTTTGTTGGGCAGATTAAGAAACACAAATTGCTGCAAAAACGCATTACATGCCTTTTTGCAGCTTCTCCATTGATGTATATTGAACAGAAAAAGCACCGTTTTGCTTTAAAAAAAAAAGTCCCTGACCCTTTCTAAATACGCAGCAGCTGAAAAAAAGCATAGATGTGTGTCCCATAGGAAACCATGTAAATGTACTGTAGCGTGTTTCTGCAAAAAGCACCAAAAAACACATAGCTGTGAACCAGGTTTAAGACGTTTAGTAACATAATGGGGTTAAAAAAAAACTAAAATGAGCCCTTTATAGTTCAAAAAGCAAATAATCACTACTGTAAGGCGTTCATTTTTTTTTTTTACTGTAGAACTGTGAAAGTAATATTTACAGTAACGATTATTTGCTCTTTTTGTACTATAAAGGGCTCATTTTAGTTCTTTTACCCAATTATGTTACTGGCCGATTAATCGATTATGAAAATAGTAATCGATTAATTTCATAATGGATTAGTTGTCGATTAGTTGTTTCAGCCCTAGTCCCATTAAAGAAGAAGAAAATGTGCGCTGCATTTTAAGATTACATAATTTGTCACGTCACGAATGTTAATTCTCTATTATTAACGCTAGTTTACAAGACCGACCACTTCTGGCTCGTTCTTGTTTCCGAGCATGCGTGTTTGTACTTTTTACTTTTGCCCAATGGACTTGTGTACACGTGCTTGGAAAATCCGACAACACACATTTGTTTGTGGAAAATTTGAAAACCTGCTATTAGAGCTGCACAATTAATTGTCAAGAATCATTATCGCAATCTTGACTAAAGGGTTTCACAATTCCTTCTTTGCAAAGAATTCTCTCTGCTCTTCTGAAGCCACGGCATCAAAAGAAATGAAGAGAAAAACTGGGCAGTCTGCCAAGAATCAAAACATTCTTTATCAGTTGAATAGAAACATTGTAACAATTTGTCAATGGAATAGACTTTGTGTGTAAATTAAAAAAGTTTAACCACTTAAACACTAAACCTTTTTCTGACATTTGTTGGTTTCAAGTTAAAATCATTTTTTTTTTTTTTTTAGAAAATTGCTCAGAACCCCCAAACATTATATACCGTATTTATCGGCGTATAACACGCACCCCAAGTTTAGGAGAGAATTTAAAGGAAAAAAACTTTTAGGAGGGAAGTTTAAGGAAAAAAAAAAACTTACATTAAAATGCCCATCATCAATGCAGCCTCATCAGTGTTCATCTGCAGCCTTGTTAGTGTCATTGCAGCCTTTTCAGTGTCAGTGCAGCCTTGACCCAGTGTCCATTGCAGTCTTGTCAGTGCAGCCTTGTCAGTGCAGCCTTGTCAGTGCAGCTTTGCGCCAGTGGTCAGTGCAGCCTTGCCCCAGTGGTCAGTGCAGCCTTGCCCCCAGTGTCCATGCTTGCCGCCGCCGACATACGCATAGCTGCATACAGTTTTAAATATGGCGCCGCGGACTTCGGAGGGACTCGGCAGAGCTGAACAAACGCCGCAGAGATACACATAGTCGAGTGTATTCGGCTCTTTCCGGCACCGCTCACAGTCCCGCCCTATGATGGACATAACACAGGTCCAATGGCGGGACTGGGCGTGACTGTGAGCGGCGCCGGAAAGAGCCGAATACACTCGACTATGTGTATCTCGGCTCCGGGCAATCAATGTGATTTTGGCGGCGATCGCCGCCGATAGATCACAATTAGCGGGGATCGGCGTATAACACGCACCCACGATTTTCCCCTGAATTTAAGAGGAAAAAACTCCTTGTCATACGCCCATAAATATGGTATATATTTTTTTAGTAGACACCGTAGAGAATAAAATGGTGGTTGCAATATTTTATGTCACACTGTATTTGCGCAGCGGTCTTTCAAATGCAATTTTTTGGAAAAAATTACTTTATTGAATTAAAAAAAAAAAAAAACAGTAAAGCTAGCCCATTTTTTTTTTTTTTTTTTTGTATAATGTGAAAGATTTTGTGTTACAAGAATCATGAGAGAATCGTGATCTTTGTATTCTAAGCAAAAAAATCGTGATTCCCATTTTGGCCAGAATCGTGCAGCTCTACCTGCTATCCAACGTTTGTTCGCAGAAATTCCGACAACAATTGTCCGATGGAGCATACACACGGTCGGATTTTCCCCCAACAGCCTGTCATCACACATTTCCCATCGGAAAGTCCGATCGTATGTACGAGGCTTAAGGCAAAACTGCAAACCTACCAAGACATGGCTGTCCACCTAAACTGACAGGCCGGGCAAGGAGAGCATTAATCAGAGAAGCAGCCAAGAGGCCCATGGTAACTCTGGGGGAGCTGCAGAGATCCGCAGCTCAGGTTGGAGAATCTGTCCACAGGACAACTATTAGTCCTGCACTCCACAAATCTGGCCTTTATGGAAGAGTGGAAAAAAGAGAGCTATAAGAAGTCCAGTTTGCGAGGAGCCATGTGGGGGACACAGCAAACGTGGAAGAAGGTGCTCTGGTCAGATAAGACCAAAATGTAACTTTTTGGCCTAAAAGCAAAACACTATATGTGGCGGAAAACTAACACTGCACATCACCCTGAATACACCATCCCCACTGTGAAACATGGTGGTGGCAGCATCAAGTTTTGGGGATACTTTTCTTCAGCAGGGACAGGGAAGCTGATCAGAGTTGATGGGAAGATGAATGGAGCCAAATACCGGGCAATCTTAGAAGAAAAAATGTCACTCTCAAGATGTGCAAAGCTGGTAGAGAAATCCCCTAAAAAATTTAACACCACTGGGTTGTTTTTTTGGTTTTTTTTGCGAATTATAAGTTAAAAAAACAGCAAAAATTTTGAAAGAAAACACTTTTTGTTTTTAGTTTCTATTATAAAATTTTGCAAATAAGTAATTTTTGTTCATAAATTTGGGCCAAAATTTATACTGATACATATCTTTGAAAAAAATAACCCAAATCTGTGTATATTATTTGGTCTGTGTGAGCCTTGGTTCACATTTATGCGACTTCAGGTGCGACATGCAATTTCAAGTTTCACCCCATGGATCTCAATGGAAATGTGCTGACTGGAGCGACACAAGACACTGGCGATTTCCAAAAGGTTTTTGTATTACTTTTTTGCGATTTCAGGTCGATTTAACATCCATAGAGTGCTATGTAAACTGACCTGAAACCGCAGTACTGTGTATATCGGCGCGATTTGGAGCAGGCTTTTTTTGGGGGTTTTTTTGTGATGGTCATCACAGTTTTAGCTGATCTGTCACCTCCCCCTAGCAGGTGTTTCAGTGAGGAGTTAGGAGCAGGACGTTTTGTTTTTTTTTCCCTACCAGCGCTGCTGTGTTCATAAAAACAGCTGATCTGGCCCCTCCCCCCCTAGCTGGTGTTCCAGTGAAGAGTCATAGAGGAACAGGCATTTTTTTGAACCCTGCCAAAAAAAGAGAGCAGTTACCTGCAATGGGGAACTAATAAGGGAGCGTCCTGCAATATATAATACCACATATGCGGACTACAAAGACCATAAGAAAAGAGAGGCAGCATGGCTGGAAGTGGTCTCCCTCTACTTCCAGAACTGGAGTCCAGCAATACTAAGTTCAATTGTTATCTTTTTTTGTGTTCCATTTGCCAATATCTGTTTCACTGCGCTAGCACTATTCTTAACCCCCTGACACTTATGCCCCGTACACACGGTCGGATTTTCCGACGGAAAATGTGTGATAGGACCTTGTTGTCGGAAATTCCGACCGTGTGTAGGCTCCATCACACATTTTCCATCGGATTTTCCGATACACAAAGTTTGAGAGCAGGATATAACATTTTCCGACAACAAAATCCATTGTCGGAAATTCCGATCGTGTGTACACAAATCTGACAGACAAAGTGCCACGCATGCTCAGAATAAATTAAGAAACTAAAGCTATTGGCTACTGCCCTGTTTATAGTCCCGATGTACGTGTTTTACGTCACAACGTTCAGAACGATCTGATTTTTTGACAACTTTGTGTGACCGTGTGTATGCAAGACAAGTTTGAGCCAACATCCGTCGGAAAAAATCCATGGATTTTTTTGTCGGAATGTCCGAACAAAGTCGGACCGTGTGTACGGGGCATAACACTGTAACCTTAACCCTAAGCTGAAGTCTAACCGTAAGCTGAACTATAACCCTAAACCCAAGCCAAAGTGTAACCCTAAGCTGAACTCTAACACTTATGCCCTGTACACACGATAGGATTTTCCGACAACAAAACCGTGGATTTTTCTCCAACGGATGTTGGCTCAAACTTGTCTTGCATACACACGGTCACGCAAATGTTGTTGGAAATTCCGAACGTCAAGAACGTGGTGACGTACAACACATACGATGAGCCGAGAAAAATGAAGTTCAATAGCCAATGTGGCTCTTCTGCTTGATTCTGAGCATGCGTGGAATTGTGTACACACGATCGGATTTTGTTGTCGGAAAATTTGATATCCAGATCTCAAATTTTGTTTGTCGGAAACTCCGACGGAAAATGTCCGATGGAGCCTACACACGGTCGGATTTTCAGACAACAAGCTCCCATCGAACATTTGATGTCGGAAAATCCGACCGTGTGTACAGGGCATTAGTCTGCTTGGTAAGTGGGGCTGTAGCATGTACATAACATGCTGCTCATAAAAATTCAATTTATTCTGAATTTAAAAAGACTCGGTTCACATTTTAATTGTCTTGCAGGTTCAATTGTCGGCACTTGCCTCTTTCAAAATCAATGTGCAAAATGGCGTGCCCGCCGCTCCCAGTCCATTCCAGACCCTTATCTGAGGATGCAGCCTGGCAGGTCAGAAAAGGGGAGGGGATGAGCGAGCGCCCCCCCCCCTTTTGAATCATACCAGGCCACATGCCCTCAAAATGGGGGGGGTGCTCTGACTCCCCACCCCAATGCACCTTGTCCCCATGTTGATGGGGACAAGGGCCTCTTCCCAGCAACCCTGGGCAGTGGTTGTTGGGGTCTGTGAGCGGGGGGCTTATCGGAATCTGGAAGCCCCCGTTAACAAGGAGGCCCTCAGAGAGCCCCCCCATGTGAATGCGTATTGGGTACATTGTAAAGGGGGCTTCCAGATTCAGATAAGCCCCCCCCCCGACCGCAGACCCCGACAACCACAGCCCAGGCAATTGGAACAGCAAGTTAATTTAAATGTGATTGGTTTTTAGAAATGACCCTTTCGCTGTAGCATGTCTTATACATGCTACAGATGCACCCCTTTACAGGCACATTAAGCCCCCCCCCCCCCCAGGCACTAGATATAAAGTATTTATACATTTTTATTCTGGCACTTTAAGCATAATTGAAATCGCTGCTCCTGACTAAATTATTGTATTTAATGGATTTGTTTTTAATAATACATGTACCAGACCCCAATAAACCCTTTTTGGCTAATTACTTGCATATAAGCCTTAAAAATGGGCACATTGGATTGGTCAAGATTGGCTCAGATAGACTTCATTGGGGTTTGCTCTTCGGGTTATAACATTTTTCCCGGTTCGGAAGTTCTGCTGCGACCCTAACAAGGGAGTGTTCAACCCAGCCTCAACAAAAGTACACAAAATTAAACTATTAATCATATATAGGATTTCTACATATTGTTGCCTTATGGGTTTATGTGAAATCTCCATTAATCACTGTAAAATGTTGCAATTAGAAATATATTTCAGTTAGAGGGAAATATATTTAAAATACTGAGTGTTGTGTTGGTGTTACTGTAATTAGTTCAACTTCAAAGGTTGGCCTTCTGTTTTCCCTGATAACATCTCACCTGGGTAGTAAACAACAGCCTTCTGTGACTCATCCAATCAGGCTGTGCCCAATATACATTTACTAAGTACAGTGACCAATGAGTGAGAATTTTATTAGCCACACTACAGAAAGGAGGGGGGGGGGCGATATAATGCTTTGTGACCAAGCTAACTCACTTTTTGTGTGGGAACCGACAGAAGTCACCATGGGCTGACCTGAAGTTAACAGGTAATCTAATATACTTGTATTTTATATTGTACTGTAAATATGGGCGTCATGGGTAATTTGTAAATACCATGTAAGCCAGGGGACCTACACTGTACATTGTGTTGTAAATACTAGGGGTGCTGAAATTAATCGTTGCATCGATGCATCGCGATTCGGGTGTCCCCGATGCGGCATCGATGCATAAAACCCCGAAAATCGATGTTTGGTGACGTCATTAGTAGCCCCGCCCCTCCCGGGAAAGCGCTCGAGAAAATTTGAAAAACCGTCTTTATTTTAATAATTATATTACAAAGGATGGTGTGCACTGTGCCCCCGCTGTATGTGCTTTTTTAAAAAAACAATTTAACTTCATACCGAACTTCGCCGGTATACGATCATGTGACTCCCGGCCCGCCCCGCCCCTCTCCGCTCTTTTCTTCGCTCTCCGCTTCTGTCTCCTGAGTCCTGACGTCAGCGGGGATTTCTCAGTCCCGCCTGCCTCTCTTCTGATACGATAACTATAGTCAGCGGGCGGGACTGAGAATTCCCCGCTGACGTCAGGACTCAGGAGACACGTGAGCGGAGAGCGGAGAGGGAAGAGGAGAGCGGAGAGGGGCGGGACGGCCGGGAGTCACATGATCGTATACCGGCGAAATTTGGTATGATGTGACAACGTTTTTAAAAGCACATACAGCGGGGGCAGACCATTCTTTGTAATATAATTATTAAAAGAAAGTAATTGGGGGGGGGGGGGGGTCAGTGATGGCTGCGTTTGGCGGGCACAGGTGGCTGCATTTGGGCACAGGTGGCTGCATTTGGGCACAGGTGGCTGCATTTGGGCATAGGTGGCTGCGTTTGGTGGGCACAGGTGGCTGCGTTTTGGCATAGGTGGCTGCGTTTGGTGGGCACAGGTGGCTGCGTTTTGGCATAGGTGGCTGCGTTTGGTGGGCACAGGTGGCTGCGTTTTGACACAGGTGGCTGCGTTTTGGCACAGGTGGCTGAGTTTGGGCACAGGTGGCTGAGTTTGGCGGGTACAAGTGGCTGCGTTTTGGCACAGGTGGCTGAGTTTGGCAGGCACAAGTGGCTGAGTTTGGGCACAGGTGGCTGAGTTTGGCGGGCACAAGTGGCTGCGTTTTGGCACAGGTGGCTGAGTTTGGCGGGCACAAGTGGTTGCGTTTTGGCACAGGTGGCTGAGTTTGGGCACAGGTGGCTGAGTTTGGCGGGCACAAGTGGCTGCGTTTTGGCACAGGTGGCTGAGTTTGGCGGGCACAAGTGGCTGTGTTTTGGCACAGGTGGCTGAGTTTGGGCACAGGTGGCTGAGTTTGGTGGGCACAAGTGGCTGCGTTTTGGCACAGGTGGCTGAGTTTGGCGGGTACAAGTGGCTGCGTTTGGGCACAGTGGCTGCGTTTGGGCACAGGTGGCTGCATTTGATGGGAACAGGGGGCTGCGTTTGACGGGCACAAGAGGCTGTGTTTGACGGGCACAAGTGGCTGCGTTTGACGGGCACAAGAGGCTGTGTTTGACGGGCACAAGTGGCTGCGTTTGACGGGCACAGATGGCTGCGTTTGACGGGGGAGGTTCAGTATTTTTCAGTTTGTTTGCACCCCCCAAAAAAATTTTGAGCACCAGCCGCCACTGGTCAGCACAGAGACAGTACAGGGAACTTCACAGGGCTGTTTGTCATCTGTGGATTCTTTCCCTTTTGACCTCCCAGCAGCCGTGTGTGTGAATCTCTGTACCCTGTAGTGCACCGGATTACTGCACTTTTTAGGGAGTGAGGTTATTTTTAATTCAAAGCGGAGTTCCAGTCAATTTTTTGTTTATTAGAAGTCAGCAGCTACAAAAAAAGTGCATGTTCTGACTTTTAATAAAAAGACACTCACCTGTCCCACAATCCAGCGACGTGGCCACCCAAACCCTCCATCCTCTCCCCCGCCTGTCCACAGCGCTGGCAATACTACTGTGGGCATCCGGCTGTGACAGCTTGCAGCTTCACAGCCGGGTGCGCATGTCTCACTGTGCTGTCCTGCATAGCCGGGCAATCTTTTGGGAACTGTGATGTGTCCCAGAAGATTGCAGGGTGGAAGGGCCACCTAGGCGGCCCAAGCGGAAGTGGGAGCTCGTCGGTATTCGTGATGCATCGTGATGCATCGCGGAATCGAATCGAATCGAATCGTTGACCAGATAATCGTAATCGAATCGAATCGTGAGACCAGTGAAGATGCGCAGCCCTAGTAAATACTATCTGGTATGTAATTTGTATATATTATGTAACCCTATTAATAAATGTGTATTGCAGATGGAACTACCTCTTTGTTGTAAGATCTCTCAGATCTAGATATATATATATGTCCATGCTACCACAATGATTGAGGTGTATGCACAAAATACAGAACTAGTCAACAATATACATTTTCCCTATTTTGTCTTTCAGGACAGCACACTTGAGAGACCACAGCTCCTCCCCTCTTAGGAAACACCGCCTCCACTAGACCTTTAAGTCGCCCCTTTCCTTCAGCCCGTCCGTTTTGGTGTTTTTCTCCTGCAAAGAGACATCGCTAGGAACCTGGGCTATTTTAGCTGGGGAGGCTGAGGCCGGTTTGATCCTGGAAGGGAGAGACAGAGGTCTCTCATACATAGCAGCACGGATGGGGAGTCTGGTTACCTGTTGTTGCATTGCGCTCCCTGTCCTCCCTTGGGGAATGTCGAGGCCTGGGCGTTTGTTTCTCCGCTGCCTGGGGAGGGCGATGCAGAAGTGTCCAGATCCCCCTCGCTCTGGGAGTCGGCATGAAGCTCAGCGCTGAGTCGGGTGACGGGCGACGTCATTTCCGGCAGGGAGGGCACTTCCGTTTGACCCGTGGCTTCCGGTTCCGGCCTGCGGGACGGAAAACGAACGGCGCAACGTCTGGTGCGGGCTCCATTAAGGCTGTAGTTTCAGCCAGAGGAGCATCCTGAGGAGGACCACTCCCCTGGCCAGAGGGATGTCTGAGCCTGATGGATCCCGTTCTGTGCCGGGTGACGCCAGCACCAGCCACACTAAGGTAAGTGGAACCCTGGGGTGGTGTTCCCTTAACATGTTCCCACTTAGCTCCACGGGTTAACCCCCCTCTTAGTGGTCAGAGGGGAGGAGAGGCACGTTTGGGACCCTGGTGGTGGTTGGTCCTGGGGGGTGCACTCCTGGTGTTGGTCACATGGTTTTTATTTTTTGAAAGACTGTTGCTGATGCTGGCGGGGCTTGTTTTGTCGTTTCAGGACAAATCTGCTGAAAAAAACAAGCCCTTACATGTGTCCAAAAGAAAGTGCCCATCATGTAGGAGTACTTTAGGAGAGTCCTGAGGGAAGGTTTTGTGCAGAAAATGCATTGAAGGCTTAGTTAAGGAACACTCTATGGAACAGAGCTCTGACCTGGCAGCTTCTGTTATGGAGCTTTCCGGCACTTTTCAGTCTTTCAAAGCATTGTTTGAAAATTTTCAGCCTATACAGCCCCCAGCCGGTCCTCTGCCAGCATAGCAAGATGTCGCACCTGGTCTTCAGGTCCCTCAGTCAGTGAGGAGTTACCGGGGGGCTCCAGAGAAGCTTTGGAGGATGAACCAGACCAGTGCATCCTCACATTCCTCAGGGGAATCAGACGGAGAGAAGGTGGACGGCGAATCCTCCAGAACCTCCCGATATAAACTCTCCTTGGAGGAATTGGAAGAGCTCTTGGGAGCAATCCACACCACCCTAGGTATCCAAGAGGAGAAGAAATCTCTGTCTCTACATGACCGAATGTACGTGGGTCTTGGAGAGCAGAAGAAAAAGGTATTTCCGGTACATGAGGTCCTAGTAGATACTATTAAAAAGGAATGGCAGGACCCGGAAAGGAAACCTTTCTTTTCTAGAACATTAAAGTGCAGATTCCCGTTTTCAGAGGATGAAGCTGCTGTTTGGAACAAGTCACCTAGACTGGATGCAGCCTTCTCTCAGGTTTCCAGAAAAACAGACTTGGCATTTGAAGATATGGGGGTGCTTGCAGACCCCATTGACAAGCAGATGGATTCTCTACTTAAAAAATCTTGGGATTCCTCTCTAGCCAACCTAAAGCCTGCCATGGCCGTCACAGTGGTGGCATGTAACATGGAGCACTGGCTCTATCACATATAAAAGCTCATATTGAAGCTGGGACCGCTAAGGAGACGATTCTCTCCTCCTTCCCAATGCTCTTGAAGAGGATCGCATACATTGCTGACACCTTAGCAGAGTCGGTCCGCATGTCTGCTAGATCTTTTGCCTTGGCCAACTCAGCCAGAAAAGCTCTTTGGTTAAAGACCTGGCAGGGGGACAATGCTTCAAAAATCAAGCTTTGCGGAGTCCCTTTCACGGGGGACTTGCTGTTCAGTCCGGATCTGGAGGCGGTTCTTGATCGAACAGCCGATAAAAAGAAGGCCTTCCCCTTGAAGAAAAAGTTGGGGAAACAGCCTAAAAAGAAGACTCGCTCACAAAGGAAGGTTAATTTTCCATGAGCAAAGTCTCCCAACAAGGGCAGAGGGCGCGGGGGGGGGGGCGATTTTTCGCCTTTCTGAACAGCCCCGAAAGCCCCAATGACAGGTTAACCCCAGTGGGAGAAAGACTGGGGGCCTTCCTCCCACAGTGGGAGTCAGTTACCTCCAATCAGTTTATTCTAGGGATCGTGAGGAGGGGGTACAGATTAGAATTCTCAAGTCCCCCCCCACACAGGCTGCTGGTTATGGACTTGCCAAAGTGTGCAGAGAAGGCAGCGGCATTAATAGCCCCACTGGAGAATCTAAAACGGCAGGAGGTAATATCACGTGTCCAGGGGCGGACTGATAACTCATGGGGCCCCCGGGCAATAGGAGATTATGGGGCCCCCAGGCAATCAGAGATTATGGGGCCACACAGTATACACACACACAGTATACAATCACACAGTATACACATACATGTACACACAGTATACACAGGCAGATGTAAAAAAAACACAGATTTATACATACTGTCCCTGGTTTTAATAAGGCTGGCAACCCTGATGGGGCCCCCTAGTGGCCCAGGGCCCTCGGGCAGTGCCCGAGTGGCTCAATGGTCAGTCTGCCCCTGCACGTGTCCCATCCAGAGAAATGGGCAGGGGTTGCTATTCCCACATCTTTGTGGTTCGGAAGCCTTCAGGGAAATTCAGGCTCATCCTGAACTTGAAACCCCCGAACCTATCAATCTCCTACAAGAAGTTTCGGATGGATTCCATTTTTTCTGTAAAAATACTACTTCCTCCAAATTGCTACATGGCGTCCATAGATCTAAGGGACGCCTATCTGCACATTCTGATCGCAGAGGACAGTCAGAAATTCCTTAGGCTGGCAGTAAGGTCCGGGGAGGAAGTAGTGCATCTTTAGTTCCAAGCCCTCCCCTTTGGGCTCTCCTCTTCGCCCCGGATATTCACCAAAGTTTTGGTGGAGGTTCTGGCTTTTATGCACCTTCGGGGAATTTCGGTAATCGCATACCTGGGCGACCTGCTCCTTTTTGCTCCCTCCCCGGAGCAGCTGGTCCAGGATTTGCAGGTAGCAAGGAGTATACTGGAACATCTGGGATGGCTCCTAAATTTGGAGAAATCCAGCCTGGTTCCAACCCAGAGGATTACATTCCTAGGTTACATCCTGGACTCAACCCAACGGAGAGTTTTCCTTCCCGAAGAGAAAATTGGCAAAATAGACAGAGCCTTGGCAGTTCTGCAGGGCAATCACCAAATAACCATAAGAAAGGCCATGTCAGCCTTGGGATTGCTGACAGCTGCCCTCCCGGCAGTAAGGTGGGCAGGATTGCACTTCCGCCCTTTACAGTGGTTCATTCTGAAAGTTTGGGACCGCACTCAGAAGTCCTTGGACTCGGCGGTCTTCGTTCCTGTACAAGTGAAGAGATCCCTGTGGTGGTGGAGAAAGGCAGCAAACCTATCGCAGGGTCTGGAGTGGGTTCTGCCTGTGTCCAAAATTGTGACAACAGACGCAAGCGGCACAGGTTGGGGCGCACACCTGGGGGCGGGTCTGGCGCAAGGTTCCTGGGGAGTCGAGGACGCAGTGCAGTCCTCGAATTGGAGAGAACTGAGGGCCATTTTTCTGGCTCTCAGAGCTTTCCAACAGGAGCTCCGGGGACATAATGTACAGATGCACTCAGACAATTCCGCAGCAGTCGCTTATGTAAACCGACAGAGGGGCACCAGAAGCAGTTCCCTTTTGGGTCTGACGGAAACAACTTTCAGTTGGGCCGAGGTCACGGTACTCACACTATCAGCTGTTCACCAAAAAGGGGAATTAAACCAGAGAGCAGACTTCCTCAGCCGAAGGAAGTTGAGGGAAAGCGATTGGGTCCTCAGTCAAGTCATCTACAAGATGATTATCGAGAAATGGGGGGTCCCATGTGTGGACCTTTTCGCTTCAGGAGAGAACACGAGGCCCCTCTCTTTTCTCCCTGAACCGCTGGGACGGGGCGATAGGGGTGGACGCTCTGTCTCAGAGCTGGCATTTTTCCAAGTGCTATGCCTTCCCCCCTCCGGTTCTGTTGCCTGCGGTCTTGAGAAAATTCCAGTTAGAGGACACGACCCTGATCTTAATAGCGCTACACTGGCCCAGGAGGCCATGGTTTTCCGTCCTAAAGAAACTGGCGGTGGAACCACCCTGGATACTACTGGTCAGGGAAGATTTACTCTATCAAAGCCCAATCTGCTGCCCTCAGGTGGAGAGGTGGAATCTTGCTGCCTGGCTACTGAAGAGGACTTGCTGAGAAGGAAGGGGTTTTCCGAAGGCTTGGTAACAACTCTTCTAAATTCTAGGAAAGAAGAGACGCGCAAAATCTATTTGAAGGTCTGGAAGACATTTAATTCTTGGTGCGCAGAGAGCTTCTTTAATGTTCGCAGTCCAGTAGCAGTGCTAGAGTTCCTACAGAGTGGGGCAGATAAGGGGTTGGCACTTAGTACCCTTAAAAGTCAGGTGTCGGCTTTAAGTGTATTCCTTGAACAACAGCTAGCAGTAAATCCCTGGATATCCAGGTTTTTCAGAGCTTTGAGAAGGCAGAGACCAGTCAGCCCATTTCCGGTATGGGATCTATCCTTTAGTATTGCAGGCCCTTACAGAGGGTCCTTTTGAACCTATTGAGTCTTGTACGGTGATCTTTTTAACCCTCAAGATGGTTTTCTTAGTAGCCATTACTACTGCAAGGAGGGTTAGTGAGCTACAAGCCCTCTCTAGGAGGGCACCCTTCTTTCAAGTTTTTCCGGATAGGATTATTTTTAAAACCAATCCGGCCTTTTTTCCAAAGGTGGTTTCGGAATTTCATAGAAGCCAGGAAATTTGTTTACCCACTTTTTGCGCAGGTCTTCCACAAGTTAGATGTCAGAAGATGTGCATTAAAGTACCTGGAGGTAACGGAGCAGTTTAAGAAATCCGACTCCTTTTTTGTTTATTTTTTCAGGGGCAAGGATGGGTTCCAAAGCCTCTAGACACACTATAGCCAGATGGCTAAGATTGGCTATCAGTCAGGCCAATATAGCAAAAGGGGTGGAAGTTCCAGAAGGTATTAGGGCTCATTCCACTAGGGCCATGGCAACGTCACAAGCAGAGTGGGCTGGTGCTACACCCGATCAAATCTGCAGAGCAGCAACGTGGTCAAGTTTTAAGACTTTTGTTAAGCACTACAGACTGGACTTATTGTCTGCCCAGGACAGGGCTTTTGGGCATAAAGTTCTGCAGGCAGTAGTCCCACCCTAGGGTAAGTGCTCGCTTATCCTCTCAAGTGTGCTGTCCTGAAAGACGAAATAGAGAAAATCAAAGTTACTTACCGGTAACGTTTTTTCCAAGAGTCTTTCAGGACAGCACCGGTACCCACCCAAATATTGTCTTGCCACTAGGACGTGAGAGCATCAGGAATATGAAAGTTGTTATGATGTGTTCTTATGTCTCCCTAGACTGGTCGGAGGTTCTCGTGCAAAAACTGACGGGTTGAAGGGAAGGGGTGACTTAAAGGTCTGGTGGAGGTCGTGTTTCCTAAGAGGGGAGGAGCCAAGGTCTCTCAAGTGTGCTGTCCTGAAAGACTCTTGGAAAAATCGTTACCGGTAAGTAACTTTGATTTTTTTTTTTTTGCACAAATACAAGCATCCAAAAATGTAACTATAAACTTAGGTATATGACAGCATATCACCATCCTGGAAAACTCAGGGCAACAAGTGAAAACAACATACATAGATCATTATTACTGGCCAAACAAATGCAGACTTTTTCATGTTGAAACCATGTTTAGTTATTTGAGGCAATGGCTTTCTGCTGCCATGATAGCGCACCAGTAGGAGACAAAAAATATGAAGTAAACTGGTCTTGAACTTGGGCACCACTGCATGTGCCCCTACTGGCATTCCAATGTGCACCTTCCAGTTGTGGAAGTTGGGAGTCATCATACTGGGATCCATCTCGTTGACGTACAAAATTGTGTAATACACAAGCAGCTTTCACAGCACATATAGCGTTGTTGAGATTCAAATAAATTGGTGTATGGAGTAGACGCCATTTATTGGCCAGAATACCAAATGCGCACTCTGCCACTCTACACGCTCGGGTTAAATGGTAATTAAATATTTGCTTTTCAGAATTTAAATCTCGCATGGAGTATGGTCTAAGCAGGTGCTCACCCAATGCAAAAGCTTCATCGCCAATGAACACATAAGGGAGCAGAGGACTATTAGTTCCTGGTAGAGGAATGTTCTCCGGAAGGATATGTCTATTTTCACGTAGACTCTTCCCAAATGAGCAGTGTGCAAATATGCTGGAAGTTCTGGAATCAGAACATCTGCAGTATGACCCAATATCAATGTATGTGAAACAGTAATTGGCATCGGCAACCGCTAGAAGCACAAATGAATAATATTTTTTATAGTTAAAAAATGTACTCCCACTAGCAACCGGCTTGATGATTCTTGTGTATTTGCCGTCTGTTGCCCCTGCACAATGTGGGAAGTTACATTGCTCTAAAAAAACATTGGCAATGTTGATCCAGTCTTCTTTGGTCAGCTTCTTCGTCACAAGACTTTGTAAGATATTCCATAGAATACTGAATGATATAACACACTGTAGATTTCCCAATCATAAATTCATAGTGTAAATTAAATTAAAATAAAAAATTTATGAAATATTTTCTTCATGGTTTTTCAGTCAAAGATATATGTCGGTGGCGGAGTAAGGAAGATGGGTTCAATCGCTACATACGAAAAGAGAGATGCGCAGTGGTTCGGGGGCAAACAAACTTAAACCATATGTTCACGCCCGAGGACTGGATTTCTTGCAATCTATCTTGGAGATGAGGGAATAAGCTAAAGTCTTTATGGTTGGCCCACTAAACCTACCCCTAATACCATCACCCTAACTGGAATAGTTATATATTATTTTTATTACAGAATGCAAGCTAGCTGGCAAGGCAGCATCCAAGATGAGGAAGAGGAGGCAGAGGTGGAGCATGAAGAAGAGGTGGAGAAGGAGCAGGCTGAGGAGGAGGTGGTAGGAGCACCATATATTTGAAGGGCAGGATTCAGAAGAAGCACCAAGACATCTCAGTCCAATACCCAAAGGCAACAAGGAACCAGGCCCAAGTACAAGGCGCAACATGAACACCATTCGAGCTGCAAGGGGGCTTGGAAGAGGCAGAAGGGGTGGGCAACCAATTGATAACCTGCTCCAAGCAGTAAAGAATATGACAGGGAAAATGGAGGAAGAGCAAGACGAAGATGTGGCATTTGCCAATCTACTTTTAATCTTGTTCAGGAAAATAGAGCCAGAAAAGAAAGTACCAATGCGTAGTGCAGTGTTGAATGTGACCCAATTATTTATGAAAATGGGTCTGCAGACAGCTGCACAAGGTATGACCACTCCAAGCAGTAAAGAATATGACAGGGAAAATGGAGGAAGAGCAAGACGAAGATGTGGCATTTGCCAATCTACTTTTAGGCTTGTTCAGGAAAATAGAGCCAGAAAAGAAAGTACCAATGCGTAGTGCAGTGTTGAATGTGACCCAATTATTTATGAAAATGGGTCTGCAGACAGCTGCACAAGGTATGACCACTCATCAACCATACATACGCTGATATAATTTCAATTTTCAACCCCCTCCATATAGGCCTCATTTTCCACTGGTTCAACAGCCATATTATGACGAGTATGGCAACATGCCCCAAAATCCAAGGTTGTTCCCTATCCCTGCCCCCACTTGGTCAACTCTTGGCCCCCCGAACCTCCATTTTTTACTATTACAAGGAATGTAAACATCACTTGTAATAGGAATGGTTTAGTGACAGGTCCTCTTTATGGAGAGATGTGGGGTCAATAAGACCCCCATCTCTCCTCCAGGCTGGAAAGCATGAGATTGAAAAAAAATCTACGATCTCATGCTTAACAGCCGCGATCGTGGCTTTGTTTACAACCGTGGCCCGGATGTGACGTCATAACGTCGCGCCCGGGCCTCCGAAGGTCATAGAGATGACTGAAAACTCTATGGTCATCATCCGGCGGCGGCCGATGCTTTCTCTGGGTCCCCGATGGCACGGGAGAGCCCAGAGAAGCACCGGATGGTGGCGGAAGGGATGTCCTGTAAGAACGATCAAGCGGCGGTACTGCTGCTATGATTATTCTTAAGGTGAACAGAATCGCCGGCTGAAAATGAGGATATCTGAATGATGCCTGTAGCTGCAGGCATCATTCAGATATTTCCACTGAAAGTCAAAGACGTCATATGACGTCCTTGGGCTTGAAGTGGTTAAACGATTAATTATGCAGCTCTATTACTAGGGATGTGAGAATGTTTTGGTCCGAGCATGGGTATGGGCCGAACATTTGCCTGCTTGTCCGTTCGCCGAACACCTCCAGTATGCAGGGCGTTCGCCCTGATAACCACCCTGCAATGCACTGAGCGCAGCACAGTGCATTCTGGCCTCAAGGTAGGCAAAGCATACTCACGGTCAGGCCAAAACATTTGCAATCCCTATTTGGGAGTTCAGCTTCTAAACGAACAGAGGGGTATTTATCCCATGTCTAGTTAGCACAAATGAGCAATAAAAGGGAATGATGTTGTTAAAAGAACACACATGAGTTGCTGTAGTACTTTTGAAAAATCACCTCAATGTTAGTATCAGTCGCTCTTCTGGCAGAACACTCATTCGACAGTTTGTCTTCTGATGCTGCAAATGTAGAGTCTACAAGCTATGGTGCAAATCATTAAAAATTGATCACACCTGGTGTACTGATAGTCTATCTCATTTCTTGAGGCCCTGAACTGTCAGGACAGTACAAATATCCCCCAAATGACCCCTTTTTGGAAAGTAGACAGTCCAAGGTATTTAGTAAGAGGCATGGTGAGTTTTTTTTAAGTTGTCATTTTTTCCCACAATTCTTGGGAAAATTAAGAAATGTATTTATTTATTTATTTCTCACACACAGCATAAGCATGCTTCCAATTACACCCATAAATACATTCTGCTCCTCCTCCTGAGTATGGCGAGACCACACATGTGAGACTTTTTTACAGCCTGGCCACATACAGAGGCCCAACATGCAGGGAGCACCATCAGGCATTCTAGCAGCATAAATTACACATACTGTAAAATTTCATGACGACCTATCACATTTTTGAAGGTCCCGGAGCACCAGGACAGTGGAAATACCCACAGAATTAACCTATTTTTGGAAAGCAAACACCCCAACGTATAATCCATGGGGTATTATGAGTCTTTTGAACATGTCATTTTTTTTTTCCCCACAAGTTTTTGAAAAATGTGGAAAGAAAATGAAAACGTATTTTTTTTTTCTTACACAAAATTGTCAATTTATAAGAATTTTCTAACTCATAGCATGCACATACCAAAAATTACACCCCAAAATACATTCTGCTACTTGTCCTGAGTATGACGATACTACATGTGTGAGACTTTTACACAGCGTGGCTACATAGAGAGGCCCAACATGCAGGGAGCACCATCAGGCGTTCTAGGAGCAGTTGCGTCACTAGGCTTGGTGTCACCTGGTGCGGTAAAACATGGCGTCACCCCCCATATCTGTCTAGGCTGTCCAGCACCCTGCAGTGAGCACATGGTCACGGGGCGCACCCCAAACTGGCCCCTGTAAATGATAGTATAGGGCGGTATAGTGGCAGGTTGGGGTGGTATAGGGCAGGTTGGGGTGGTACAGGGCAGGTTGGGGTGGTATATGGCAGCTTGGGGTGGTACAGGGCAAGTTAGGGTGGCACAGGGCGGGTTGGGGTGGTATAGGGCAAGTTAGGGTGGCACAGAGTGGGTTGAGGTGGTTAGGATTCTATGTAGTGACACTGTGCACTGCATTTACTTACAGCATGCTTCATGCCTGCAGATGGGCGGGGCCTCTGTGTCCTCGCCTCTCATCCCCTTCAGCTGCGGGATCAGCAATAGTGAAGGAGTCTGTGGGAGGAGTGGAGGAAGCAGCCACATCCCCAGCTCCGCCCACCAATTCACTCTGGGATATTACCCTGACTGAAGAGTGTTGCAGGCAGCCTCCCCTGCACGGCTGAGTGCCCTGCTTACACCGCTCCACTCAGGGTCGTCTTTAACCGGCCCCCCTATACGATTTCACTCTCCACCTGCTCTGAGACATACAATAAATAGCAGCTAGACTTAAAATTAGTTTACTGTATCAGATCAGGCAGCCATTGCAATTGGTTGCCAGAGGTTACAGCATATCATTACCACTTACTGGTTGCTAGAGGTTACAGCACATATTAAGACTCACTGATTAGTTGATAGAGGTTGTAGCAAATGATTTCTGCTTGTTGATTGGTTGCTAGAGATTACTGTACAGTAATACTGCTCACTGATTGGTTGCTAGAGGTTACAGCACATCATCTCCTCACTGCTTGCACACCATGAACTGGGGAGGGGAGGGGACTCATCAATAGACAGAAAACTCCTAGGGATCCTAGAACTCCTGGGATCAGTGGCAGTGCTGGGGGGAGGGGTGGGGAGGGTGTGATCAATGGCAATGCTGATTTTTTTACTGACTACCAATATAAAGAGGAGTTTCAACACTGGCCACCAATGTAATAGAAGCATTCACAGTAACCACCAATGTAAGAAGGGACTTACACTGACCACCAATGTAAGGGGAACATTTACACTGGCCACTAGTGTGAATGAAAGGATTCTACACCAAGCCCCAATGTAATGAAGAGATTTACACTGACCACCAATGTAACTGAGACATTTAGCCTGCGTTCACATTTGTGTGTGTCAGCAACACATGCAAAATCACTTTTCTGACACCACAGAAACATGCTGCCCTTTAGCAGATACACAGCAATGCCATTAATTGTTAATGACACCCTCACACATCTGCTGACATGTGCCTTGGCACCCTGTGATTTTGAAAAAGGGTTAGGGGCTTTCTTCTGCATTTCTAGCGCATAGAGCAGCCCATTGAAAGGAATAGGCTGCCCTACACGCGACCTACATCTTTATCCACCCTGTCAGTACACCTTTGCATCCTAAAACCCCTGCTAACCTCTGCACCCCAAACCTCCCCCATCCTCTCCACTCCAACCCCCCACCCCTTTAACTCTACCTGCCTCCTCTGCTCATCTTTCGACCCACCTTCCTTACCTCCATACAACTCCTCCTTGCTCCCCTGTGCACCCTAACTGTAATTCCTTCTCTGCCTACCTCTGCACACGCCACACTACTTTCCCCCCACCAATTTGCTTGCCTTTGCAGAACAGGCAGATGTTAAGCTTAATGACCACAGGCAGGATTTTCAAGCATGCCCCTTTACCTCCCCAGTGGGCAGTATTCGGCAGAAGTGATGGTGGATTTGACCTGGGGGGGGGGCATGATATACATATGAATGCCACCACTATTTACATATTAATGCCGGTTATTTACATGTAAACACTGGGTCTGCAGGTGAGTCATCCGTACACAACAATAGGGCAGAGCTGGGCATCATTAGTAGCAGCACTTCACACTGAGATATTGGGACACAGCACAGGATTAAAACTGCAAGGGACAAGGGAATTTAAACCAGGATAGTTGCCAAGTATGAGGTAGCTGCTTTGGGCCCCACAGCAATGACAGGGCCCAGGGCAGCTGCCCCTTTTGCCCTGCCTTAAAAACAGCCCTGGCTCCACTACAAGCAATAAAGTACAGTGTTTAGCAGCGGCCCCGGTGTCACCCGGTATGGGCCGCACCCCCATAACAACGCCACTGTCTAGGAGTATAAATTACACATATCGTTTCCTGATGACTTTTCACACCTTTGAAGGTCCCTGAGCACCAGGACAGTGGAATTACCCACAAAATGACCCCATTTTGGAAAGCAAACACCCCAACATATATTCTATGAGGCATGGGCTGGTGACAGGTACTCAGGTACTCTGATGAGCTGGTGACAGGTATTCAGGTACTCTGATGGACTGGTGACAGGTACTCGGGTACTCTGTTGGGCAGATGGTCATGGTGAGTAGTCCAAAGCATTTAAAAGTAATCAAGGTATTAGGAACAGTTCAAAGTATTCAAGGTTTCCAACAGTCGTTATCCTAGCATGCACAGAAAAGAACAGAAAAATCCGTATTCCACCACGTGTAACACACTCCCCCAGGGGGTCAAACTCACGAGACACCTCTAACAAGTAAGCCTTAAGTTTGGTGTATGTCAGCTGCTTTGATACCTGGTCCTCACCATCCCAGAGATCCACTGTTGCAGGGGCTCAAATACGCATCATAAAAAAACAAGAATGGTAGTACATAGCGTAATCCTGTTTATTATGACACAATTCCCCATACATCAGAAGCCCCCTTAATACTAGCTACGTACATTAAAATAAGCATTAACAAGCAAATAGAAATCACCCAGAGGGCGCTATCGCCATGTCCAGCCGACAGAGGAAAGCGTGCATTTCTTTGCAGACACTTCCGGGTAGAGGGCAGTGGATGGTGGAGCGCACGTGTCACTTCCGGGTTATCGTGCTGGTCACCTGACTGGTTTCCAACTTCCGTAATGACGCTCCACCATCCACTGCCCTTTACCCAGAAGTGTCTGCAAAGAAATGCACGCTTTCCTCTGATGGCCGGACATGGTGATAGCGCCCTCTGGGTGATTTCTATTTGCTTGTTGATGTTTATTTTAATGTACGTAGCTAGTATTAAGGGGGCTTCTGATGTTTGAGGAATTGTGTCATTGAAGTGCTTAGACCATACGCCCCACACTGCATCAAATTGGTCTGCATGGCTGTCTTACCAGAAGGAAGCCTCTTCTAAAGATGATGCACAAGAAAGCTCGCAAACAGTTTGAAGACAAGCAGACTAAGTACATGGATTACTGGAACCATGTCCTGTGGTCTGATGAAACCAAGATAAACTTATTTGGTTCAGATGGTATCAAGCGTGTGTGGCGGCAACCAGGTGAGGAGTACAAAGGCAATTGTGTCTTGCCTACAGTCAAGCATGGTGGTGGGAGTGTCATGGTTTGGGGCTGCATGAGTGCTGCCGGTACTGGGGAGCTACAGTTCATTAAGGAAACCATGAATGATAACATGTACTGTGACATAATGAAGCAGAGCATGATCCCCTCCCTTCGAAGATTGGGCCGCAGGGCAGTATTCCAACATAACGACCCCAAAACACCTCCAAGACGACCACTGCCTTGCTAAAGAAGCTGAGGGTAAAGGTGATGGACTGGCCAAGCATGTCTCCAGACCTAAACCCTATTGTGCATCTGTGGGGCATCCTCAAATGGAAGGTGGAGGAGCACAAGGTCCCTAACATCCACCAGCTCCGTGATGTCATCATGGAGGCGTGGAAGAGGACTCCAGTGGCAACCTGTAAAGCTTTGGTGCCCAAGAGGGTTAAGGCAATGCTGAAAAATAATGGTGGCCACACAAAATATTGACAATTTGGGCCCATTTTGGACATTTTCACTTACGGTTGTACTCACTTTGGTTGCCAGCGGTTTAGACATTAATGGCCGTGTGTTGAGTTATTTTGAGGGGACAGCAAATTTTCACTGTCCTACAAGCTGAACACTCACTACTTTACATTGTCCTTTCTTCAGTGTCACATGAAAAGATATAATAAAATATTTACAAAAAATGTGAGGGGTGTACTCACTTTTGTGAGATAGCATAGGCGTGCACAGCCCATTGCATTAGGGTGTGCACCCCAAAACTCAAACACATATGCATGTGTGTGCATGTGTATATATACTGACAGTGTCAGTAGGGCAGTGGACGGAGTCAGTAGTTTTTATTTTTATTATTTTATTTATTATTTTTTACAGTTTTATTATTTTTATTTTACTATTTTTTTAGAAGCCCCATTAGGGGGCCCTAGTGAAATGTCAGGGGTCTAAATGGGGAATCTGCGCCACATGGGGTGATTAGGGTGTGCTCAGGCACACCTGGCACACCCTATGCGCACGCCTATGTGAGATAGTGTGTGTGTGTGTATATATATATATATATATATATATATATATATATATATATATATGCCGGTAATATATTCAGATAAAAAAATATATTCCACCATACAGCAAATCCTTGTAGCCTAACGAAAACACAGAGTGCCACCACCTTAATTAAAATGCACACTCACCAGACCATAAGCTGTAACAGGTACAGCATGTTTATCAGACACAAATTCTCCCCAGGTGTATGCACTTTCACTCCTTAATCCCTCTTCTTAGGCCCCTTTCACACCTGCGGACTGTTCCTTTCATCAGTTCAGTCACATTTCAAAGGAAAATGGATGAAGTTTACATCACCTTGTCATCAGTTTTTACATCCTCCAGCTAGAGTCCTTAAAGTGGTTGTAAACCCATATTAATTTAAAAAAAAAAAAACCTGCAACACAAAGGCATACTAGCTCATTATGAAATACCTTCGATCGAAGCTGTTGCAGCGGTCCCCGTACACCGATGTGGCCGGCGACATGTCTCCCAGGGTTATTTCCGGGTTCATGGGCTCCAGTGCTGTGATTGGCTGGAGCCGTGATGACTTCACTCCCGCACATGCGCGCGAAAGCCGCCGGTTACAGCACAGGCCCTTTAGAAACGGCTGATGATGTTTTTTTTCCCGATGATGACGCGGTGGCCGGCTTCCTAACCCTTTGCTTAGCATTTAGCTATATACTGTGAAAATAAAGAGCGCAAATCTTACATCTTAATCGGCAGCATATGCTGACAATAGGTGAATGCCTAATAGCCAATGCCAAATGAGCATGGTTGTTACCATAATATTAATGCCTCAAATGCAAAACATTATTGTATAGAATAAAAAGAATCAAACATTAGTAATTGTATATTCTATGGATGATTGAGCTCAGCTCTGTAGCGTAGTGGTATGACCTGCTACCTTCAAAGGTTCAAGCCATGGGTGCAAATCCCACCGATGGTATTACCTAGTAAAAAAAGTTGCATTGTACTCAGCAGCATAATTAGCCAATGCACATCAGTTCGGTTGATTCCATAATTTTAACTCTTCAAATGCATGCAATGGTATGTAAGTATTCAATAATATTATGGTGTGGAATTTTAAAAAAACGGCTATTCAAAAATCAAGACAAAAAACAGCGTTCGCCCCCCCCCCCCCCAGTCCATACCAGGCCCTTCAGATCTGGTATGTATTTTAAGGGGAAACCCACACCAAAATTCAACAAAAAAATTGACGTAGGGTCCCCCCAAAATCCATACCAGACCCTTATCCGAGCATGAAGCCTGGAGGTCAGAAAAAAGGGGGGGGGACAAGCGAGTGAGTGCCCCCCCTCCTGAACCGTACCAGGCCACATGCCCTCAACATGAGGAGGGTGCTTTGGGGTCTCCTCCAAAGCACCTTGATGGGGACAAGAGTCTCTTCCCGACAACCCTGGCTGGTGGTTGTCAGCATCTGCGGGCGGGGGGGCTTATCAGAATCTGGAAGCCCCTTTTACCAAGGGGACCCTCAGATCCCATCCTCCCCCATGTGAATGAGTATGGGGTATATCGTAACCCTACCCATTCATCAAAAAAAGTAGTGTAATGTGACAAAAGACAATAGCCAGTTTTTGACAAGTCCTTTATTAAAAATGTTGTCTCCTTCCTCCTGCTTCTCCTTCCCCGCTTCTTTCTCTGGTCTTCTCCTTCTTCCTTCGGTCTTCCTTTACCTTCTTCTTCCCCCCGATCCTTCTTCCGCTCTTCTTCTTCTTCCTCCTCTCCCACGGCTCCAATCACTGACCCGCTGAGGATCCAAAAACAACCCTCCTCTGACACTGCAGCCCACCGATCTGTCCGCTTCCATGGCACACATGTCATATATAACTAGGGGGCTTGGCCACCGTATGGCCTCAATTGGAGACCCTGCCCCCTAGTGTAAATTCATGGACCCATCATGACCCAGGCAGTGAAATCACAAGGGGCGGCATCTGAATGACGTCATCCACCCCATCGCATCATCAGAGGAGGTTCGTTTTTTGAATCTTCAGCAGGTCGGCAGCGGCAGAGGAAGCAGAAGGAGGAGACCAGAGGAAGAAGAAGCGGGGAAGACGAAGCCGGAGGAAGACCGAAAGAAGAAGGAGAAGACCAGAGGAAGAAGTGGGGAAGGAGAAGCCGGATTAAGACCGGAGGAAGAAGCGGGGGGAAGAAGACATTTTTAATAAAGGACTTGTCAAAAACTTGCTAGTGTCTTTTGTCACTTTACACTACTTTTTTAGTGAATGGGTTGGGGTACGATGTACCCCATATCCATTCACATAGAGGGAGCCGCGATCTAAGGGCTGGTAAAGGGGGCTTCCAGATTCTGATAAGCCCCCCACCCGCAGATCCTGACAACCAATGGCCAGGGTTGTCGGGAAGAGGCTCTTGTCTCCATCAACATGGCCCGCCGTTTTTTTAACTTCTTTTTTTTTTTTTTTTATCTATATTGCTGGGAGCCAGCAATACATTACAGCCATGAGCAAGTTTGAATGACATTTTTTCCTTTAGAAATATCATTTTGCTGCAGTACTGTTCTACACATCGCACAGATATTTAAAGGAATATTTCATTTTTATTGTTTCACTTTAAGCATTATTAAAATCAGAAAAATTGATCGTTTTAAAAACTTTTTTTTGCATTGATACATGTCCCCCTGGGCAGGACCCAAGTCTCCATACACTTTTTATGGCAAATAACATGCAAGCCTTCAATGAGGACTTTGGATTTTGCAGGTTCAAGCCCCATTGACTTCAACTATTCTCACTTATGCCGATTTGACAGGCATGTTCGCCGGCAATAGCGTGATTTTCCATTTTGCCCAGTTGAAGTCTTATTTGGCTTAATTGGGCGCTATTTTCATGTACCGTGGGATTGCATATTCGCGCTATAGTAAATGACCCCCTATTTGTTGTTTTATTTGCCGCTGCCATTTGAGCTGCGATTAATATATGAGAGTTCCAGTGCCTTGCAAAAATATTCACCCCCTTGGCATTTTTCGTGTTTTGTTGCCCCACAACCTGGAATTAACATGGATTGTTTGAGGATTTGCATCATTTAATTTACAGAACATGCCCACAACTTTGAAGATGTTTTTTTTTTATTGTGAAGCAAACAACAAATACGACAAAATAACAGAAAAAGTCAATGTGCATAACTATTCACCCCCCTAAAAGTCAATACTTTGTAGAGCCACCTTTTGCGGCTATCACAGCTCCAAGTCGCTTTGGATAAGTCTCTATGAGCTTGCCACATCTTACCACTGGGATTTTTGCCCATTCCTCCTTGCAAAACTGCTCTAGCTTCTTCAAGTTGGATGGTTTCTGAACAGCAATCTTTAAGTCTGACAACAGATTTCTATTGGATTGAGGTCTGAGCTGTACATGTTTCCGCTTAAACCACTCAAGTGTTGCTTTAGCAGTGTGTTTGGGGTCATTGTCCTGCTGGAAGTTGAACCTCCGTCCTAGCCTGAAATCACACACAGAGTGGTACAGGATTAGCTCAAGAATATCCCTGTATTTAGCACCATCCATCTTTCCCTCTGACCAGTTTCCCAGTCTCGACTGCTGAAAAACATCCCCACAGCATGATGCTGTCACCACCATGTTTCACTTTGGGGATGGTGTTCTTTGGGTGATGTGATGTGTTGAGTTTGCACCAGACATAGCGTTTTCTTTCATGGCCAAAAAGTTAAATTTTAGTCTCATCAGACCAGAGCACCTTCCTCCATACATTTTGAGAGTCTCCCACATGCCTTTTCGCAAGCTCAAAACATGCCATTTTGTTTTTTGCTGTAAGTAATGGCTTTCTTCTGGCCACTCTGCCATAAAGCCCAACTCTATGGAGTGTACGGCTTATTGTCGTCCTATGTACAGATACTCCAGTCTCTGCTGTGGAACTCTGCAGCTCCTCCAGGGTTACCTTAGGTCTCTGTGCTGCCTCTCTGATTAATGCCCTCTTTGCCCGGTCCTTGAGTTTTGGTGTGCGGCCGTCTCTTGGCAGGTTTGCTGTGGTGCCATGTTCTTTCCATTTGGTTATGATAGATTTGATGGTTCTCCTAGGGATCATCAAAGATTTGTATATTTTTTTATAACCTAACCCTGACTTGTACTTCTCAATAACATTGTCCCTTACTTGGAGAGTTCCTTGGTCTTCATGGCAGTGTTGGGTTAGTAGTGGCTCTTGCTTAGGTGTTGCAGCCTCTGGGGCTTTTTAAAAAGGTGTGTATAGGTAATTACAGATCACGTGACACTTAGATTGCACACAGGTGGACATCATTTCACTAATTATGTGACTTCTGAAGGTAATTGGTTGCACCAGAGCTTTTTATGGGCTTCATAACAAAGGGGGTGAATATATACGCACATGCCAATTATCAGTTTTTTATTTCTGAAAAATTGTTTTATGTACCGTATTTATCGGCGTATAACACGCACTTTTTTCCCCTTAAAATCAGGGGAAAATCGCGGGTGCATGTTATACGCCGATCCCCTGCGATCCTGACCTGTCAGATCTAAAAAATCGCTGACCGCAATTTGAAAATGGCGCCGCCAGCGCCGAAATACACAGTGCCGGTCCTCGGCTCTTCTCGGCCACTTTCGCTTCACTCAAGCGCCGCCAGAACCTAGCCGAGTACACTCACCGTCACGCCCATCCCGAGTGGAGCCGAAAGTGAACGAGAGCCGCCGAGAAGAGCCGAGGACCGGCTCTGTGTATTTTGGCGCCGGCGGCGCCATTTTCAAATCGCGGTCGGCGATTTTAAAGCTCAGCGAGCTGCAAGGCTGCACTGGGGCAAGGCTGGACTGGGGCAAGGCTGGTCTGGGGCAAGGCTGCACTGGGGCAAGGCTGCAATGGACACTGGGGAAGGCTGCACTGACAAGGCTGCACTGACATGGCTGCACTGACATGGCTGCACTGGCATGGCTGCACTGGCAAGGCTGCACTGGGGCAAGGCTGCACTGAGAAGGCTGCAATGATGGGCATTTAAATGTAAGTTTTTTTCCCTTCAACTTCCCTCCTAAAAGTTTTTTTTTTCCTTAAAATTCCCTCCTAAATTGAGGTGCGTGTTATACGCCGGTGCGTGTTATATGCCGATAAATACGGTATATATGTTTCTAATTTTACTTCACCAACTTAGACTATTGTGTTCTGATCCATCACATATAATTCAGATTAAAAAACATTGAACTAAGGACTGTAATGTAACAAAATAGGTAAAAAGCCAAGGTGGGTGAATACCTTTGCAAGGCACTGTAGGTCTTGTTGTGGTTTAGATAAGGTATTCTATGTTTTTAAGCAAGAATGCATTCTAAGTATTTTTCTGTAAGTCTACAGTATATGGAAAAATGTCTTTAATAGTTTGAAGATTTTTATCCAGAAGTTTTCTATCATGGTACATGTCCACCAAATAGGTAAAGCCGCTGGCAATAATTGTATGAATAAATCCCGCATGCTGGTTGTATCAAAGTCGATCGATGGATCAACTTGGGTACAATCAGAATGCCCATAGATGGTTTGAATCTCGTCTGGTCCCTGTTGAACTGGCTGAGATTCTAAAAATCTATGGCCGACCTAACATGTCCCCTTCAACTGTGCATCTTCGGAAGCATTGTCAGGGTAGCTGGGATTCACATTCAATTTTCTGGAAAAGATTATGTACCATTAAATCATCACCTTAAAACGGAGACTCCACCTAGAAGGGTAAGTTCTGCTTTAAGACCCCCTTTCCCCCTCCTCTTTATGTAATGAAGCTTTTTTGGGGTTTTGACATGTACATGCTCCCACTTCTGCTCCAACTGCCTAGGCAATCCGAGCGGATGTTCTCCTTCCCCCTCTTCCTTCCCAAAGTCTTTTGGGACACGTCACAGGTCCCAGAAGACTGCAGGACTATTCATATGTGGAGCAGCATGCGCAGTGGGCACCTGGCTGTGAAGCTGCAAGCTGGTTGCTGGCGACACAACACTAATGGAAAGAACAGCTGGGGTGAGGACATCGCTGGATCGGGGGACAAGTGAGTGTCTGTTTATTAAAAGTTAGCAGCTACCGTTTTTGTAGCTGCTGACTTTTAATAAACACAGATTTCACAAGAACTCTTCTTTACTGCAGCCTGAGTGTTGGTAGCATTTAGTGAGCATTTGGCAATATGTTTCTATGTTTTTGCCCAAAGGTTAGCCATTTTTGTTTGTTTTACATTTTCCTCTATTTGCCCATAGACATACTGTATATATAGCACCTTTTGTAAGTGCTACAATAGAGTAAAAGTTGTAATAAACCTAAAAACAAAAATTGTATATATTTTGTTTTCTTTTCTTTAGGCTTTTTTTCCCTTTATTTTCACCTGGTGATCCAGTCAGTAACACATTTCCTGTCTTAGGTTGTCTCCACTCTGGATGGGGAGCAACAAACACACCTTTGGACAGCACCACTGTCAATTAGGGGAGAGGGTAGTGTTAGATGCCGTAGCCGCTATACACAGACTTGACTAACAAATCAAAGCTGAAAGAAGTTGTAAAGTCAGAAGGTTTTTTTATCTTAATACATTCTATGCATTAAGATAAAAAGCCTTCTGTGTATAGCAGCCCTCCTAATACGTACCTGAGCCCCATCTCTGTCCAGCGATGCCCACAAGTGTCTCAGCCGTCCGAGACTCTCCCTCCTGATTGACTGAGACACAGCAGCGGTGCCATTGGCTCCCGCTGATGTCAATCAAAGTCAGTCAGCCAATCAGGAGAGAGAGATAGTGGGGCGGGGCCTCAGCTCTGTGTCTGAGGGGCAAAGAGCACAGAAGAGTGACCCGAGAAGAGGAGGTTCGGGGCTGCTCTGCGCAAATCGACTGCACAGAGAAGGTAAATATAAAATGTTTGTTATTTTTATTTAAAAAATTTGACTTTATAATCACTTGAAGTCCAACTAACACTCTTTAGGCAGTTACAGCAACAGTTTATTTTTTCTTTTGGAATAAAAGTTTTACATAAATGAAGAAAAGCTGATCATTGTAAGAACCCCTGTCAGTGGTAAATGGTTTGTCTCAATCTTCTAAATGCCACTTTTGCTTGACAGTCTGGTCTATTAAAGAAAAAATAACAGACTCATTGGCCAGATTAGCAGAAAAATAAACTATGATAGGGGGGAGACTCAGAAAAAAAAAAGACTGCGATATTAAAGTGATTGTAAAGTCTCCTTTTTTTCTATAAAAATAATAAACATGTCATACTTACCTGCTCTGCGTAATGGTTTTGCACAGGGCAGCCCAGATCCTCCTCTTCTCGAGACCCTCTTTGGCTCTCCTGGCCCCTCCCTCTTGTCGAGAGCCCCCACAGCAAGCAGCTTGGTATGGGAGCACCAGAGCCGAGCTGCAGCTCCGTGTGTCCATTCAGACAGAGCCCTGGTTCAGCCCCACCCCTCTCTCTAACTGGCTTTGATTGACAGCAGCGGGAGCCAATGACAAAGCTGCTGTGTCTCGGCCAATTAGGAGGGAGAGTCACGGACGACCGAGGCACTCGTGGACATCACTGGACAGAGAGGGGTCTCAGGTAAGTATTAGGGGTGCTGGGGCGGCTGCTGCACACAGAAGGCTTTTTATCTTAAAGTGGAGTTCAACCCAAAAGTCGAACTTCAGCTCATTTGTCCCCCCCGTTCCCCCCCCCCCCGGTGCCACATTTGCCACCTTTTAGGGGGGAGCGGATACCTGTCTTTGAAGGAACCGTTCCCCACTTCCGGGTGACCGGGCCTCGGTGAATTACATCAGCAGCTTGGGTCCTGCCCCCGCCGCCGGGCCAGTAGGAGAGCGCAGCGGTGCCTTGAGCATGCACAGTAGGAACCCAGCGTCAAGCCGTAATGCTTCACTACCCAGTTCCCTTACCAGCAATAGTGGCGGCAGCACCCGACAGCTGATGGAAACATTAGTTGCGGTGCCACACATCAGCTGCAGTGCCGACATTGCTGACATGTAAGTGTCCTATTATTAAAAGTCAGCAGCTGCAGTATGTGTAGCTGCTGACTTTTAATTTTTGCAGACCTCCGCTTTAAAGCATAGAATGCATTAAGATACAAAACCTGCCAATTACTTTAATGCTACTAACAAACTGTATCATGTCATTTTTTTATTTTGACAGATCTTTCTGTTTGATAAAAGTCACTGTCCAGTGTTTTATCTGCAGATTTCAGTATAATTCGGCAGAATGTGGATTTTCATATTCACTTCCCTCTTCCCAGGACTGTATTTTGCTTAATTTCCCCAATGAGAACACAGGGTGAGAGTGTACTAGTAGCAAGGTAGGTATGATGACATAGGTCGACTGGAATACTTGATCACGTCTCATATTTTTAAGTTGTGTTTCATGATGGGATTAAGATCAGGGGCTATGTTAGAGCCTGTGAGCCATCAGAGGAATTCAATAGACTCTGGATGGCAATTTGGGATTTCTAGTAAAGTCTACATTTCCAGTTTTAAGGCCGGCCATACATTATTCTAATATCGGGCAATTCTAATCGTTAATGGACAGGCTGAATGTACCAAGTTGACCAGTACTTGGGTACAACCAGCCTGCCGGATTTTCTTGTGATTATCGCTAGGGGCTCTAACAGTCTATAATCCCTATCTTCTCCCAGCGGGGATGGCTTCCACCATCCCCCCCTGAGAATGCAATGACCTGGGAGAAGGGATTCCCACATCAACACTGTCTGTGTTGATTGGGAAATCTAGCGAATTTCACTCTGTGTATGGCCAGCCTAAGATTATCAACAGCAGTTGAGATGCATGAAAATATTTTATATTGGTATATCTATATCTTGGGCTTGCATTTACTGCTCCCCACATTACTTTTAACCTTGTGATCACATTTTTGTACACGTCTGTGAATTGATGTATGTACTTTTTTACAATAAATCCCGTTTTGACCTGCACCATATGGAGCCTTCTTGTTTTCCATCATCATCATGGTGGTCCAGGTGAGAGCATCTTTTTACACATTATCCACTTCTGGATCGATCCCCAACTGGGTTCCAGTTCTATCAAGTCCCGTGCAGCATTGGACGCCCAGGCTTTGGCCTATACAAGCTCGATTGACCCACTGCCGCTGGCATGTGAGTCCACTCCGTCCGGTAAGAGTATACATCTCATTTTCTTGGTGGAAGATATACTATCTCAGGCATCCTAACGGCCAGTCACATTTTATTCCACTATCTAAGTGTCATCTCATAAGTGGATCCTAAGTCCTTCGCATTTGTGGACATTTGCTCTAATGAGCTCACTATAGTGGTGATTTTACGTTTTTACTGGTTTTCAGTCACTGGACTTTATTATTATTATTTTTTGGTATACTTCACCATTTTTTCAGTATACATTATTATTTTATGTTTATACATCTTCAATGCACTGTATTATGCTGTTTCTTTGATGGTTTTCCAGTGCTACACTGTGTTTTCACATATCTATACCTTCATCAAGTCTATAAAGGATTGTAAGGTGAGGGAATTGCTCTTGAATGGGTTCTAAAGTTCTATAGTCTGGGGAGGGCATTCGTTTTGACTGAGGATATGATCCCAAACCAGGAGAGGTGATGAAGAAGGGTTCAGGTTTGAAGCAAGGAGTTTAGATGTCATAACAGAGGGATGAAATTGGCTGTACTCTTGCATATGAAGCACAGGAACCTAATGAAATTCAGAAATGCAGGCTGCCAGACAGGTGGGTATAAATGCTTTTCAGTTGCAGGGAATCTGTTTTTTTCCCCAAGTAATCTTCCAGAACAGCATATGAAAGCGACTCCACCCACCTGAAACTGGAAACACATCATTTACAATCATAAAAGTCCACAACAGATCAACTGTACCTGTTCATTGTGTTTTCCCAGGCCTAGCATAAAACAAAAAAAAATGGTGGTGGGACTTTGGGAATTGGCATAAATAGATATTTGGATTACCTACTGCTTTTTTTTTCTTTTAAGGTACTTTATTAGTTTTCCAGTAAAGGACAAATAATAAATTGAACAGGTCATATATCAAACAGTTTGAACAGGTATATCACAATAATAAAACCTATTTTTTTAGCAGCTTCACTACAACGCAACCTTCAAGTGCACATGATCCAAATCAAGAGTCTGCATTAGTTTATCAATCAAGAGAAGTCACATCTACATCATTCCCAGAAAGTGACATTCTTGGGATACAATGTCAATTCAGTGGCTTGGTCAGTTTTCCCTATGGAAGAGAAGATTCGGAAAATAAGTCAAGAGATTCTCACCCTTTAGCTGATTCAAGAGACAACCTTAAGGGAAATAGTAGGGGTTCTAGGGATTGACTTCAGAAATTCCAGCAGTGTTCTGGGCATAACTTCACACAAAATCTATCGAGAATTTTCTTCTGCCTTGCTTGGATGTAAAGCAAAGCTTGTTGAATATGGTCACAATGCTGCTGCACATAGTATATTGGTCATTAATCCAGTGGCTGAGAACAGAGAACATCAAACAGGAATGGCTAAGGCAATGACAGAGGAGCCCAATTGCATCATTTGGCAGCACAGGGAACGTGGCCCTCCCCTCTTTGGTTAAAACCTCTTCAGACACAAATGAAGCATAAGCAATAGAGGAATCTGACTGATACTTCAAACCCCAACTCAAAGATCTTCATGTTTTGATACTGTTGGACAATGTAACAGCAGTATCATACATCAACCACCAAAGGGGCACAAGGTCGGATAGGTTAATGATACTTGCAGAAAGGAATTCTACTCTGGGCAGAGGACATCCTGCTGTCAACATCAGTACCTTGCCTTAAAGAGAAGCTGAATTGTCTGGCAGACTTTTTGAGCAGACAGGAGCTCAGACAGTCAGAATGGTCCTTTAACTAGGAAACCTGCAATCTTCTGAAAGTCAAATGGGAGGCTCCAGATAGAGATTTATTTGCTTCAAAACACAAAGAGACTCCAGAGATTCTTTTTACTGGAGGAAAATGATGTCGGTCAAGAACTCGATGTCTTTTAAACCAGGTGGGACCAGCATGGCATATCTATTGATCTATTGGACAATCATGCTTGATCCATTGGACAACCCTGCCTTGTGTCTTGATTGCTGTTGAACCTTGAATTCCTTGCTCCTCCCATGCACGTCCTATATAAGCCTTACCTGTGCACTTCCTGTCGCCAGATTATTGTGGTCTGATCCTGCATACTACATCAGCCTTGTGACCCTGACTACGAAACTCTCCTCCTGCATCGACCTTGGCTTGTGACCTCGACTATAAAACTCTCTCCTGCATCGACCTTGGCTTGTGACCTTGACTACGAAACTCTCTCCTGCACTGACCTTGGCTTGTGAGCCCAACACTGATCATCGGTCTAGCAATTCAGAGGTTCCTATATCTCACAGACCTGAGAACTGAGCTTGCCTGATGTTGTCAGCCATTGGTCTCATTACAGGTATTCTCCTAACAGAATAATCTGACCACAGCATGGAGACTGCCACAACTCCATTAACCCTAAGTGAACATGTTGTTTCGCTTGTTCAACGCTTACAAACACGAGTGCAAGTAGAAGTAATTGAATTGCGAACACAACTTGTGCAGCAACGCCAACAAGCAGCTACTAAGAGTGATTCAAACTGCCTCCCTTTGCCTGATAAATTCAATGGAGATCCTAAACTCTATAGAGGCTTCCTAATTCAATGTCAACTGCACTTTTAGCTGTAACCTTACCGATTTGCAACCCCACACTCCAAGACAGGCTTTATTATATCTCTGTTTGTTGATGAGGCCATGGCATGGGTTTCCCCATACTTGGAGCAAGACCATGAGATTCTAGGAGATTTAGAGGGGTTTGTGACTACCATGAATTAAATTTTCGATGATCTGAATTGCAGCACAACTTCTGAAACTGTTTTACTGAACTTGTGCCAAGGGAGACGTCCTGTTGGTGAATATGCTGCCGAATTACGTCAATGGGTAACTGATACTACAACAGTGCAAATCGCTTTCACTTTAGAAAAGGACTTTCTGAGAATATAAAAGATGAACTATCCAGAATAGATACACCCAATGGTCTTAATGACTTTTTTAAAATGAGCATTAAGATCGATAGACGATTTATGGAGAGGCGATTTGAGAAACAAAGATCTGTTGAGTTTAATTCCTTGTTCAATCTTCAACCAATGGCTAAATCGTTTGCCAGCTAAAAACCTGAACCCAAACCTATGCAGATTGGAGCTCTCAGCTTTGCTGAAAAGAGATGCAGACATGAACTGAATCTTTGCCTCTATTGCGGTCAGTCAAATCACTACGCCCTCAGGCGTCCAAATAAATCAAGACGAACAAGACAAACCATTGCAGCGGCTGGTCAAAGAGAATTGTCCGCATCCAGGGAGCAAGTGGGATCCATTACACAACCCTTGTCTTCCCTAACCCCGGGAGAGAAGGAGATTGTCTGTCATTATACATATTTTATTTTAAGTATCATGCTTAAAAAGAAAGACCAGTTACTCTCCATCTCAGCAATGCTGGATTCTGGGGCTGGTGGTAACTTTTTGGATTTGACGTTCGCGGAAGAAAATGGCATCACCCAAATAGCCAAACCATCCCCAGTACATATGGAGACAGTGGTCAGTTCTCTACTCGCTTTCGGAGTAATCACTCATAAGACCGTTCCTCTGCAGTTAAATATTAAGCCTTAACACCAAGTGTTAATATCTTTCAATCTGATTTCTTCTCCTCAATTTCCTGTTATCTTAGGAATCCCATAGTTATCAATTCACAACCCCACTATTGACTGGCAAGCCAGAAACCTTACTTTTCCTTCTGAACATGGTGACTTACATTGTCAAAAAAGAGACATCTTACCTACTAATATTGGAAGGGGTTTAACCGTCCCTCAACCTCTTCTGCTCGAGCTCCGCTGTTCTTTGTTGAAAAGAAAGATGGAACCCTGTGCCCCTTAGTTGATTACAATGAATTAAATAAAATGATAGTCAAGAATCATTACCCACTTCCATTAATTCCAGAACTATTCGAGAGACTAAGAACAGCAAAGATTTTTACCAAGCTTGTTCTGCGGGGTGCATATAATCTTGTTCACATTCAACCTGGAGATGATTGGAAGATGGCCTTTCAGGCAAGATATGGGCATTATGAATCCCTAGTAATGCCCTTTGGACTCTGTAATGCACCAGCTACCTTTCAACATTTTATAAATGATATTTTCAGAGACTTGTTAGACCAATTTGTGGTGGCTTATCTGGAATCATGGGGATCATGTCCACCGGGATCATGTCGGTACTGTCTTAGTACAACTATGACAAAATAAATTATATATTAAATTGGAAAAATGTGATTTCAAACAGACCCATATACAGTTTCTGAGCTACATCATCTCTCCTGAAGGGCAAGATGATGTAGCCCAGAAACATCCAAGCCATACTAGACTGGCCTACCCCCAAGAACATAAAGGATGCGCAAAGGTTCTTGGGGTTTTACCAGAGATTTATTAAAAAAATTTCAAAAATTGTGGCCCACATTACTCATGTGACAAGGAAGGAGGCACGCTTCCAGTAGTCCACAGAGGCAGAAATGGCTTTCTCACATCTGAAAACCTTATTCACCACTGCACCTATACTGGTACATCCTAATCCAGAACTTCCCTTTATAGTAGAAGTAGATGCCTCCAATACAGCCATTGCAGTTCTTTCTCAGAGAATTGGCGAAAAAATGTGCATTTTATTCCTGCCAAATGATAACTGCAGAACAGACCTATTATATCAGCAACACGGAACTTTTAGCAATAAAGAAAGCCTTCACTGAATGGAGACAGCTTCTGGAGGGCACCACGCATCCTGTAACTGTCCTTACTGACCACAAAAATCGCAAAGAGGCTCAATGCAAGGCAGGCAAGATGGACTCTTTTTTTTCAAGATTCAATTTTGTTATTTCTTACAGACAGGATGTAAAAATGGAAAAGCAGATGCTTTGTCGAGAATTTCGAGAATGTCTGGTGACTCTTCTACTGACTTAGAACCAATAAGTACTATCTTACAAGACAGACACTTTTTGGGAGTAAAGTACCCTGCAGAAAAATTAAAGAAACTTATGATAGGGACCCACTCTTTAACCGCTTACCTACCGGCTCACGCCGATATACGTCGGCAGAAGGGCACGTACAGGAATATTAACGTACCTGTAACTTTAAGAAGCGGCTTGCGGTAAACAAGAATTTACCTGTTCTGCCTAGTGACACTGATCATCGCTCACGATTATAGGGAGCAGCAGGGATGAGCCCTGCGAACGGACCGAAAATTCGCACGAACGTTAGAACCCCATTGACGTCTATGGGACTCGAACGTTCGAAATCAAAAGTGCTAATTTTAAAGGCTAATTTGCATGGTATTGTCCTTAAAAGGGTTTGGGGACCCGGGTCCTGTCCCAGGGGACATATATCAATGCAAAAAAAAGTTTTAAAATGGCCGTTTTTTCGGGAGCAGTGATTTTAATGATGCTTAAAGTAAAAAAAAAAAAATCGAAATATTCCTTTAAATATCGTACCTGGGGGGTGTCTATAGTATGCCTGTAAAGTGGCGCATGTTTCCCGTGCTTAGAACAGTCCCTGCATAAAATTACATTTTTAAAGGAATAAAAGTCATTAAAAACGGCTTGCGGCTTTAATGTAATGTCTAGTCCTGGCAATATGGATGAAAATCAGTGAGACAAACGGCATGGGTACCCCCCAGTCCATTACCAGGCCCTTTGGGTCTTGTATGGATATTAAGGGGAACCCCGCACCCAAGTTAAAAAAAGGAAAGGCGTGGGGCCACCAGGCCCTATATACTCTGAACAGCAGTAAACAGGTGGTGGAAACAAGACAGGGACTGTAGGTTTGTTGTTAAGTAGAATCTGTTTGTAATTTTGAACTGGTACATTTTTAACGTGTTTAGCTCCAGCCAAAAAATCTATTTTAAGCTTTTTGGAAAACATAGGGAAGGGTTATCACCCCTGTGACATTTGTTTTGCTGTCTGTACTCCTCTTCAGAAGATTTCACCTCACTTTTTGCCCCAATGACAAATGTTTTTTGAAAATTTGGGGTTTTTAGTGAAACAAGGATTGGTGATAAAGCATCAGTGGAAAGGAGAAACATTTTTCCCATATTAACTATTAGAGGAGAGAATTTACCTTCCTAGGGGTAGATTTCATCTCACTTCCTGTTGTCTCCTTCCGTTTGCAAGTAGGAGTCCAGGCAAAAAATCTATTTGAAGCTTTTTGGAAAGCATAGGGAAGGGTTATCACCCCTGTGACATTTGTTTTGCTGTCTGTGCTCCTCTTCAGAAGATTTCACCTCACTTTTTGTCCCAATGACAAATGTTTTTTGAAAATTTGGGGTTTTTAGTGAAACAAGAATTGGTGATAAAGCATCAGTGGAAAGGAGAAACGTTTTTCCCATATTAACTCTCAGAGGAGAGAATTTCCCTTCCTAGGGGTAGATTTTATCTCACTTCCTGTTGTCTCCTTCCGTTTGCAAGTAGGAGTTGTTTGTAAGTTGGATGTTTGAAAGTAGGGGCCTGCCCTATATACTCTGCAGAAATTGGGGACTTAGGTGTTGGTGTTGCCACAACACTGTAAGCCTTTACAGGGCCCTTCTGTGAAATATTAGATCAAGAATTGTAATTAAATGCCCCTGTTGAACAGGGCCAGAAAAACTGGGCCTTTGGTGGTGGTGCTGGTGCCACAACACTGTAAGTCCTCGCAGTTACTCTTGGTGGGCGCAGAAATGGGCCCTGCTGTGAAATATTAGATCAAGAGTTCTAATTACATGTCCCTGTTGAACAGGGGTAGAAAAATTGGGCCTTAGGCACTGGTGCTGGTGCCACAACACTGCAACCCCTCACAGATACTCTAGTTGGAGCGCAGGAACTAGCCCTGCTGCAAAGAATTTCATCAAAAATTGTAATTACACGCCCCTGTTAAACAGGGGCTGAAAAATTGGGCCTTAGGCTCTGGTGGGGGTGCCCAGAACCAAAAATGTTCTTACAAGCTATTAGCATGATCATTGAGGAGGAAGAGGATAATTACTCAACATAACAGGATAGTCACTCAGCATCAGCATAGGCAGTCTTTGAAGGGATCTGACATTTCAAAAAAAATTATTCGGTTACATCAGCATCAGGTGCTTGGTAGCTGGTGGTGATCCAAGACTGATTCATTTTTATGAAGGTCAGTTGATCGACAGAAAGGAGGGGGGGGGGGCGCTTACCAGATACGTTGGACCCCTAATACGGGGGTCTTACGAGCCCACAGATGCCGGATCAGGCAAGCAGGAACAGCTGGTCTTGTTAGCAGATTCCGATCCGTTTCAGGTCCCTCACAGGCAATGGGAGTACCATGGAAAAGACAGTGCAGATATGTTGTAAGGGTCCAACGTATCTGGTAAGCGCCCCCCCCCCCCCCTCCTTTCTGTCGATTTTGCCTCGACCAGGGAGATGTTTTTCATTTATTGAAAGAATGACTTTATACACAAAAAAATTTGCACTGAATAATTGTTTTTTCAGGACTGATTGACCTTTCCAGGACTCTATTCAATCACTAGGGTTGTGCGGTATCTGAATATACATTCTTATTTATTGATTTATTTATCCCTGATCATGGCCCACTGGCATGGGGAAAAAAAACAAGCTCCCCTGACCCTGTCCTGGTGCCATAGTCGCACAGGTACTCATTGATGGCCCTCTGCTGTGTGTGCAGCCGCTGCAGCATGGCCAACGTTGAGTTCCACCTGGTGGGCATGTCACAGATTAGGCAGTTCTTGGGCAGGTTAAATTCCTTTTGGACGTCTGCCAGCCGAGCACTGGCATTATATGACCAGCAGAAATGCACACAGACTTTCCTGGCCTGCCTCAGGACATCCTGTAAGCCCGGGTACCTGCCCAAGAACCGCTGCACCACCAAGTTAAGGACGTGAGCCAAACAGGGCACATGGGTCATTTGTCCCTGTCAGAGGGCGGAGAGGAGGTTGGTGCCATTGTCGCAAACCACCATTCCTGCCTTAAGTTGGCGTGGCGTCAACCACCTCTGAACCTGCCCCTGCAGAGCTGACAGAACCTCTGCCCCAGTGTGGCTCGTGTCCCTCAAGCACACCAGCTCAAGCACCGCATGGCATCTTTTGGTCTGCGTACTTGCATAGCCCCTTGAACGCCTACGGAGCACCGCTGGTTCCGAGGACAAAGCACAGGAAGAGGCCATGGAGGAAGAAGAAGAGGAGGGGGTGGAGGAGAGAGGTGTGTCAGAATCACCAGTAGTGGCATTTTGGAGGCGTGGTGGCGGAACAACCTCCAACACTACTGCACCTTGTCCTGCATCCTTCCCAGCTGCCAGCAGAGTGACCCAGTGCGCCGTGAAACTTACGTAACATCCCTGTCCAGGCCTGCTGGACCATGAGTCAGCGGTAATATGCATCTTACCGCTGACCACCCTGTCCAGCGAGGCCAAGACATTGCCTTCCACATGCCGGTAGAGAGCCGGAATCGCCTTCTGTGAGAAAAAGTGGCTTTTGGGAACCTGCCGCTGAGGAACCGCACATTCCACAAACTCACGGAAGGGGGCAGAGTCTACCAACTGAAAAGGTAGCAGTTGAAGTGCTAGCAATTTTGCCAAGCTAGCATTCAACCGCTGGGCATGTGGATGGCTGGGAGCGAACTTCTTTCTGCGGTGCAGCAGCTTGGGCAGGGAAATTTACCTGGTACAATCTGACGTCGGTGTACTGATAGTAGATTGCCCGCAAGTACTTGGCTGTGACACACCTAATTCTACACCTTCATTCCTCTCAGTTCAGGTCTCAGAGAGGACTGACGGTATAGTGGGGTTGGAGATCCCAGCTGATGAGGAGCAAGGAGAGGTCCTCTTTGTTCTTTGGTGTGGGTCTTTTAGGTACGCTTGCCAACTAACTGCATGGCAGGTCAACATATGTCTGGTCAAGCATGTGGTGCCCAAGCGGGAGATGTTTTGGCCACGCGAGATACGCTTGAGACATATGTTACAAATAGCAGCGGTGCGATCTGATGCACTCGTCTCAAAAAAGGCCCACACCAAAGAACTTTTGGAATAACGTGCAGAGACAGCAGCGCCCTGCACATGCAGAGCTCTGAGGTGTGATGCAATCAGTGTGCTGTCCTTAGGCTGACCCCTGGAATGCATCCTGCCTCGTTGGTGATGTGCCTCCTACTCCTCCTCCTCTCTCCTATCAGGCACCCACGTTGAGTCAGTGACCTCATCATCCCCTCCCTCCTCATCACTGGAGCAAACCTGGCAGTATGCTGCAGCAGGGGGAACATGACTGCCAGATTGCTGTCCTTCTTGGGCACCCCATCTGTCCGTGCTCACATTACTGCCTTCATCTAGCTCAGTATCATCATCAGAGCTTTCAAAACGCTGGGCATCCTCCTGGAGCATGTACCCAACACTGTGGTCAAACAGTTCGAGGGACTCCTCAGGAGGACATGGTGGGGCTAGGGAAGGAGTCACTGATGCCATTGAGCCGAGGGAAGAGGCCGCATTGGCAGCTGCTTTGTCAGACAAAGTACCCTGATCCTGGGTGAGAGAGGATGAGGAGGATGAGGACGGCTTGGTCATCCACTCGACCAAGTCTTCCGCATGTTGCGGCCCAACATGGCCAGCTGCTGATGAGGATGCACCGTGTCCACGACCAGCACTGTTGCCTCTAGACACAGAGCTTGCTTGCCCTCTTTTATTGGCTTGTTTGCCTCTCCTCGTTGGCTATCCAGACATACTATTGGCCTGCAGAGAGCTGCACAAAACTGGGATATATATATATATATATATCGATTATACTGCAGCTAGCAGAATCAACTGCCTGCCTGTAGTATTATTAGTATGATAACCCCTGCACTTGTCTTCAGGTTGCTATACTGTAGGTCAGACTGTGCAGGGTACACAGTACAGTAGCTGGAAATACTTCAATGAGCCTACACAAGCACCTGGCTGCAGGTTGCTATACTGTAGGTCAGACTGTGCAGGGTACACAGTACAGTAGCTGGAAATACTGTAAAAACACCTGCCTGCCTGTCAGTATATTAGGAAGAGAATAACAGGATCTAGCTAAACTGAATACAGTGTATATATATATATATATATATATATATATATATATACACAACACCTGGGATGCATATATATACACAATACACTGTAACTGCAGCTAACTGACTTGACCTGCCTACTCTATCTAACTTAAATCAAATGACACTGTCTGTCTCTCTCTCTCTCTCTCTCTCTATCTCTGAACGCCGGAACACACTACACAGGGCCACCGTGCAGGCGGCCTAATATAGTGTGGGGCCTGTATTAAACCCCCTGAGCCATAATTGGCCAAAGCCTCCTTGGCTTTGGCCAATTATGGCTCTCTGTTCAGACGGCGCTGTGATTGGGCAAGAATGTGGGTCATAGTGCATGCTTGGCCAATCATCAGCCAGCAATGCACTGCGATGCCGCAGTGAATTATGGGCCGTGACGCTCCACTCGAATTTGGCGCAAACGGCCCATATCGTTTGTAATTCGGCGAACGACCGAACACACGATGTTCGAGTCGAACATGGGTTCGACTCAAACACGAAGCTCATCCCTAGGGAGCAGTGATCAGTGTCGTGTCACACATAGCCCATCCCCCCACAGTTAGAATCACTCCCTAGGACACACTTAACCCCTACAGCGACCCCTAGTGGTCAACCCCTTCACTGCCAGTCACGTTTACACAGTAATCAATGCATTTTTAATCGCACTGATCGCTGTATAAATGTGAATGGTCCCAAAATAGCGCCAAAAGTTTCCGATCTGTCCGCCATTATGTCGCACTCAGGATAAAAATCGATGATCACCACCATTACTAGTAAAAAAAATTATTAATAAAAATGCTATAAAACTATCCTCTATTTTGTAGACGCTATAACTTTTGCGCAAACCAATCAATAAACGCTTATTGCGGGGGGGGCGTGGTTTCCGCATGGCGCTAGTTGGACGTGTCTAAGCAGAGCTCCGTCCCAGCCTAGGCCTAAATACCTCTGGCAATGCCTGCAAAAGCCGCTAAATCCAGAACGAACACGGGTAAAAGGTCCGGGAGAGGTACCGCAATCTCAATCTCCTCCTCGGGCTCCATTAAAAGGTTCCTAGCCGCGGAGAAGCACAGTCCCGGAGCGCGGCCTTCACAGGCCAGAGCCTCGAGGTCCTGTGGATCTCGCTCCAAGCACACAGTGTCACCGCGAGAGAGCTCATCCGCTGGCTCCGAGCTGTCATCGCTGGTAAGCCGACTAAAAAAAGGGAGATGGCTGGGATGTTCCGTAGCCTTGAGAAATCACTCAAGAAGGACATAGCAGCAGTTCGCTCTGATATGTCACACCTGCTAGAGAGAGTTGAGGAAACTGAGAGGCGGCAGGACTCACAAGCAGCCGCCATTAAGGAGCTGCAGACTGCTGTACAAAGGCTTGCACTGGCTCACGGCTCCTCTCTCTAAAAATTAGAGGATTTAGAAAACAGGAATCGCAGGAACAATCTGCATATTCGTGGATTACCTGAAGCGACTAAAGACCCTGATCTTGAACCCACGATTCGTGGCATCCTAAACACTATCTTGGGAAGATCGGTCACTGACCCCCTACGCTTTGACCAAGTCCACAGAGCACTACGCCCACGCAACTTGGCCACAGACCTGCCCATGGATGTGGTCTGTCGCTTACATTTCTTTGAGGAAAAGAATGCCATCATGCTCAAACTACATGGTACTCCAAGCATTGATTTTGACAGCACCACCTTCAGTATATTTCCGGATCTTTCCAAAGAGACACTTGAATGTCGCAGAGCCCTCAAACCACTCCTGGATCAATTGAGAGGGAATGGAGCCACATACAGATGGGGCTTCCCTGCCTGCCTCATTGCTACGAAAAATGGCCGCTCCTCCACCTTGAGATTACCGGAAGATATCCCAGCCTTCTTTTGTGAAATTGGAATTCCTCCGGTTAATCTCCCTGGGTGGCACGACATGCTACCAGAATTTTCCGTTCTACTGGATCCTGCTTGGAAAAGCACAGCTCCTAAAAAGAAGCGTACCAACACCCCGGGCTCCTCTCCCGCATTTCTCATTTATCACACATGCTCTGCATTTAGGGAAAGGCAGTAACTTTGTTGTTTGTTCTGTTACTGTGTTATTTCCAACACAATGAAGCCAAGGCTTAAATGCAGCTATCCCACTATTTATGGACCGCAGACGCCCATTTATGTCCTCATTCTATGTACTGACTTTATCTTCTTTTTAGTTACTTACATAGTTTACCCCATGCCAGAGGATTGTACGTTTATGTTTTAATTGTGTTATTTTTAAGGCCGGGCCTGGACGAGTTCCCCAGGCTCCCCCGAACATGAGTGGTACATACTCATATGACAAAACCAACGTCCCCTCCGTCTCCTCTTGGGGTTGGTGGAGGTGAATGGCCCCTGTGATTTTAGTGGTGACCTCCTTTCCGGGGCCACCCGGGTCGCTCGCCCCCACAGACCCCCACGGGAACACGGCGATATTTTGCATGACTCTAAAATGTTTCCCAATGGTCTGAATGCCTTATTTTCGGTGTTTTACCTAAATGTCTCCACTTCTCCTCCCTTACTTTTCCTTTCATTCCCCACCTCTTTTCTGTCTTCTTTTAATTTCTGCTGGTACAGATTGCACCACAGGCTAGAGACGCGCATCCCAATTTCCCAATGGCTACTTTAAACATCATCTCCTATAATGTTAGGGGTTTAAACCATGCAACCAAAGTGTTAAGAGAATTAAATCAAGCCTCCGGCTCTATTGTGTTTCAAGAAACGCATCTTACACATATTACTCCGGTTAGGCTTTCCTCTCCTCATTTCCCAAAATGGTATTACAGTCTTTCTGACACAAATGAAGCCAAAGGTGTAGCCATTGGGTTCAGTGGAAATGTGTCCTTTCAGCTTGAGGAGATGATGTCAGATACCCATGGTAGGTTTTTATTCTTGAGGGGCTCTATAGGCAACACCCAGTGCACACTGGCAAACATTTACTGTCCGAATTATAACCAACCTTCTTTTATGTCTGAAGTACTGTCAAAACTGGTAACTTTCACAAAGGGAATCACTATCCTAGCAGGCGACATTAATATGCCACTAGACCCTATTTTAGACACGTCTCAGGGTCGTTCCAACATACCATATAAACGCTTAGCTTTCATCAAGAAAAGACTACATGAACTTCAGCTAATTTATGCCTGCCGTACCCTCCATCCCGAAGATAAGGACTACTCCCTATGCTCTAAAACACATCACTCTTATTCTAGAATTGATAACATCTTCCTTGATCACTTCCACCTACCCTTCTTGAAATCAACATCAATAGGTACGGCCTCATTATCTGACCATGCCCTGGTTTCTATCCGCATAACTATCCCCTCTCTACCCAAACGCTCCACCAATTGGAAACTCAACGACTCCCTCCTGTCTAACCCGGTCGACGCATCCACTTTGGCCATCGCCATGAAACAATACTTTGCAGAGAATGGGTCTTCAAACACAACTCCCTCTTTGCTTTGGGAAGCACATAAGGCCACAATGAGGGGTAAGCTTATTGAGTTACGTACTAGGAGGAAGAGAGAACAGGGCCAGCAACTTAATGACTTAATAGAGCAAATAGCAGACCTTGACAGACAACACAAACTATCCCTACATAAATCACATCTAGAAGCCCTAATGCAGAAAAGAGAAGAACTTAAAATATTACTAAACTCTCAAAATAAAAGACACTTTCAAATTTTCTTCCAAAAACTATATGAATGTGGTGACAAACCAGGCAAGCAACTAGCACGCTCCATTCGAGCGAAGAAATCAGCTTCTTTTATCTCTAAAGTCAAATTCTCCTCGGGAGAAATAGCCCACTCCTCCCCTTAAAAAAATGGCCGCTCCTCCACCTTGAGATTACCGGAAGATATCCCAGCCTTCTTTTGTGAAATTGGAATTCCTCCGGTAAATCTCCCTGGGTGGCACGACATGCTACCAGAATTTTCCGTTCTACTGGATCCTGCTTGGAAAAGCACAGCTCCTAAAAAGAAGCGTACCAACACCCCGGGCTCCTCTCCCGCATTTCTCATTTATCACACATGCTCTGCATTTAGGGAAAGGCAGTAACTTTGTTGTTTGTTCTGTTACTGTGTTATTTCCAACACAATGAAGCCAAGGCTTAAATGCAGCTATCCCACTATTTATGGACCGCAGACGCCCATTTATGTCCTCATTCTATGTACTGACTTTATCTTCTTTTTAGTTACTTACATAGTTTACCCCATGCCAGAGGATTGTACGTTTATGTTTTAATTGTGTTATTTTTAAGGCCGGGCCTGGACGAGTTCCCCAGGCTCCCCCGAACATGAGTGGTACATACTCATATGACAAAACCAACGTCCCCTCCGTCTCCTCTTGGGGTTGGTGGAGGTGAATGGCCCCTGTGATTTTAGTGGTGACCTCCTTTCCGGGGCCACCCGGGTCGCTCGCCCCCACAGACCCCCACGGGAACACGGTGATATTTTGCATGACTCTAAAATGTTTCCCAATGGTCTGAATGCCTTACTTTCGGTGTTTTACCTAAATGTCTCCACTTCTCCTCCCTTACTTTTCCTTTCATTCCTCACCTCTTTTCTGTCTTCTTTTAATTTCTGCTGGTACAGATTGTACCACAGGCTAGAGACGCGCATCCCAATTTCCCAATGGCTACTTTAAACATCATCTCCTATAATGTTAGGGGTTTAAACCATGCAACCAAAGTGTTAAGAGAATTAAATCAAGCCTCCGGCTCTATTGTGTTTCTCCAAGAAACGCATCTTACACATATTACTCCGGTTAGGCTTTCCTCTCCTCATTTCCCAAAAATGTCAAAGGGGCCTTAGATACCCTCACTCCGTCAGAGAAACGCTCACGTATCCTAACCTACCTGAAACAAGCTACTTTACCTAAATTATCCCGCAAAACTCTCAATCAGTTGAAGTCTGACTTCACAATGGAGGAGTTTCAAGCAGTGCTAAAAAATACTCCATCGGGTAAAGCACCTGACCCAGACAGTTATACTGCAAAGTATTATAAGACCTTTAGTGACATACTACTACCCAGACTTACATCTTATGCTAACTCTATTTCCAAAACCTCAGCATACCGCCCAGAATCTCTGTCAGCCCATATCACTATTATTCCCAAACCTGGTAAGGACCCTACTCTCTGTGGCAGCTACCGCCCCAAATCCCTACTGAATCTAGACATCAAGCTTATCGCTAAAGTCATGGCCAAAAGACTCTTACCTCTTCTCCCTAACTGGATCTTGGCAGATCAAATCGGATTCATCCCAACCAGAGAGGCCAGGGACAATTCTCTACGTACCCTTTCACTCATTCACCACGTCCGGAGGTGCTCCCAATCCACTCTTCTCCTATCTACTGATGCTGAAAAAGCTTTTGACAGGGTGGACTGGGACTTCCTTAAGACGACGCTCAAATATTTTGGCCTTGGCCCCAAAATGTTTTATCGCATTTCCTCCCTGTATTCACACCCAACGGCCCAAATCAGAATTAACAGTACGCTGAGTGACACTTTAACACTACACAACTGAACTAGGCAGGGATGCCCTCTATCCCCTTTATTGTTTTCTATTTCCCTTGAACCTTTCTTAGCACATATCAGGCACAACAATAGCATTCATGGAATTAAAGTGGGCACTAGAATACACAAGTACGCTCCATACATGGATGATATTCTCTTTTTCATCCAACAACCACATATCTCCCTTCCGAATATTATGTCAGCCTTCCAAACCTTCCAAACACTTTCTAATTTCAAAATAAATTTATTCAAATTAGAAATTCTCAATATTAATTTACCTAATTCTACCGCCATGCAATTAAAACCGCAATTTCCCTTTCATTGGAAATCAAACACTCTAAAATACCTGGGTATCCATCTCACACCCAATCTCCACTTTCTTTTTAGATGCAACTACATTCCTCTACTCAACAATATTAAGTCGGACTTAAGACAATGGTCCTGCCTCCTACACTCCTGGTTGGGTAAAATAAATATCATTAAGATTAACATTCTTCCCCGAGTGCTCTTCATCTTTCAAATGTTGCCGCTGGGTGTGCCTATAGGGTTCTTCTCCATCTTACAAACCATGGTGTCCCGCTTTGTTTGGAAGGGCAGACACCCTAGGATCTCCCGAACTGCCCTTTTTCGTTCCAAAAGTATGGGCGGTCTTGCCCTCCCAAACTTTAAGGCGTACTATGAAGCCATTACGCTCTCTAGGATAGCCGATTGGAAGTATGCGAGTAATACTAAGCTATGGGTTCAACTGGAACGGGATCTGAGCGATTCTGACCTGTCTATCACACCATGGATCCCCCGCTCCTCCAGAGCCCTCTCACCCAATACTTTACCGCTAACTACCTCCACGCTTGCAGTTTGGGACTCTATGCATGGAAAATTCTCTTGGGGGTACAACTCCCCTCTACTACCGATTATGAAGAATAGCCTCTTTCTCCCTGGCCGCATGGACAGTGGCTTTAAATCCTGGTCAATGGAAGGCCCTCTTCTCCTTCACCATCTCATTCAATCGAACAACCTCAGACCTCTATCCGGTATATTGGATTCCAAACAGATCACCTTCATGGACAAATGGAGATACAAACAATTACAGCAATTCGTCCGCTGCCTACCTCGCCCAATAACGGAATATACAGGAGCTTACGCCAATTGAATATATATTCTTGCATAAGGACCCACCCCTCCATTGTATTTCACAATTCTACAACTACATAACCCTTCCTATCCGGAATACCTCAACAAATGGGAGTCCGACTTACAATCTAATATCAATGATGACCAGAGAGACAAAATCCTACAGCTGGCTCATGTCTCTTCTGCTTCCTCTAAAACAGCTGAAATGAACTACAAGCTGCTGACAAGGTGGCACTATACCCCGGCTAAGTTACACAGTATGTTCCCCTCCACTTCCTCGCTGTGTTGGAGGAATTGTGGGAACACAGCATCTCACGCACATATCTGGTGGTCCTGCCCAGTTATCCAACCTTTCTGGACAAACATCATCCAACTTATCAATCAAATAACGAGTTAGTCTCTACCCATGGATCCATGGACTATACTTTTGCATAACACCATGGAATCAGTTGGCTCCTACAAACGTTCTCTTACACCACACCTGCTGAACGCTGCTAAAGCGCTCATCCTGGCCATTTGGGGTCAATCTGTTGCTCCTTCGTTGGAAAATTGGATAAAGGCGGTGGAAAATACCTGTCTTATGGAAGAACTTTACCTTTATAGCAAGAGACAAACTTAAGAGTAATACCGCAATCTGGGCCCAATGGACAGAATTCAAAAGTTCCACATCATGTATGGGTCTCATGGTCCCGCACAACAAACTCCCCCTCTCGTATCCAAATGATGCATGGGCATGTAGAAGTAGCTCTAGCCAAAAGCAATGCTATACTAGCATGTAGCCTGCGTTAAGTTGTCTTATGTGGTACATCGCCTACCAGCACTTTTCTACTTTAACTCTCTTTTCCTCACCTTACCACCCCCTCTTTTGCCTTCACCTCACCCCTCCATCGCTCTCAACCCCTTACTGCCTCCCCTCTCCTCTCTCTTTTATCCCCCTTAAAATTATCTACCATTTGTCCAGTTACCTTACTGTTAATATGCATCCACCTGTTACACACTATCCCAGACCCAGGTTACTGTACAAAACTCCTTGCTGTATATCACCCCTGTTATCGACCCTGTGTGTCTTTGGACAGTATAACTGTTATAATTATATGCATATATTGTTGTTACACATCCTTGTAAACTGCTTCTATCGTTTGATTAATAAACAATGATTAAACAAAAAAAAAATAAACGCTTATTTTTTAAACAAAAATATGTAGAAAAATACGTATTGGCCTAAACTGAGGAAAAAAATGTTTTTTTTATATATTTTTTGGGGATATTTATTATAGCAAAAAGTAAAAATGTATCAGTTTTTTCAAAATTGTCGCTATTTTTTTGTTTATAGCGCAAAAAATTAAAACCGCAGAGGTGATCAAATACCACCAAAAGAAAGCTCTATTTGTGGGGAAAAAAGGAGCCCAATTTTGTTTGGGAGCCACGTTGCACGTCCGCGCAATTGTCAGTTGGCAGTGCCGAATCGCAAAAAGTGCTCTGGTCTTTTGCCAGCCAAATGGTCTGGGGCTGAAGTGGTTAACAATCCACCAGGAAATTTGCACATGGACTTTCATGGGAGCCGACGGACCTTTAAAAAAAGAATGTACAGTGAGGACGGAAAGTATTCAGACCCCCTTAAATTTTTCACTCTTTGTTATATTGCAGCCATTTGGTAAAATCATTTAAGTTCATTTTTTTTCCTCACTAATGTACACACAGCACCCCATATTGACAGAAAAACACAGAATTGTTGACATTTTTGCAGATTCATTAAAAAAGTAAAACTGAAATATCACATGGTCCTAAGTATTCAGACCCTTTGCTGTGACACTCATATATTTAACTCAGGTGCTGTCCATTTCTTCTAAGCGGTATGTGTGGAGAAAACCAGGCACTGCTCATCACCTGTCCAATACAGTCCCAACAGTGAAGCATGGTGGTGGCAGCATCATGCTGTGGGGGTGTTTTTCAGCTGCAGGGACAGGACGACTGGTTGCAATCGAGGGAAAGATGAATGCGGCCAAGTACAGGGATATCCTGGACGAAAACCTTCTCCAGAGTGCTCAGGACCTCAGACTGGGCCGAAGGATTACCTTCCAACAAGACAATGGCCCTAAGCACACAGCTAAAGTAATGAAGGAGTGGCTTCACAACAACTCCGTGACTGTTCTTGAATGGCCCAGCCAGAGCCCTAACTTAAACCCAATTGAGCATCTCTGGAGAGACCTAAAAATGGCTGTCCACCAACGTTTACCATCCAACCTGACAGAACTGGAGAGGATCTGCAAGGAGGAATGGCAGAGGATCCACTTATCCAGGTGTGAAAAACTTTTTGAATCTTTCCCAAAAAGACTCATGGCTGTATTAGATCAAAAGGGTACTTCTACTAAATACTGAGCAAAGGGTCTGAATTATTAAGGACCATGTGATATTTCAGTTTTTCTTTTTTAGCAAAAATGTCAACAATTCTGTGTTTTTCTGTCAATATGGGGTGCTGTGTGTACATTAATGAGGAAAAAAAATGAACTTGAATGATTTTAGCAAATGGCTGCAATATAACAAAGAGTGAAAAATTTGAGGGGGTCTGAATACTTTCCGTCCCCACTGTATGTCCCGCAAGAGGCACGACTTAAGATCCTTCAGCTGGTGCATGATTCAAAATCTGCTGGTCACCCTGGAATTAGGAAAATGGTAGACCTCCTTGCTAGTACCTTTTGGTGGCCTTCCTATTGGAAAGATGCAAATGAGTATGTTCTCTCATGTGAAACCTGTGCCCGACACAAAGTACCACGCTCCCTTCCAGGAGGTCTGCTACAGCCACTCCCTGTGCCATCGCGACCATGGGGATCCATTTCCATGGATTTTATTGTGGACCTACCCCATTCCAAAGGATTTACAACTGTCATGGTGGTGGTGGACCGTTTAACAAAGATGGCTCATTTTGTGGCCATCACTAGCATTCCTACAGCTAAAGACACTGCTGAAATATTAATACGAGAAATTTACAGACTGCATGGGCTCCCAAATGAAATAATATCAGATCGAGGAGTCCAGTTCACATCACGACTATGGAAAACATTCTGTTCTACCCTTCTTTGTTTCAACTGCCATCTTCAGGATGACTAGACCGAATATCTACCGTTAGCAGAATTAGCTTACAATAACTCCTGCCGTAGTTCCATCTCTCAAAGCCTATCCTTCGCCAATTATGACTGTCATCCATCTTTTATCCCCGGAATTCCCCTACAGTCATCTTTACCAACTGTAAATGCAAGGGTGTCTGCTTTACAAAATAATCAGGAATTACTGAAGAAGACCTTACACGTAGTTCAAGAATCCTATAAGGAAATTGCAAATAGACATAGACGAACCATTCCTCCCTATTCATTAGGTGATAAGGTCTGGCTGTCCACTAAACACTTACAACTTAAACTTCCTTCTCACAAACTTGGTCCTAAGTTCATTGGACTCTTCAAAGTAATTACACAAATGAATCCTATGGCCTACAAACCTAAACTAAAACCTTCTATGAAGATCCATCCTGTTTTTCATATGGCTCTTTTAAAGCCCCTTAGAAGCAGGGCTTTTTTTCAGCAGGAACTAGGGGGAACTCAGTTCCACCACCTCTGGCTCAGGTCTTCTGCTCCCTGCTCACCACTATCACTTGGTAACACTGAAGTCCAGCTTCTGCTTTTACAAGTGATAGCTTAGCTGTCAGTAGCTCCCACAGGTCAGATCTCCTGCGCAGATCCCACTGAGTGCGGGACAGGGACAAGGGAGATACAGAACAAATAACCAGGGTTCACTGCAGTCATGGGCAGGAGAGGGTGCGTGGTAAGCTGCACCCTCTGTGGTCTCCATTTTTTCTCTGGTGACCAGTTGCTGATGCTCCTATTGCATAATCTCCCTTGCAAGTGACTGTAGTATAGTATAGTATGCTGGGAGGTACTACAGCCGGATAGGTGCTTCAGCTTAATATTGCAACAAAGGTAAGAAATATGACAGATGGTGGAGCTTTTAAGGAGGGGGAGAAGATAAGGGCAGTGGAGGGAGGTGTTGTATGCAGAGGGAAGAGCTACTATTTGATGCTATTTGTCAGGTATGTGTGTGTGACGGGCATGGTTGAGTTCCTGCATCTATTCTCTGAGAAAAAAAGCCCTGTTTAGAAGTAATTTTTTTTCTGGTCGTACACATCCCCCACCAGACCCTGTCCAGGTGCAAGGGGAAGAAGAATTCATATTGGATAAAATTGTTGACTCCCGTATAAACTACAATACCTATTAAGATGGAAAGGCTATGGACCACTAGAGGATTCTTGGGAGCCTGAGGAGCATGTTCATGCCCCTAGATTTATAAGAGATTTCCTCAAAAACCTGGCTCTAAAACGTCCTGGGAGGGGGGGCATACTGTTTGAACCAAGGACCTCTTCTGTGTCTGGCATTGATTCTTTTCGCTGAGCTATCAGGGATGCTGGACAGCTCCCTGCCTGATCTATTGGACAATCCTGCCTGATCCATTGGACAACCCTGCCTTGTGTCTTGATTGCTGTTGAACCTTAAACTCCTTGCTCCTCCCATGAACTTCCTATATAAGCCTTGCCTCTGCACTTCCTGTTGCCAGATTATTGTGGTCTGATCCTGAACACTACTTACTTACTTACTACTAAGCTATTTCTATTGCTGTTTGGAAGCGACTTTGGCTTGTGACCCTGACTACGAAACTCTCCTCCTGCATCAACCTTGGCTTGTGACCTTCACTACGAAACGCTCTCCTGCACCAGCCTTGGCTTGTGACCCCAACACTGATCATCGGTCTAGCAATTCAGACTTTCCTATCTCTCGCAGACCTGAGAACTGAGCTTGCCTGACGTTGTCGGCCATTGGTCTCCACTCATTACAGGTATTCTCCTAACAGTGATCTTCTTCATCAAGGTTCAGTGGAGCCCCCTTAGACCCAACATCTTTGGCTCACTGCATGTTATCTTAATGCAAAATTCTCAAAAAGAAAGGACTGACATCCATCCAGTCCAGCATCAGGAACCAGCCCCTTAGCACACAAAAATATTCCTACTTGGGACCCTACTACAGTACCACAAGGGGTCATCAGGGCCCCTTTCGAACGCATTGAACTATGTTCCAAAAAGACATTAATGCTTAAGACAGTCCTTATTTTAAGGCCTGATTCAGCCTCCTTACCAAAGGTTGTAACTCCTTTTCTATAGGGTTTAGGAGGTGGGAATTCCTTCTTTTTGTGCCAATCCTCCTAATGACAAAGAAGCGGTGTTCCACTAACTGATGGGAAATTACTTCTCCAATACCTATAGCTCATGAATCTCTGGAGAAGATCAAACAACTTATTTGTTGTTTTCTCAGGTTCGAAAAAGGGAGGATGAGCTTCTAAAAGTACCATCACTAGGTGGATTAAAATTACCATTACAGAAGCCTACAAAGCACAACTAACACCTTCTAAAGGTGTTACTGCATTTAGTCCTAGAGCTTTGGCCTCTCTTGAGCAGAAAAGGCTGGTGCATCACCAGAACAGATCTGCAAACAACCCGTATGTGCTTTCAAACTTTTGTCTGTCAGGAACTAATCAACCTCCTCTCTAGCCAGGACCAGGCCTTTGGCAAGAAGTTTCTACAGGATGTCGCCTCACCCTAGTAGGTATTTTCTTGCTTTTCCTTTCTTATGCTGCCCTAAAAGCTGACTTGGAAAAACATGTTATTCTGGTAACTCCTTTGTAGGAATCTTGCAGAGCGGCAGACTTTTTTCCACCCTTGGCATTTATTTATTTCTGTTGTTGGTTTGCCTTCAGTTCTTGCTAATTATTGGAGTGGCTAGTCTGTTCTGATTTGATGTGTTGCTTCCTATTTCAGATGGGAGGAGCTACTGTCCTATGCTGTCCTGAAAGATTGCTGAATTTTGAATTGCCAGGTAACTACAAATTACAATATGTATTTTATTTTCCAATGAACTTGCACAAAATAAAGAAACTTTTACTGTGAGTTTTTCCATCTCTTTTATTAATTGTTTTACCTAATCTCTTGCCATCTCTCTGTCCTTTTTCAATGTGATGGCCAAAATTGTCCCTATTTTTCTATTTTCTAGATATGTCCTTTGTATTACAGAAGCAATACCAATACCAAGAACGTATACCATTGTATGTTTTGGCTTCATTTTCATGTATGCTAAGATTTTTTTTGGTTTTTGGTTTTGCAGTTGCTGCTTGGCATTGAATGTTGCTGATAAGGTTATTGTTAACCAGAGTTCTCAAGTATTTTCCCAGCTCTGTTTTGCCCAACAGTATTCTATTTATTTACCAAAGTTTTTATTTCAGAGATCAGCTGAATTCACTATTTGCATATTATTATATCAGATTTTGTATTTTGTATTTTTTTGTTTTTTTGTTTTAAAGCCAGTTTACATAGATGTGTTTTGTCAATGGATTGAAATTTGGATGTTTCAGCAGGGACTGGCCACATTTCGATCCACCTATAGACAGTCCTGTAACTGTTTAAGAGCAGTTGATCTACTAATCAACTGCTCAAGAATGGGCTTGCTGGAAAACTTTAGTTTGATCAGCGGTGCAGCCACTAGGCTGTAGCACTGATCAGTGTATTCTGACAGCGGATGAGTCCAGCTGACTCCTTCTTTGTTAGAATACAATGACACAGCGTAGAGGATTCCTGCATCCACCTCGAATGTGTGGATGGGGAAATCAGTTCAGTTTTTTTCGTTTAGCCCACTGGAGTATGACTAGCTTAAAGTATAACTACAGGCAAAACTTTTTTTTGTTTTGGATAGGGTGGGGAGGGATTATAACACCTGTCTGTTTTTATTACTGTCGGTGCTAGGGTTGCCACTTTTTCATCAAGCCAAACCCGAAAACGTTAGCAGCGCACAACAATTTTTTATTTATTTTTTGCAGTATACATTATAGAATTGTAGACGAACCTGGGACACCTTTTGGGTGCCCCAAGAAGAGTAGTAATGCAGCACTGTGATGAACAGTGAGTGCAGCCAAAAGGTGAGTCTGTCTCTCAGTATGATCCCCCCAGGTCAGTCTGTCTCCCAATACAATCCCCCCCAGGTCAGTCTGTCCCGCAGTATAATCCATCCAGGTCAGTCTGTTCCCCAGTACAATCCTCCCAGGTCAGTCTGTTCCCCAGTACAATCCTCCCAGGTCAGTCTGTCCCCCAGCACAATCCTCCCAGGTCAGTCTGTTCCCCAGTACAATCCTGCCAGGTCAGTCTGTTCCCCAGTACAATCCTCCCAGGTCAGTCTGTTCCCTAGTACAATCCTCCCAGGTCAGTCTGTTCCCCAGTACAATCCTCCCAGGTCAGTCTGTTCCCCAGTACAATCCTCCCAGGTCAGTCTGTTCCCCAGTACAATCCTCCCAGGTCAGTCTGTTCCCCAGTACAATCCTCCCAGGTCAGTCTGTTCCCTAGTACAATCCTCCCAGGTCAGTCTGTTCCCCAGTACAATCCTCCCAGGTCAGTCTGTTCCCCAGTACAATCCTCCCAGGTCAGTCTGTTCCCCAGTACAATCCTCCCAGGTCAGTCTGTTCCCCAGTACAATCCTCCCAGGTCAGTCTGTTCCCTAGTACAATCCTCCCAGGTCAGTCTGTTCCCCAGTACAATCCTCCCAGGTCAGTCTGTTCCCCAGTACAATCCTCCCAGGTCAGTCTGTTCCCCAGTACAATCCTCCCAGGTCAGTCTGTTCCCCAGTACAATCCTCCCAGGTCAGTCTGTTCACCAGTACAATCCTGCCAGGTCAGTCTGTTCCCCAGTACAATCCTCCCAGGTCAGTCTGTCCCCCAGTACAATCCTCCCAGGTCAGTCTGTCCCCCAGTACATCCACACAGGTCAGTCTGTTTCCCAATATTAACCCCCCCCAGGTCAGTCTGTCCCCCAGTATAATCTCCCAGGTCAGTCTGTCCCCAGTAACATCCCCTCAGTTCAGTCTTTCCTCCAGTATAATCCCCCCAGGTCACTCTGTACCCCAGTACATCCCCCCAAGTCAGTCTGTCCTGCAGTATAATCCCCCAGATCTGTCTGTAGCTCAGTACATCCCCCCATCAGTCTTTTGAGAAAGAAATTAACTGAAGACATATAGTCCTCATTCCCTTGCCCTGCAGCCTCAGCTGCACTGCGTATGAATGAATAAAAGTCTCTGTAAAGAGACTTTATTTTTATTCACAAGCTGAGGCATAATAAACAGAGTTTACTATGCTTCAGTGATGAACGAACACAGGCACGTTAGGTACTGATTGCTCACTGTGTTCATTCAGGAAGGGACTGACATGTTTACCAGCCCCATCCCAGCTTTTCTTCTGAACACAGCACTGATCTCCGCTCCCCACATCAGGTGCAGCCAGGTGGAGGGGAAGCAGGGAAGCAGCTTTGTTTGGAGGATGCGCAAAGGATAAGGATGGGATAAGACAAATCCCACTGTGGCTCCCTTGCAGCCAGTGCCGGGATAAAGTCAGTCAGTGCCCAAAGAAAAAGATGTTAAGATGCGACCCCCCCAGGGGGAGTAGTAGGCAGGGCTAAAAAAAAATGCATGCAGTGCCAAACTGCAACATATGAGATGGTTATGGCATGCGCTAAAATAGTGCCAAAGGAGTCAGGCCCCCCCCCCCTCCATGCACACTTCCAGGTGTACTGACCCCCTGGAAATGAGAAGGAGACCCCTTAAGAGGAGGAGAGCATGGGGATGATTAGAAGGGACTGTCTTCCACCCATCCAGGAATACAGACCAATACAGGGAAACACCCATCAAGGAATACAGGAACCTCCTTCCAGTTAAAGGAGACCCCTCACTAGGAGGATTGCAGGGTGGTGATGAGATGGGTTCCCCATCAAGTAATACAGGCACCTCCCTCCCTCCAAGAAAAGGAGACCCCTGGATAATATGACTGCAGGGGGGTGAAAAGACGGGATCGATCCCCATCCAGGAACATAGGAATTTCCTATTTAACAAAAGACCCCCAGCTTGGAGGACTGTGGGGGGGGGGGGGGGTGAGAAGAAGGGACCCAATACAGGAACTTCCCTCTCTTCTCTGTCCAGTTATAGAAGACCCCCCCAGCTTAGAGGATTGCGGGGGTGTGGTAATAGGGGACCCCCATCCAGGAAAAAGACCCCCAGCTGGGAGGACTGCAGAGGGGTGATGAGGGGGACCTTGCTCACCCCCTGTAGTAGAAAAAGAAAAAGGAAGATTGCAGGCACCTGCCCCCTCCTCTCTTTGGAGAAGGTGAATGGTGTGATTACTAGTGAGTGTGAACAGACCCAGAGCCATACACACATAGCAGCCCCTGGAGGGGGAGAGGGAGACTCACAGTAGAAGAAAAGGAGGAAGAAATCCCCCGTACAGCTCCGATGTCTGATGAAGCTCTGGGCTGCCTGTCACTGTTACTACTACTTGCTCTGTCCTCTACATCGCTGAAACCTCTCTCCCTTCACTCACTATACTAGGGCAGCCAATCCCAGGCTCTGCACGGGGGGGGGAGGATCCAGGGTGGAGGCAGGGAAAAGCATGTGCAGTGAGTTAAAGCGCCCCCCTTCCCATATAGCTAAAAGCTCTGGATTCTGACAGGAGGGTAGAGGAGGATTGGTGCTGCGGGGCTGCCACTGATGTGTCCAGGTTTTGGGCAGACTCAAACTCGGGCACAGGATTCAAAGCCTGTACTGCCCAGGTGAGTCCCGGACAGATGACAACCCTAGTCAGTGCCCCTCGTTACGGAGATTCACCCTTTCTATTTGTCCTGTTTACCATTATCATTAAAAGTGAATGTAAAAGAAAATCCCACATTTTGGGTTGTCCCAATAGTAATTGAGGGGAAATTTTCCAATGGGGACACTAGTTCTAGTGACCAGGGGGGCCCTGAGGGATTGCCTTAATTTGCAGGAATTAACTCTCACTTCCTGTTTGGCTATTGAACAGGAAGTGAAGGGAAATCTCCGCAATAAGACACAGATGGCAGAAAAATCTGACAGGGGATATAACTATCCCTTGCTCTATGCAAAATTACAAAAATGTTTTTCCCTTTAGTTCTACTTTAACACATTAAAATAGTGTTACCCTCTGTGTGGTGTTAGCTGTAAGTTTCTATGAGGTATGTTTTGAGAGTAGAAAATGGGGCAATTAAAAGTGAGGATAACATAACACTTGGGGACACAAAATACCAGTTCATGGCAAAGAAAGACTTTCAGTAGTTACAAAAATTGGGGTCAATGTAAAAAAAAATTGCCATGTGGATGTCTTAAACATTTGAACAGGCACCAAAAATGATTGCTGTATTGTGTGCAATAGGATTATTTTATATGACCATCAGCGCCATGGAGCTGACAATTGCAGGAGATAATCCTATTAACAGAAAATACAATATTCATTTGTTGTGTCTGTGTGTATGCTTAAAGTGGTTGTAAATCCTGTTACACTACTTTTACCTACAGGTAAGCCTATAACAAGGCTGACCCCTATAGGTACCTTGAATATCTCCTTAACTTGCACAATTTAGGCTATATTTAGTATATGCGCTGCTGCCGACGTCATCGGCGCATGCACACTGAACAAAATGGGCCGCTGGTGTCGTTTTTCAGTAGCTGTGCTGTGACTGGCAGCTCCTGCGCGCATGCGCGGCAGTGATGTCATCGTGGCTCCGGAGCCACAAACCCGTAATTAACTCCGATGGAAAATGTCCAGGGCATCGATCTAAGGCAGGGGTCTTAAACTGGCAGCCCTCCAGCTGTTTCAAAAGCTGTTACAAATCACTTGAGGCATTGCAAGGCTGATAGTTACAAGCATGACTCCCACACAGTGGCATAGCGTGGGGAGTGCAGGGGGTGCCGTGGCCCCGGGCGTGACATTTAGGGGGGCACCAGTATGTGTCACTGGCTGCCTCCTCCTAATTTTAAATTTCTATGTCCCCCTCACTCCGGCCGTCCGGCAGTGTCCGGCGCCCTGTGATTGGGGGTATGGGGGTCATGTGAGGCGTAGGGCTGGCCTGTCTGCGATCGCTCCTGAAGTCCCGTCTCCGCACATGACCCCCATACGCCCTATCACAGGGCGCTGCGCCGGACACTGAACATGGCAGCTACAGCACGGGGGAGAGAAGCAATGTGAGCTGCCGCTGTCTTCTCTTCCTATCCTCCGGACTGATGCAGGCCAGCCAGATACGAAGGTTAGTGAGACTCCCTTCTGACAGTCGTGTTACTGGCCCCGGGGGGGGATAGAGAGAGAGAGAAGGTCAGTTAGTGTAGTATGGTGGTCAGTTAGTGTAGTATGGTGGTCAGTTAAGGTAGTATGTGGTCAGTTAGTGTAGTATGTGGTCAGTTAGTGTAGTATGTGGTCAGTTAGTGTAATATGGTGGTCAGTTAGTGTAGTATGTGGTCAGTTAGTGTAATATGGTGGTCAGTTGGTGTAGTATGGTGGTCAATTAGTATAGTATGTGGTCAGTTAGTGTAGTATGGTGGTCAGTTAGTGTAGTATGGTGGTCAGTTAGTGTAGTATGGTGGTCAGTTAGTGTAGTATGGTGGTAAGTTAGTGTAGTATGGTGGTAAGTTAGTGTAGTACGTGGTCAGTTAGTGTAGTATGTGGTCAGTTAGTGTAGTATGGTGGTCAGTTAGTGTAGTATGTGGTCAGTTAGTGTAATATGGTGGTCAGTTAGTGTAGTATGTGGTCAGTTATTGTAGTATGGTGGTCAGTTAGTGTAGTATGTGGTCAGTTAGTGAAGTATGGTGGTCAGTTAGTGTAGTATGGTGGTCAGTGTAGTGTAGTATGTGGTCGGTTAGTGTATTATGGTGGTCAGTTAGTGTAGTATGGTGGTCAGTTAGTGTAGTATGTGGTCAGTGTAGTGTAGTATGGTGGTCAGTGTAGTGTAGTATGGTGGTCAGTGTAGTGTAGTATGTGATCAGTTAGTGTAGTATGGTGATCAATTAGTGTAGTATGGTGATCAGTTAGTGTAGTATGGTGATCAGTTAGTGTAGTATGGTGGTCAGTTAGTGTAGTAATGTGGTCAGTTAGTGTATTAATGTGGTCAGTTAGTAAAGTATGTGGTAAGTTAGTGTAGTATGGTGGTCAGTGTAGTGTAGTATGGTGGTCAGTGTAGTGGACAGTGTAGTATAGTGGTCAGTGTAGTGTATTATAATGGTCAGTTAGTGTAGTATGGTGGTCAGTTAGTGTAGTATATGGTCAGTGTAGTATATGGTCAGTGTAATGTAGTATAGTGGTCAGTGTAGTGTAGTATGGTGGACAATGTAGTATAGTGGTCAGTGTAGTGTAGTGGACAGTATAGTGTAGTGGACAGTATAGTATAGTGGTCAGTGTAGTGTGTAATGGTCAGTAAAGAAATCAGGTTGGTCAGTGTGGAAATCAAGTAGGTTAGTGTAGTGGTCAGTATAGGAATCAGGTAGGTCAGTACTATTGTATTTGAAGGGACTCGGGGAGTTCTAAAAGTCCGCAGGTTAGGGGGCGCAAATTACTTGCCTTGCCCCGAGTGCTGACAACCCACGCTACGCCACTGCTCCCACAGGCAGAGGCATCATGGGACTTGTAGTTTCGCAACAGCTGGAGGCCACCAGTTTGTTTGTTTGTTTTGTTGCTTTTTCTTAAGGTTTACAACCTCTTTAAGGCCCCTTTAACACGATCGGACCGTTCAGGTCCGCCTGTCAGTTTTGACGGCGGACCTGAACGGGCGCTCCATGTTAGCCTATGGAGCGACGGATGTCAGCGGAGACATGTCCGCTGACATCCGACCCGGTCCGATCCGCTAAAAGCAGACGGATGGCCCTATGTCCAGATCCGTCGCTGGTGGATTGGATCGGGTGAGATCTGATGAAAACGGACATGCTGTCCGTTTTCATCCGATCCCCCCATAGGCGGCAGCGGCGCCTGACAAGCCCCTCCCCGCTCAGTGAGCAGAGAGGGACCTGTCATCCGCCGGCTCAGCGGAGATCAACGGAGAGATCTCCCACTGAGCCGGCGGATCGAGGCGGACTCCGTGGAAGCGGAGTCCGCCTCGTGTGAAAGGGGCAGTAAGCGGAGTTCCAGCCTGGGTGAAAAAAAATAAAAGTCAGCAGCTACAAATACTGTAGCTACTGACTTTTAATATTAGGGCACTTACCTACCAAGGGAACCTGCGATGTTGGCACCTGAAGCCGACCCGTCCATCGGCTCCGAGTGCAGGCGCCTCCATCCTTACTAAGGGAAACAGGAAGCGAAGCCTTGTGGCTTCACAGCCTGTTTCCTACTGCGCATGCATGACTCGAGGGGCGCTTTCTGAATGGTGCACATATTTTCAAAGGAGTTACATTTTTGTCTGGAACTTCACTTTAAGACATCTTTACGGAATTTTTTTATGTAAACTGATCCTTTAAGCCATTTTTTTTTATAATTTTGTAATGCATTAATGCTTGTGCATCAGAGCACATTTTGTTGTGGTGCATTGCCTTGCACAGGTTTCATCATCTCCTGTAGTTCCAGCAGCAGCTCAGTATTGTGCATTGTGTGTCACACATTAAAATCACATCCCGTATAACACTTCATGACTTCCTCAATAACAGTAACCTTCGCTTGTGGAAGAGATAAAGTGTCTGTTTTTATCATTGCATTCTTAGCATTCTGTTTGACCTTGCCGTGTTGCCGGACATACTCGCATTATAGAAGCCTTGTTAAAAGCAACCAGACTCCACACATGGTTTTATACCTGTCACCTCCTCTGTGGCAAGGTGAAAAGGAAGTCAGTGAGGTGTGAAGCAGCACAGACACTGCAGACGCCCTTGTCTGGCTGCCATATTTGGAAAATGAAACCCTATATACATACCGTATATACTCGAGTATAAGTCGAATTTTTCAGCACATTTTTTTGTGCTGAAAGTGCCCCCCTCGACTTATACTTGAGTCAAGCACTTTTCTGCAGCAAAAAATTTCATTTTCCGAACCGACTTTGGGGCTCCGTATCTCAGGGCCACTTGGTGCTAGGAACCCCAAATTTGGTGTGCAAATCCAGTAGAACTGGTACCATAACATATCCAAAGCTGAAGTTCCTAGCACTAAGTGGCCCCGAGATACGGGGCCCCAAAATCGGTTCGGAAAATGTCATTCTCTGCTGCAGAAAAGTGCATGACATTTTCTGAACCGACTTTGGGGCCCCATATCTCAGGGCTACTTGGTGCTAGGAACCCCAAATTTGGTGTGCAAACCCAGTGGAACTGGTACCATAATATATCTAAAGCTGGGGTTCCTAGCACCAAGTGGCCCTGAGATACGGGGCCCCAAAACCAGTTCAGAAAATGTCATTCTCTGCTGCAGAAATGTGCTTGACATTTTCTGAACTGATTTTTGGGACCCTGTATCTCGGGGCCACTTGGTGCTAGAAACCCCAGCTTTAGAAATTTTATGGTGCTAGTTCCACTGGGTTAGCACACCAAATTTGGGGTTCTTAGCACTAAGTGGCCCCGAGATATGGGGCCCCAAATTCGGTCAACAGTGTCCATCTGCAGCAATGTCATTTCGGGACCCTTTGGGTTCAGAGACCCCAAATTTTGGCTGCAGCTAGGGGGCATCTAGGAACCCTTAACTACCGAGTTTGAAGTTCGGGGGACCTATGGCTGCAAATGAGCACAGTGAGGCATGCAAATGGGAACAGTGATGCTGCAAATGGGCATTGTTGACCCTCTTTTCCACTTACAGTAGCTGTGCATTTCTCACCCTCGTCTTATACTCGGGTCAATACGTTTTTCCCTTTTTTTTGTGGTAAATTAGGGCCTCGACTTATACTCGGAACGACTTATACTCGAGTATATACGGTAATCAAATGCATAGTATGCCTGTTGCTTTCGTCATCACTTTTGCAGTATTCATTTCTAGGTGGGAGTAGTACATGTAGTACGTTGTCCCGTCTTCCTAGGTGTCTTCTAACACTAGCTGTGATATCGGATGATATAAAAGAAAATTAAGTGTGCTACCCAAATTAAACAAAATGAATACATTAAATATATGTGAGTAAAAATATATAGACCATATAGGAACTGGTTGATATCGTGAACCGGAGGTGCAATTCCTCAATATAAACGGTGTTGTCTTCAATAGATCTTCACTATATCTTCATAGGCAGTGTAAAGATATAGAAAAGGGGGGCTGCTTACCAGAAATGCTGGACCCCTATTACAGAGATCGTGCGAGCTCGAACAGATTCTCTCCTATGTCAGGAACAGCTGATCCAAAGCAGAGACGGGATTCCCTCCACGTCAGACAGTTCAAACTCCTGGGGCGGCAATCAGGAACAATCTCCACTGCTCACTACTCTGGCAAGACCGCTCATAGCATGTGATAAGATGTTTGAGAGAAAAAGAGGCGCTTCATTGTGCAGTAGATTTAAAATGCTTTTAATCCATAAAACGGACAACTGACATCCAAAGCATTGGCAGGGCAAACACAGTTGCAACTAAAAAACACAGCCGTGGCTGAAGCCGATCAGCTGAGAAAGTGGTGACGTCAGGTCCTCAGGCTCCACCCAATGCTGCGTTTCTCCTTAACAGGCATCGACTGGGAGAGGAGGCTAGGGCTGGACGTCACCCACCACATCACATATACCTCAGCAAGAGACTGACACCGGAAAAAAGTTTGGGATCACTTCCCAATCAGTTCACAATGTGAGCGGATATGAAACCAACTATTTCCTTAGTCAGCAACCAAGACTGGCATATACTAACAAAAGCATATCTAAAATAACCAATATAATGTCATGGCTCAGAAAGATATTAAAAACAAAAAAATATATTTCAAATGTTGTTGCTAAAACATAGCGAAGTTAACGGTTTTCAATTAAATATTAACCATATTAATATTCGCTACCTAAAATCACTTCTCTTAGAAATGTTTTAAAACTATAAATCTGACATTTAACATGCAAACAAAAAAAAAATCCTTATTAAAAACGGAAAAAGGGGAAAATATTCCTTAATACATAACCATGTGTTAGCTATCTGGAGGGGAAGGCATACTAAAGGCAGCCACAAAATAAAGATTTATGTCAATCATGATTACACTGGATATGGGGAAGGTGGAATACCGAGAATTCATTTTTGGATCGTGTTCTGGAGGATAGTGGCAGTGTCAGCAGCCCCAATAGAATATATGTGAAAAATGCATATATAAATAGATATCCACATATATTCATTAGCTATTGTTTATGTAGCAGTTTATGTCCCACTCAATGTTGAGGCCCCAGGGGCTGTAACACTGCATATCGAATATCCATCGAGTTTTCCTATGTGAAATATGGCGTTTTAAATTATTTCCCCTCCAATGAGGGGTAAATTTCTCGACAGCAATAACCTTTAGAAGGGACAGGTCTCGGTTATGAAATTGGTGAAAATGCCAAGAGACACTATGTCCGATGAACCCCCTCCTAATATTGGATAAGTGTTTGTCTTTTTTAATTTTTAGAGCACGGGTGGTCCTACCAATATACTGAAAACCACATGGAAAACTAAGGAGGTATATCACACCTATAGTTCCACATGTGATAAAATCTTTTATGTGGTAGGTCTTAGAAGTAACAAATGATGTAAAGATAAAACTTTTCAGAGTTTGTGACGATCTACAAACCGCACATCCCCTACAAGGAAAGAAGCCTTTCAAATGGCCAAACATTTGTACCTTAGGGGGAGGGTCAATAACACTGGGTGCCAGAAGGTCCTTTAGATTTTAGTTTCTCCTATACAGAACTTTGGATGAACAGGGAGCTCAGGACCGAGAACCCACCAAAAATGAGATGAGAAGGTGGTAAAAAAAGACCATTCCAAATCATTCTTGGTTTGATCGCTATTTTTGGTCTTGGGCACCAACAAGTTGGATCTATCCATACAAGCAACCTCCTGCAAGTCTTTATCCAGCAGGAGGGGCTTGTATCCCTTTTCCACAAATCGGTTTTTAAGGATTCCAGCCTGAGCTTCAAAATCTGTGAGATGTGAGCAGTTCCGTCTGATGTGTAGGAACTGTCCTTTGGGTATGGCTTTGAGCCAATTCGGGTGATGACCACTATCTATTGGAATATATCCATTACAATCAGTATTGTTAAAAAATGTCTTGGTCAAAAGAGACCCTTGTTCCTTGAAAATAACCAGGTCCAAAAAATGAACCGATGTAGTACTACACTCATATGTGAATTTAATCCCCCAGTTATTGGCATTAAGATATATCATGAAAGCATCAAGGGATTTAACATCCCCTTTCCACAAGAAGAAGGCGTCATCTATATAACAACGCCATAATAGGAGGCGGGGCTCATTTAAGGAGAAAAGTTGGTCATTTTCCCATAGGGCCATGAATAACCCAGCTAGACTGGGGGCAAATTTGGCCCCCATAGCTACTCCAGTGCTCTGAAGGTAAAACTGGCCCCCATAAAAGAAATAATTGTGCTCCATGGCAAATTTGAGCAGTCTTAAAATAAATTCTAACATAGAAGATTTAAGCGAAAGGTCTTTTTTGAGAAAAAATTCTGCTGCCCTATAACCTAGCTCATGGGGTATAATGGTATAAAGCAGTGGTTCTCAACTCCAGTCCTTAGGACCCACCAACAGGCCAGATTTTAAGTATTACCTTGGGGAGATGCAGACTAGAATACTGCAATCACTGAGCAGCAAATTATATCACCTGTGATGTATTTCAGTTATCTTGCAAACCTGGTCTGTTAGTGGGTCCTGAGGACCGGAGTTGAGAACCACTGGTATAAAGGGAGGCCACGTCTGCAGTGACCAGCAAGACATCATCCTCCACTGTATATTCAGACACTTCCTTAATGATCTGCATAGAGTCCCTCAAAAAGGCCGGGATTTTGGTCACAACCGGCTGTAAAAAGTGATCAACAAATTTTCCTACCCTAGATGTCAGGGAGTCTATGCCGCTCACTATGGGGCGCCCTGGGGGCTGTAAAGGGTTTTTGTGAATCTTAGGGATATAATATATTATTGGTGTTCTCGGTACCAATGGAATTAAAAATTTGCATTCTTTTTCATTGATAATCCCTTTCCTGTGACCATACTGAACTATATTTTTGAGGAATTTCTTATATTTATCTACTGGGTCCTTGTTAAGGATAGTGTATGTATTCCTATCAGACAGTAAAAGCTCCATCTCCTTCAAGTAGTTGTCCTTTTTAAAGCGGGGGTCCACCTATCTATCGTTTTTTTTTTTTGGAGTTCATTCACAAACTTTTCTTCTCATGATTATCTACTCACATGTTCTGTGTAATAAGTCCGCCTGTGTCCGATTTCGTTGTAAAGAATAACTTATAAAATTCACTGAAGGCGGTTTCCATCTTCATTGTGGGCATTTGAAGCTGTGAATGCTGTGCTCCCAGCATTCACCGAGATGTTGTGATGACACTGTTGCACAATGCATGCTGGGAAGCCTGAGACTAGCTCCCAGGGGACTGTGGGAGGTCTGGGAGAGGCTAGAAACATGCCTACTCCCATGGGAGGAAAACCAGGAAGTGCTAAGAAGATTAGAAAAAAAAGTAATTACGGCGATTTAAATTTTTTTACACAGCATGTCAGCATCTAGGCAAGGAAGAGAATGCATAGAGATAATGTTCAAAATTTGGGTGGAACCCCGCTTTAAGGACAACAATCCCCCCCCCCCTTATCTGCTGGCCGAATGAGTTCTTTTCTCTTACACAGGGAAGCAATCCCTTCCTCACTCTTTTTTAGAAGTTCCTTCTTTAAGTTCACCTGTTGCAAATCCTGTAATACCAGCTCCTTGAATACAGTAACACTGGGAGCTGGTTTGCCAGGAGGGTTGAACAGGGATGCATTGTCCTGTCCCTCCTAATTTAGAACCTCCCTTCTTCATAATGGGATTGGAGAGAAAATAACGTTTTATATTTAGTTTTCTGGTGTATTTCTGTATGTCCAAAAACATCTGAAATGTATTTAATGGCTTCCTGGGGGCATATTTTAAACCTTGGTTCAATGTTAATTTCTCGGATCTGGTCAGTTCCTCCCCACTTAGGTTGAAGACTCCCTAACACATTATCTCCTCTGTTTTTTGGGGGTGGCTTCGCTTCCCTCCTCGGGATCCTCTCTTAGTCTTCCCTTTCTGTTTTGGCATCTTCCTAAAAAATTATCAGTCTTATTTCGCAGGGGGGGCGCTCCTGGGGGAATTTCCTGAGTACGTGTCTGTGAGTTCCCCAATGGTCTGTGTCCAGTGTTAGAATATTGCCCTATTTCCTCTGTATTTTCCCCATACCACTGCAATGGGCCATATTGGTTCCTATCGGGTACATCATACCCCCAAGGGGCTTGCGGGGAATAAGGGGGACCTTCTCTGTATGGTCCATATCAGGTTGTCTAGCACAGGGATATGGGTATGGGCCAGAATGCTGCGGGTTGGCTGTGGGTGGGTGTCTATTACCCCTTTTGCCCGGATTGTGACCTCTCCCCGGATTTTTAGTGTACTGATGAGTAAAAGGTGGATAGGAGTTATATGATCCATTATTAGAAGGTCTGTTTGTGTTATAATTTCCACCCTTTTTAGCCCTAAGGTACAAATGTTTGGCCATTTGAAAGGCTTCTTTCCTTAAAGGGGATGTGTGGTTTGTAGATCGTCACAAACTCTGAAAAGTTTTACCTTTACATCGTTTGTTACTTCTAAGACCTACCACATAAAAGATTTTATCGCATGTGGAACTATAGGTGTGATATACCTCCTTAGTTGTCCATGTGGTTTTCAGTATATTGGTAGGACCACCCGTGCTCTAAAAATTAGAATAGACCAACACTTATCCAATATTAGGAGGGGGTTCATCGGACAAAGTGTCTCTTGGCATTTTCGCCAATTTTATAACCAAGACCCGTCCCTTCTGAGGGTTATTGTCATTAAGAAATTTACCCCTCATTGGAGGGGAAATAATTTAAAACACCATATTTCACGTAGGGAAACTCGATGGATATTCGATATGCAGTGTTACAGCCCCTGGGGACCCAACATTGGATGGGGCATAAACTGCTACATAAACAATAGCTAATGAATATATGTGGATATCTATTTATATATGCATTTTTCACATATATTCTATTCGGGCTGCTGACACTGCCACTATCCTCCAGAACACGATCCAAAAATTAATTCTCGGTATTCCACCTTCCCCATATCCAGTGTAATCATGATTGACATATATCTTTATGTTGTGGCTGCCTTTAGTATGCCTTCCCCTCCAGATAGCTAACACATGGTTATGTATTAAGGAATATTTTCCCCTTTTTCCGTTTTTAATAAGGAATTTTTTTTTGTTTGCAATTTTTTCGTTTGTATGTTAAATGTCAGATTTATAATGTTTTAAAACATTTCTAAGAGAAGTGATTTTAGGTAGCGAATATTAATATGGTTAATATTTAATTGAAAACCGTTAACTTTGCTATGTTTTAGCAACAAGATTTGAAATATATTTTTTTGTTTTTAATATGTTTCTGAGCCATGACATTATATTGGTTATTTTAGATATGCTTTTGTTAGTATATGCCAGTCTTGGTTGCTGACTAAGGAAATAGTTGGTTTCATATCCGCTCACATTGTGAACTGATTGGGAAGTGATCCCAAACTTTTTTCCGGTGTCAGTCTCTTGCTGAGGTATATATGATGTGGTGGGTGACGTCCAGCCCTAGCCTCCTCTCCCAGTCGATGCCTGTTAAGGAGAAACGCAGTGTTGGGCGGAGCCTGAGGACCTGACGTCACCACTTTCTAAGCTGATCGGCTTCAGCCACGGTTGTGTTTTTTAGTTGCAACTGTGTTTGCCCTGCCATTGCTTTGGATGTCAGTTGTCCGTTTTATGGATTAAAAGCATTTTAAATCTACTGCACAATGAAGCGCCTCTTTTTCTCTCAAACATCTTATCACATGCTATGAGCGGTCTTGGCGCAGTACTGAGCAGTGGAGATTGTTCTTGATTGCAGCCCCAGGAGTTTGAACTGTCTGACGTGGAGGGAATTCCGTCTCTGCTTAGGATCAGCTGTTCCTGACAAAGGAGAGAATCTGTTCGAGCTTGCACGATCTCTGTAATAGGGGTCCAACACTTCTGGTAAGCGGCCCCCCTTTTCTATATCTTTACACTGCCTATGAATATATAAGATCTATTGAAGACAACATTGTTTATATTGAGGCATTGCACCTACGGTTCACGATATCAACCAGTTCCTATATGGACTATATATTTTTACTCACACTTAATTTTCTTTTATACTATGTAAACCTCATGTTCAAGGTTTTTTAAGTTGCAACACCTGTTTTTTCACATTGTGTTTTAATCTATTTTTTTCATATTTTTAATCAGTTTTTTACACTTTTTTCACATTGTTTCATTATAACTGGGGGTATCGCGGAGTTTCTACCATACATTGTGATATCGGATGGCCACCTAAGTACCTTTAGTTTTGTAGCAAGCAATGAAGATCCCAGAAAAGAAGGGAGGGACCTCTGTGTCCCGTGATGTACTCCAAGAAAAGCATTTTATAGGTAAGCTGTTTTAAAAATCCATTTTTCTTTATCGTACATCACGGGACACAGAGCACCATAATAATGACTATCTGGGATGTCCTAATGCAATGCATTTGAGGTGAGGGAACATAGTATTCTTAGACCCCCTTCAGGCCCAGGGCTTATAAAGCTGCTTGCAGCATGCTGTGGCCAAAAACAGTCTCCCTTTGAGATCTAACATCCAGCTGGTAAAACCTGGTGAATGTATGAACTGAAGACCAAGCGGCCGCTTTGCAAACCTGAGCCATAGACACCTGTTGGCGCACTGCCCATGATGCAGTCTCCCCTAGTAGATTGAGCTTTGAAATACCGAGGTGGAACCTTGCGTTTCAACTCATAAGCGTGGATAATGACCTGGCGAATCCACCTAGAGATAGTTGAACAAGTTGCTGCCTGTCCCTTCTTAGGACCCTCTGGCAGGACAAAAAGGGAGTCAGTCTTTCGAAAAGGAGCTGACATGTTTAAGTAAACCTTGACTGCTCTCACCACATCCAGTGAGTGAAGCGACCTTTCCGTCTTAGACTTAGATTTGGGAAAAAAGGAAGGTAAAATTAAATCCTGATTCAAATGAAAATTGGAAACCACCTTAGGTAAAAAATCTGGACGGGGGCGCATCACCACCTTGTCCTGATGTAAAAATAGAAAAGGTTTTTCACAAGAAAGGGCGGCCAATTCTGACACCCTTCTAGCCAAGGTTATGGCCACCAAAAAGACCAATTTCCTAGTCAATAGAATTAAAGGAATATGCCTAATAGGTTCAAAGGGTTTACCCTGTAGAGCTGATAGCACCAAGTTCAAATCCCAGGGGCATAAGTGTGGCTTAACCGCCGGCCTTAAGTGCAGTACCCCCTTGACGAAGGTTCGTTCTAAAGAATGAGATGCAATTGTCCTCTGGAAAAAAACTGATAAGGCCGAAATTTGTCCTTTAATGGTCCCTAAGGATAGGTTTAAATCAGTTCCTATTTGAAAAAAGGCAAGGACCCTCCCAATGGTATACTTGTGAGAGTGCCATCTTCTCCTCTCGCACCAGGAAATGTACGATTTCCAGACCCTATGGTAAATACTTCTAGAAACTGGCTTTCTAGCAATTATCAGGGTAGACAAGACTGAACCCCTAATACCACGGTCTTTCAGTACCCTGGTCTCAATAGCCATGCCATCAATTTCAGCGACCGTAAGGAAGGATGGTATATGGGACCTTGGGACAACAGGTCTGGACGGTATGGGAGGCACAATGGGTCCCCCACCGCCATCCTCACAATCTCTGAGTACCAGGACCTCCTGGGCCACCCTGGGGCCACCAGAATCACTAGTTTCTGTTCTTCCTGTATCCTGCGTAACAGGTGTGGCAGCATCTAGATTGGAGGAAAGACATAAATTAGGGAATACCGATCCCAGGGAATCACCAATGCATCCGTCCCGACGGCAAGCAGATCCCTGGTCCTGGATACAAACCTGTCCACCTTGGCATTGAATCTGGATGCCAGAAGATCAAATCTGCCAGCACTGGGGGATGCCAGATGTGGAAGTAAAACTTCGGGGTGAAGGGACCACTGCCCCGGTTACAATTGCTGACGACTTAGGTAGTCTGCCCGCCAATTGTCCACGCCTGGAATAAAGACTGCTGACAGAAACGGCACGTGCCTCTCTGCCCAAGTTAATATGTGATTTACTTCCCTTTGGGCTGCCCGGCTCCGGGTGCCCCCTTGGTGTTTGATGTATACCACAACCGTGGAGTTGTCGGACTGGATTCGGACAGGAAAACCTCGCAATCTGGACATCCAGAATAGGAGAGCCAAGCGAGCTGCCCGAATTTCCAGCAGATTGATGGGCAAGGTCTTCTCTATTTGGGACCATATTCCCTGAACAGAAGCCTTTTCCAGGACTGCTCCCCAGCCGAGACGACTGGCGTCCGTAGTTACCACCTTCCTGGTTACCGGTGGAAAGGATTTTCCGCCCCTTAAGTTGCTGGTCTTTGCCCACCAAGAGAGGTCCCTCTATCGAAAAGCCAGTGGCGTGAAAAACACACCTCAAAAACTTCCACCCAGTGCCAAAAAAAAAGTGCCCACACATAGAGAGTGAAACACAAAAATGTGCAACGGTGTACAGAGTCCTCCACTAGGGAAAGACCTTACCCTGATCCCCTCGGGCGTTAGGCTCCAGACAGGGACTGAGGGACAAAGGGTCCATCTGGCTGAAACCAGGCGGACCCCCACAACTGGAAGGTCTGCGAAGCAGACCGACCCAAGTACAGTGGTGCTCCCCCGAAGGGAGAACCCTCAAAGGAGAGGGCGACCCAAGCCAAAAGGCCTATGTCCACCCCCTCCCAAGACTTTCAGAGTAGGCCTGAGGACCCACACCCTACTCGCCACACAGTGACAAAACGTGTATACAAAGACAACCAAAAAAAGACAAAACGGTGACAAACAGGGGTAAACGAAAGAGTGGGGAAGATAGTGAGATGGGAAAGTGAAAGTGGCCATTGTGCTATACAATGGCCGGCCCTCCGGCCAGGCATAAAAATTTCCCCTGGTCCTGGCCAAAAGGCCCGGCCCAAGAGGCAGGTGCGAAAAACGTGTGTTGTGGTGAAAGTGACCATGGTGCCATAAAATCAAGTGCTTTCACACCGTGACTATACGGCACCCCTGAACTGCCACTTCAGGGGCACATTCACCACTGGATTTTCGAAGAAGCCCTGACCCCCCCAGCCCAGACCACAGCAGACCCCACCACAGGCAGGAAGGATATGGAGATCAGGAAGCCAGAAAAGAGCCCTTTACCATCAGGCTCTGCCGTCGCTCCCATCACTCCCTCCTAATTACATTCGGGAAGTACTAACCACTCCCCCCCCTACAAGAGGGGAGTAAGTGTTCTCTCCCAAATAACTGTCTGGAGCTAGATCCGCCCCAATCCAGGCCAGAAGACCAGGGTCCCGACCCTCCGGTTCAGACCCCGTGGTTCTCCATCCCCATCAGAAGGCTTCCCTTTCGGCTACGAACCGCTCCAGGTCACCTTCACTCCAGCAGGCTTTGCATAGCAACCGCAATCCCGTCTCTATTTCGCCATAGACCAGGGACGAAAGCAAGCGCCACCTTCTGGAAACTGATAAGAACAGATACTTGATCTTAGCCAAAAGGCCGAGAAGCAATTAGCAATAATCATGCCTCAGTTGAACCTCATTGGCTATGATACTGCCACTGCACAAAGCCCACCAAGAGAGGTCCCATTTTACCTGTGGGGATAGAGACATGGGATGATCCAAGGTTTGAACAGACTTGTCCCAAGCCTCCAGGATAGTTTTCTGGAACAACTTGGAGTGAAACTGTGCATAGGGAACTGCGCTGAAAGATGACACCATCTTGCCCAGCAGCCTCATGCACAGTCGAATCAAAGGCTTTTCTACCCCTTTGACCTCTCGAACCAGCTCCACTATGGAGTTGACCTTTAAGGGAGGTAAAATTACCCTTTCTTGGGTTGTGTCCAGGATCAGGCCCAGATATGTCAAGACCTGAGCTGGACGAAGGGCTGATTTGTCCATATTCAGAATCCAGCCTAGGAACCTTAGGAAACGAACCGTAATTGTAACGTTTTCTACTAAGCTGGAGTAAGATTGGTCCCTTAACAGAAGGTCATCCAGATATCCTACCACCGAGATCTTTTTGGATCTTAGGAATGCCAACACTGGAGCCAGCACCTTTGTGAAGACCCGAGGGGTCGTGGCTAGACTGAATGGAAGTGCCACAAACTGGAAATGACACCCCTCTACTGCGAAGCGCAGAAATCTTTGATGTGGACCAAAAATCGGTACATGCAGGTACGGGTCCTTGATGTCTATGGATGCTAAAAAATCTCCTCTTCTCAAGGATGCGATTACTGAACGGACCGACTCCATACGGAAGGATCGGACGTTTAGAAAGGAATTGAGGGACTTGAGGTCCAGAATGGGCCTTACCTCCCCGTTCGGCTTCAGCACTGTAAATAGGTTTGAGTAGAACCCCTTGAATCTTTCCTTGTGCAGAACCTCAATAATTACCTCTTGCCTTTCCAGCTGTTCTAAAGCCAGGAACAGGCCCTTCGTTTTCCCTGGGTTCGTTGGGACTCTGGATACCAGAATCCGAGTTGGGGGAAAATCCCGGAACTCTATTTTGTAACCTTGTGTTATAGTGGAAATGACCCACCTGTCCTGAACCAATTTCCCCCAAGCATCTGCGAACCGCCGCAGTCTGCCCCCCACCTGCAAGAGTGGGGCGCCCCTTCACTAGAAAGACTTGGAATTGGTTTTGGCCGGTTTCTGGGTCCAGGGTCTTTTCTGACCCTGAGGTTTCTTAAAAGTAGGTGGCTGAGGCCGTCGCTACCTCTTGGGAGAGAAGGCACTTGGTCCTGGAGCATTGGGAATCTTAAAGGAAGGCTTCTTATTCCTTCTTTTGACCGGAAGCAAAGAGCTCTTTCCTACTGAGATCTTTTGGATATATTTATCCAGATCCTCTCCAAATAGACGCTCACCATGAAAAGGAAAAGCCGTGAGTAGCCTTTTGCATGGCGTCTCGGCTGACCAGTTCTTCAACCACAAGACCCTGCGCATATGGATTGAGAGTAGCGCAAAACGAGACATCTGCTGGATCGAGTCCTTTAATGTGTCTACCGCAAAACATAAAGCGCGAGGAAGTTCCGACAATTCATCAGAAAATTCCTCCTGAACAGGCAGGTTCCTGATGAACCTCTTAAAATGGTCCTTCAAGGACTGGCAAATACCGATAGCCACAACTGCCGGTTGTACTGCTGACCCAGCCACCGCAAAGGAAGCCTTTAGTAAGGATTCCAGTTTTTTATCTGCCGGATCCTTAAACCCTTGGGCATTATCCACGGCACAGGTTAGGCTTTTATTCACTGTAGAAATGGCAGCATCAACCAAAGGTGTATCCCACATCTAACTGAATTTTTCCTCCATAGGATATACAAAAGAAAACCTTTTTGGAGGCAAGTATATCCTGTCCGGGTGGTCCCAGTCAGCGTAAATCACCTGCTCCAATAATGGATGCAAAGGGAACGCCTGGGAACCTTGCTGAGGACGCAAGGATCCCAACGTAGAACAGGAGAGTCCTGGTCCCTGTACCGGGGGTAACTTAAACCCAGCTCTCACGATTTCAGCCAAAGACTGGATAAACAATTTCTGGGATTGGGAAGCCTAAATTGGTTCCTCAGAACCTGAGTCCTCCGCCGAGGACTCTTCAGCCTCTCCTTTCTCTTTATCCTTTACGGCCACCTCCTCCAAATTCTCTGCCCATTCTGGATCCAGATCACAAGGACCCAACTGGCTAAGAGTCCTGGTGCTCAAGTGACTCCCCACTGGGACCAGGCTCAGGAGAGGGAGATCTATGACGCTTCTTCCCTCAATGCGTTACTGTGGCAATCATACCCCCTATCTTGCCTTCAAGGCCAGCTAGGGCTGATGCTAAGTCATCCTTAATAACATAAGGGATATTGGTAGTGGCCACTACTCCTGACAAATGCAATGGCTCAGCCAGGCCAAATGCCGCAGGTCTTTCAGGGGAGACTGATGCTGCAGTAACCTGAGGTTGATCTCCTGTTTTTGAAGGAGTCACTTTAACCCTTGGACTTGCCCTGCTTCCTGTACCTCGTTTTGTGGAAGACATTGCTTACAAGAGTTGAGGAAAAAGTACTCCCTCTGAGCTATATGGCTGAATCCAGTGTATAGCAGCTACCACAGCCTTTACCAGCCTTCAACCTGTTGCAACTGCCCAACTCACGTGCCCAGACCTCTGTGTCCCACCGCGCACTAGGCTCCTGGCTCTTATGAGCCTAAACTGACAAGCAGCATTGGCACGTGACCTCCCTCTATACGCGCGTGACGCACGCACGCCCGGAAATCCTCACGGCGCATGCGCACGCACGCCCGCAGAGCGCGCGGCACACACACAGGCATGCCGCGATGCATGTGGCGACCGACACCCACGCATGCCGTGGCACACGCGGATGAGTACAGGCGCACGGGCACGCGGCGCACACCCCCGACGCACGCATGGCATATGCAGCCCACGTGCGGGAGACCCCTGTATGTGTGCACCCGCCGGCCGTCCTCTGTAACCTCCAATACAGTGGGGACACAAGGCACGCAAATTTGGGTTTTAAACATATCATGTTATAGCAACAACAGTAGTATTTATAGGCCTCCCAGAGGGAGCACTCACCGGTCCTCGCTGCAGGGCCTGATATAGGCCCAATCTTCTCCCATCACGGTGGGTAGCGCCACTAAGGACTTTAAAGGACCGGGTCCCCCTTCTAATCGGGGTCCACACCCTTGAACCCTTCTGGTTCCCTTGGGCAAGTGATAGACCAGGAATACCATATAACAAGGGTCCAGTGCCATAAAGGACACATTACAGGCAAAACCTTGTTCTTGAACCGAGGCTCGGGTACCATCCACTTTAGCTTTTCATGCCATCCGAATGGATCCGATTATAACATCCTCACTGGGACATCATTGAAGAATTTGAAGAGCTTCCACAGCCATGACCATCACCTTCAAGACACTGGCAAAAAACTAAAGGTACTTCTCATATGGGAGGGGTTATATGGGAGGAACCTTCTTACTATTGGTTGCCAGTGTCCAATCACCTAAAGGTAGCATATAACCCAAATAGTCATTATTATGGTGCTCTATGTCCCATGATGTACCATAAAGAAAGTTACTTTGCTAGTGAGCACCTGTCACCTGTTCCCAGCATGTTCCCGAGGTGGCAGGCACCAGGAATGAAGAGGAAGATGGGGCTGATTTCCCCAGAAATGTAAACCCTTTGACAGATATAACAGGTCTTGTATGTATACTTCAATTGTGTATTTAGCTGTTTGCCTGGTGCTTGGGAAACTAATGTGAGAAAGATGATGCCTATTATTGCTGGTGTCCTGAAAAATTCTAACTGCCCAGCTATATCTGGTTTTATCTGGTTGCAGACCTGGAACAAGCATGCAACAAAACTGAGAGAACAGTTAAAGCGGGAGTCCGGCGACCAATCTTTTTTTTTTTTTTTTAGGTCATTGAGACACTTTGCTAATCCCAAAATAATACTCACAGTTTGGGTGTAATATTTCCACCTCTGTCTGTTTTCGTACTGAAGAATAACTTAAAAAATGTGAGGCTGGCTGTTTCCATCTTGCTTGTGGGCATGTGAAGCCCACAAGCATTGATTTCCTGGATGCGGTGAATGCTGTTCATTCACATCTTGTTCACACGCATGATCATTTTTTCCGCACTGAATCTTGGGAAGCCTGACACTAAGCTCTCAGGAGACAGTGCGGCGCCGCTGAAAGGCAATAAACATGCCTACTCCCATGGGAGGAAAGACAGGAAGTGCCACAATAAAGTACAATATAAAGGTAATTACAGCGATAAAAAAAATTTTCGTGCGGCATTTGAACATCTATGCAATTAACTGAAGGGGGTAAGATTAAGTTAAAAATTTGAGTGGTAAAGGCCCAAAACCAGATTGGGCTGAAATAGAACAACAAGCAGTCCCTAACCACAATTTAGATTTCCTTTTATGGCAGCCCCCTAAATCTAGGCTCCCTATCCTCTCTCCTAACCTGTCCCACTCTTTTACATTATGCGATTCTCTTCACAAATCACAATCTATAACTTCTCGATGGTGCCCCCTAGCCCATATATTTCATAATTCTAAATTCCCCCCTGGAAGGGATATCAAGGCCTTCCAATGGTGGCTAGATAAAGGCCTGTATCGGATTGGACACTTTTTTAATTCCAACGGTCCCCTTACACTAGAACACTGCACCTCCAAATTAGACATGCCCCCTTCAGAAACATTTCGCTTCCACCAAATCTCTCACTTCTTAAGTTCTCTTAAACCAAACGACAACTCCCCCCTCACAGTCACCCCATACGAACAATGGAGCTCCAAAGCCATGGATGTGCGAGGGGGTATCTCCCTAATATACTCAGCTTTGGCTGACCCTCCGGAGAAAGCGCCTTACATGCTTAAATGGGAGAGCGACCTCGATTTTGAGTGGGATCTGGAAACATGGAATATTCAAGTTGCAAAGGCATTCAAAGGAATCATTAATATTTCCATAGTCGAAGTGAATCTTAAGATAATAACTCGTTGGTACCTAGTCCCCACTCGTCTATTTAAATTTTTCCCTCAATCCTCGCCCCTCTGTTTCAGAGGATGCGATATCCTGGGTTCCCACCTACATATTTTTTGGCAGTGCCCTAAGATCAGGAGCTTTTGGAATAAAGTTTTTATCCTAATTCGAAAGGTTACTGGGGCAGTCCTTAGCCAGGACCCTTTAATAGCCCTTCTAAACAAGAAGATACCCAATATCACGAAAAATAAACAGAAATTGATTCCATTTATACTCCTTGGAGCTAAAATAACGATTGGGCATTCCTGGAAATCTCCCTCAGTATCCTTTCATTTAACTAAATAAAAAATCACTTGGATTATGATACAGGGGAAAACCTCCAGTATTATCCTAGATAAATTCGAATCATTCAAATGCATATGGGAACCCTGGGCCCAATATATACGCACCTCCTTATAACTTACGGCTTTACTACCCCTCGAGCACCCCTTTTGACCTTCAACTCCCCGTCAACATCGGGCCATTGGTGAGTAGCTCCTGGATCCCCTCCTTCTACTTTCTCTCTGTGTCCACCTTTCCCTTTTAACTGTTCTTTCCTTTCCTTTCCCTATTTGTCTTTTGTCTTCTTTATACCCCATTGGATCTATCTATTGGGGATTCTTGATTTAGTTAGTAACATTTAACCAATTCATTCTACTTTGTATGCCCTGACATTTACTCAACGTTCTATATGACACAATACTTCATTAGGACATCTTACCACTCTATATATTTCATCTTTGTATCTCTAATTTTTACTCACAGTAAGTTTTTAGCACTTTATGTTTTCACTCAGGGGGAGGCGGGGTTGGTCTTTTGCCCATGGACACAGATTGCTCCCATTTGGGGTGTCTGTGGGCAACGGTAGACCTCGTGTAATACCCCGTGTTACACTTTATACTCTAACTTCACATTGTTACACGTTGTATTATGTATAACCTATCTTACTTTACTCTGTTTAATCAAGCTCGATCGTTTTGGGCAAGAACCTATATTTTGGCTTTCCATTTGATTGTATCCTTCTATCACCCCTGCGCGGGTGTTTTTCTGCACTATTGTTTCACTTTTTATTTGAAATAAAGCTCTTTTGAAACCGGAAAAAAAAAAAAAAAAAATAAAAAAAAAATTTGAGTGGCACCCCACTTTAAATTTCTTATTTCTATTTTTGTTCCAGATCATTGAGTCTGAAAGTATTGAAGCCACTTCATCATTATGACAGCCATAATTCTAAAATATGGAGAAAGCATTAACATTGTGTGGCACCATCATTCCAATGGACTTAAAAGGGGGAGTTTGGGACTTTAAATGAGACATGTGGGTCGCATGTCTCCATCCCTAAATCTGTATAAAGAAAGCTTTTTTTTTAGGACTTTGAATGAGGTGAGTACACATGGCTAGAAGATGAGTCGATATCAAAAACATGTTTTTATTGGTGAAACAAGGAACATGGCAAGATGACATGATACATGCAGCAATTAATAAAATTGTCAATCACATATTACAGACCATATATAAAAACAAACATTAGTACCAACCAACCACTGTGTGGTATGGAACAAATCCTGGATGTAATAAAACACTTAAAAATACATGGTAGGTGGTAAACTCAAGATAATGTAAGGCGTCTGCATGAGAATAGGTGCATCCAATGTATCTCAGCACGTTTTGTGGATAATACCACTCTTCAGGGGAGGGTGCATGCAAATCTATAAAATAAAACATGAGTAGACCAGTATGATCCAATGTTGTAGCCCTCGTCAGGGAGGATATGTACAAAAAGAAAGGGAGAGAGATGCTCATCCCTATAAGTACTTGAATATATAGTCTATGCTAAATGCAGAGTGTATATATATATATATATATATATATATATATATATATATATATATATATATTACACATATACTAGACCAGGCCAGGACTGGCCATAGGGCACACCGGGCACTTGCCTGGTGGACCGGTGCTGCCGGGCCACATGTGCTTGTATGGCCAAAGCAGCTGGGCTGCTCCTTGAGCCTGTGCTGCTCATCTGGCCTCTCCGCGGCCAGCCGGCCAGTTCCGTTCCGTCACCAGGCCGGGAGGGGGGGTGGAGAATATATATACTCTGCATCCAGTGTAGCCTATATCTACAGTGCAATCTGTGGTGTACTGTTTCTACTACACTTCTGGTGGTTTACACAATACAGTGCAGCCGTAGGACAGATGCTAATACAGTGCAGGCAGTGTACACACTATCTAATACAATGTGTACAGTTTCTACTACACTTTTGGTGGTGTACACAGTACAGAATACAGTGCAGCCATAGTACAGTTACTAATACAGTGCAGGTGGTGTACACAGTATCTAATACAGTGTGTACAGTTTCCACTACACTTCTGGTGGTGTACACAATACAGTGCAGCTGTAGTACAGTTGCTAATGCAGTGCAGGTGGTGTACACAGTATCTAATACAGTACAGTATCTAATACAGTGTGTACAGTTTCTACTACACTTCTGGTAGTGTACACAATACAGTGCAGTCGTAGTACAGTTGCTATTACAGTGTAGGCGGTGTACACAGTATCTGTCAGGGACTAACCCGCAGGAGAACTGGCATCTATGGCCAGCAAAATCTTGGATCAACAAAAACGATTTCTCCAGCGCTTATGCGCATGCGCGCGGGCGAGGACAGCCAGGACAGTATATCTACCGGTGTGAACTCGCGCGCCTAAGCACGCGCCAAAGCACACACGTGTGCGCCAAAGCACACGCAATACATGAGAGACTCCAGGCGCCAGTAACCTATTTAAAGCATGCTGCAGCAGTCACCAACTGCTGCATGATCTTCAGCTTCTTGTGAATTCCTGAGTTCCTGTTCCTTTTATCTTGGATTACCTGCTAACGACACGGCTTGCCTTGACCTATCTGATCTGTGTTGTCCCCGTTTCGACCCTTGGCTTGCTCCTGTTTACTCCGCTCTGATCTGCTGCCCTGTGTATGAACCCTGGCTTGTTCCATTGACTTTGCTACTGCTTGCTGTCCTGTGTATGAACCCTGGCCTGGCTCCTGACACTGCTTCTGGTACCTCCTGCTGCACAAGCTCATCTGGTACTTCCGAGGTACTTCTTCCTAGCAGTCTACCCTGCTCATCAGCTGCCCAGCAGTGGACTTCTCTTCTTCATCTCAGCTTGCAGCACCCAGCAACCCCTGCCGCTTTGAGTATAGCTCCCCCTGTGCCAACTTCAGGGGGTGCTCTGCACTTAGTCGCAAGGGAAGCCCTTCCAGCATTTTAGCCTCCGATCAGGTATATGATAGTATCTAATACAGTGTATACAGTTTCTACTACAATTCTGGTGGTGTACACAATACAGTGCAGCCGTAGTACAGTTGCTATTGCAGTACAGGTTGTATATACAGTATCTAATACAGTGTGTATAGTTTCTACTACACTTCTGGTAGTGTACACAATACAGTGCAGTCGTAGTACAGTTGCTATTACAGTGCAGGTGGTGTACACAGTATCTAATTCAGCGTGTACAGTTTCTACTACACTTCTGGTGGTGTACACAGTAATACAGTGCAGCCCTAGTACAGTTGCTAATACACTTCTGGTGGTGTACACAGTACACAATACAGTGCAGACGTAGTACATTTGCTAATATAGTGCAGGCGGTGTACAGAGTATCTAATACAGAGTGTACAGTTTCTACTACACTTCTGGTGGTGTACACAATACAATGCAGCCGTAGTACAGTTGCTAATGCAGTGTAGGTGGTGTACACAGTATCTAATACAGTGTGTACAGTTTCTACTACACTTCTGGTGGTGTACACAGTACACAATACAGTGCAACCGTAGTACAGTTGCTAATACAGTGCAGGTGGTGTACACAGTACCTAATACAGAGTTTACAGTTTCTACTACACTTCTGGTGGTGTACACAATACAGTACAGCCATACAGTGAAGGCTCCGATGTTGGTTCCCAGGTTGAGGAAGGGAGTAACATGACCCTAGAAAGAGGGCGTGCCCAAGAAGGACAAGAAACTGGCAGTCATGTTCCCCCAGCTGCAGCATACTGCCAAGTTTGCTCCAGTGACGAGGAGGGAGGGGATGATGAGGTCACTGACTGTACTCCGGTGTCTGAGAGAAGAGAGGAGGAGGCACAACTGCAACGAGGCAGGGTGTCCTCTAGGGGGCAGCTTAAGGACAGCCACCCTATTGCATCACACCGCAGAGCTCCTCAGGTGCAGGGCGCTGCTGACTCCCCGCTGACTTTTAAAAGTTCCTTGGTGTGAGCCTTTTTTGACATGTGTGCAGCAGCTCGCACTGATGCTGTTTGCAACCTATGTCTAAAGCGGATCAAGCGTGGCCAGAACAGCAGCCACTTGGGCACCACATGCTTGACCAGTCATATGATGACCTGCCATGCAGTCCGTTGGCAAGAGCACTTGAAAGACCCACATCAAAGAAAAAAGCGGACTTCTCCTTGCTCCTCATCTGGGATCTCCAACCCTACTATACCTCCAGTCCTCTCAAAAACCCGCACTGAGAGGAATGAAGGTATAGCAATAGGTGTCCCAAGTACTTGCAGCCAATCTGCTAGCAGTACACCATCTGATTTTAGCAGGCAAATTTCCCTACCTAGGTTGCTGAACCATAAAAAGAAATTCGGTCCCAGTCATCCACTCGCTCAGCGTTTAAATGCTAGCTTGGCCAAATTGCTAGCACTGCAACTGCTGCTTTTTCAGCTGGTAGATTCTGCCCCCTTTCGTAAATTTGTGGAATGTGCTGTACCTCAGTAGCAGGTTCCAAAATGCCATTTCTTTTCACAGGAAGGCCATTCCGGCTCTCTACCGGCATGTGGAAGGCAATGTTTTGGCCTAGTTGGACAGGGCGGTCAGCAGTAGTTGTTTTTCCTGCATTTTGCTTTGTAGGCTTTGACCCTTTGATTTTTGATTTTTTGCTACTATATATTTTTGGCTACTTGCTCCACACTGGATATCCACTATTCTGTCTGCTTTTTGAATCTGGTCATTTTATCATTTGGCAATTATATGGTCAAGTCAGTAAAAAAATTTTCCTTTTTTAAAAAAAAGTAAAAAAAATAAATAAATAAAAATAAAAAAAATACAAGAAATATTAGCCCATTATTTGTATTCTGTTTTGAATGAAAACACTGGAACGTTCACTTTAAATGTGCTTTTTATTAAATGTTTTGTATTTTTCATACTTTAATAAATACTTTTTCATACTAGAATATTCTTTGTTACCTTTGTGCCTTGAAAGTCCACCACCAGGGGATTTTGTTTCATTTTTTGGCGGTCAGCAGTAAGGTGCATATTACTGCTGCCTCATGGTCCAGCAGGCATGGGCAGGGACATTGCCTTTCCTTCACGGTGCACTGGGTAACTCTGCTGGCAACTGGGAAGCATGCAGGACAGGGTTCAGTGTTGTTGGAGCTTGTTCCGCCACCACGCCTCCAAAATTCTAGTGGTGATTCTGCGACTGCTCTCTCCTCCACCCCCTCCTCTTCTTCTTCCTCTTTGGCCTCTTCTGCAGATTTGTCCTCTGAACCAGTAGTGCTACTTAAGCGTTCAAGGGGCTACACAAGCAGTCAGGCTAAAAGATGCCATGCGGTCCTTTAATTGGTCTGCCTAGGGGACAGGGGCTACTCTGGGGCAGAGATTCTGTCACCTCTGCGGGGGCAGGCTCAGAGGTGGTTGACGCCACGCCAGCTTCAGCCAGGATTGGTTGTATGCGACAATGGCACCAACCTTCTCTCCCCCCCTCCGACAGGGACCCTTGACCCATGTTCCATGTTTGGCACACGTCCTGAATTTGGTGGTGCAACAGTTCTTGATCAGGTACCCAGGCTTACAGGATCTCCTGAGGCAGGCCAGAAAAGTCTGTGGTCATTTCCGCCCATCATACAATGCCAGTGCTCGGCTGGCTGACATTCAAAGGGAATGCAACCTGCCCACCAACCGCCTCATTTGTGACATACCCACCAGGTGGAACTCAACTTTGGCAATGCTGCAGCGGCTGCACACACACAGCAGAGGGCCATCAATGAGTACCTGTGCGAGTATGGCACCAGGACAGGGTCAAGGGAGCTTGGCTTCTTTTCGCCACGCCAGTGGCTACTGATCAAGGATGCATGCACTATCCTGTCACCATTTGAGCAGGCCACAAGGATGGTGAGCAGTGACAATGCATTCATCAGTGACACTGTCCCTCTAGTCTTTCTGTTGGAGCACACGCTTTGTGGAATCATGGACAGGGCATTTGAGGCAGAACAGCGGGAGGAAGAGGAGGACTTCCTTACCTCTCAAGGCCCCCTTTATCCAGATAGCATTCCTGTGGGCCCGCCAAACACACAGGAAGAGGAGGAGGAGGATTGTGTCAGCATGGATGTAGAGGATAACACTCAGCAGCAGTCTTCAAGGGATGTTTTTCAGTCCCCAGAAACCCAAGGAGTTGAACTTGGCTGGGAGGAAGTAGTTACAAATCATGTGATCCTTAGTGACCCAGAGGATTTTGAATCGAATGCCTCTGCAAACCTACGCTGCATGGCCTCCCTGATTCTGCAAAGCCTGCGAAAGAATCCTAGAATTTGTGGTATCAAAGAGAGGGATCATCACTGGCTGGCAACCCTTCTTGATCCACGTTACAAGGGTAAGGTTGCAGAACTCATCCTGCCTTCGCAGAGGATGAAACATCTTCAGGAGGCCTTGAAGAAAGGTTTGTGCAAAGCATTTTTAGACCCTGGGAGGTTACAATTTCCTGGTGCCGCACCACGTGTTGCTGAGGCTTCATTTAGCCAGAGGAAGAGCGGTGGAGAAGGTGGCTGGCTGACCGATGCCTTTAAACAATTTTTCAGTCCTCAGCTCCAAGGTCTGATAGGTTCAAGCAACCATCTCCAGCGTCTGCATTACATGGTGCAGGAATATCTAGGGGCAAGAGTAGACTTGGAGACCTTTCCAACAGAGCAGCCACTGGGTTACTGGGTCTTGAGGATGGACCACTGGCCAGAACTTGTTCAATATGCAATTGAGCTACTGTCCTGCATCTAGGGTGCTTTCTGAACGCACATTCAGTGCTGCTGGAGGGTTTGTAACGGATCAAAGAGTGTGCCTGTCCACAGACTCCGTTGATAGGCTCACATTCATAAAAATGAATCGGTCTTGGATCAACAGCTAACAAGCACCTGATGCTGATGTAACTGTTTGAATTTGCTATGGATGTGGGATCCCTAGAAGACTGCCTATGCTGACTATCCTATTCCTCCTCAATCTTGATGATGCTAGCTTCCAACAATATTTTTGGTTTAGGGCACCACCACCCAAGGCCCAATTATTAATTTGTTTACCAGGGGCATGTAATTACAATTTTTGATGCAATATTTCACAGCAGGGCCCATTGCTGCACCCAACAAGAGTATATGTGAGGGGTTACAGTGTTGTGGCACTTCCAGCACCACCCAAGGCCCAATTTTTCTGCCCCTGTTTAACAAGGGGAATGTAATTACAATTCTTGATATAATATTTCACAGCAGGGCCCATTCCTGCACCCACCAAGAGTAACTGTGAGGGCTTACAGTGTTCTGGTACCACCAACACCTAACGCCCAATTTTCTGCAGAGTATGTAGGGCAGGCTGTATAGTATATATACTGCTGTTCAGAGTATATAGTGCCTGGGGAACCCCCACGCCATTTAAAAAAAAAAAATGGGTGCGGGGTTTCCTTTAATATTCATACCAGACCCAAAGGGCCTGGTAATGGACTGGGGGGGAACCCATGCCGTTTTTTTCAATGATTTTCATCTATATTGCCCGAAATACATTACAGCCGCGAGTAGTTTTAAATGACATTTTTTCCTTTAGAAATGTCATTTTGCTGTGATAATGTTCTAAACACGGGAAAAATGCGCTACTTTACAGGCCTACTAAGAACACCCCCCGGGCACAATATTTAGAGCAATATTTGATTTTTATTGTTTCACTTTAAGCATTATTAAAATCACTGCTCCCGAAAAAACGGCTGTTTTTAAAACTTTTCTTTGCATTGATACATGTCCCCTGGGGCAAGACCTGGGTCCTCAAAACTTTTTTTATGGCAAAAACTTGCATACAAGCCTTTAAAATTAGCACTTTTTATTTTTCACGTTTGTGTCCCATGACTTTTTTACCTGTTTGCATGTTCTGCTGCAAACCAAACCGGGGGGCGTTCGGCTCATCCCTACATTTGAAATTTTATTTACTCATTTATCTATTTAACTTTGTAGTCAAATTCATGCATCCTACTCCTGATGATTGGCTATGAACGTCATGAACCGCGTCAAATCTTCACTCAAGGATGTCAAGTCAAACTTGCCCAAAATCATGAATAGTACTTATTGTTTGTATTTATCATGATTATTATGTTGATTATTTGATTTGTATGTTTATTTAATTTATTTATTCTTTGTACCAATGATGTCAATTTATCATTGATATTAAAATGATATTATGATTATTATTATTATATTAATCATGTCTCTTTTCGCTTATGTCATGTATTATATATTATTTATATTATACATTATATATCATATTAATATAAATGAATTATTAATTTTAATTTATCAAATGTATTCATTTATTATGGTTATATGGACCTCCCTACGGGGATGGTGACATTTAATTTATTCATAATTAGGTATTTTATGCATTATCATCCACATAGACATGCCTCATGTAAAGTCCCAAATCCATTTTCTCTTTCTTCTATAAACATTTAGGGATGGAGGCATGCCTGTGTTTTGTTTGGGTTTTAACAGGTCACTTTCTGTTTTTCGCTAATCTTGTATGTGGTTTCTACATATCACTTTATATTTTTTTTATTCTATAGGGTGATAAAAATATCTAGTAGCTGGGAGGTGAGTTACTTTTAAGGCTGAACCCCCAAGACCAACAGCTAAATACACAAAGCTGAATTTTAGGGTGCGTGTAATTGAATGCATACAGTATAAAGTATCTCACAAAAGTGAGTACACCCCTCACATTTTTGTAAATATTTATTATATCTTTTCATGTGATAACACTGAAGAAATGACACTTTGCTACAATGTAAAGTAGTGCTTGTATAAGAGTGTAAATTTGCTGTCCCCTCAAAAAAATTAAACACACAGCCATAAATGTCTAAACTGCTGGCAACAAAAGTGAGTACACCGCTAAGTGAAAGTGTCCAAACTGTCAATATTTTGTGTGGCCACTATTATTTTCCAGCACCACTTTAATCCTTTTGAGCATGGAGTTCACCAGAGCTTCACAGGTTGCCACTGGCGTCCTCTTCCACCCTCCCATGACAACATCACAGAGCAGGTGAATGTTAGATACCTTGCACTCCTCCCCCTTCCGTTTGAGGATGCCTCACAGATGCTCAATACTGTTTAGGTCTGGAGACATGCTTGGCCAGGCCATCACCTATAACCTCACGTTCTTTAGCAAGGCAGTGGTTGTCTTGGAGGTGTGTTTGGGGTTGTTATCATGTTGGAATACTGCCCTGCGGCCCAGTCTCCGAAGGGAGGGGGAACATGCTCTGCTTCAGTATGTCACAGTACATGTTGGCATTCATGATTCCCTAAATGAATTGTAGCTCTCCAGTGCTGGCAGCACTCACGCAGCCCCAGACCATGACACTCCAACCACCATGCTTGACTGTAGGCAAGACACACTTGTCTTTGTACTCCTCACCTGGTTGCCGCCACACACGCTTGACACCATCTGAACCAAATAAGTTTATCTTGGTCTCCTCAGACCACAGGACATGGTTCAAGTAATCCATGCCTTTAGTGTGCTTGTCTTCAGCAAACTGTTTGCGGGCTTTCTTGTGCATCATCTTTAGAAGAGGCTTCCTTCTGGGACGACAACCATGCAGACCAATTTGATGCAGTGTGCGTCGTATGGTCTGAGCACTGACAGGCTGACCCCTACCTCTTCAACCTCTGCAGCAATGCTGGCAGCACTCATACGTCTATTTCCCAAAGACAACCTCTGGATATGACGCTGAGCACATGCAGTCAACTTCTTTGGTTGACCATGGCAAGGCCTGTCCTGAGTGGAACCCGTCCTGTTAAACTACTGTATGGTCTTGGCCACCGTGCTGCAGCTCAGTTTCAGGGTCTTGGCAATCTTCTTAATGCCTAGGCCAACTTTATGTAAAGCAACAATTCTTTTTTTCAGATCCTCAGAGAGTTCTTTGCCATGAGGTGCCATGTTGAACTTCCAGTGACCACTATGAGAGAGTGAGAGCGATAACACCAAATTTAACACACCTGCTCCCCATTCACACCTGAACCTTGTAACACTAACGAGTCACATGACCCTGGGGAGGGAAAATGGCTAATTGGGCCCAATTTGGAAATTTTCACTTAGGGGTGTACTCAATTTTTTTGCCAGCTGTTTAGACATTAACGGCTGTGTGTTGAGTTATTTTGAGGGGACAACAAATTTACACTGTTATACAAGCTGTACACTCACTACTTTACATTGTAGCAAAGTGTAATTTCTTCAGTGTTGTCACATGAAAAGATAAAATAAAATATTTACAAAAATGTGAGGGGTGTACTCACTTTTGTGAGATGCTGTAGTATCAAGGTACACACCTATAGTTTGTTTTGGTAGATTAACACAATAACATTTTAAATGGATGGCACTACACAGAGTGCTGTATTTTACCAAACCTTAAAGTGGTTGTAAAGGCTGAAGGTTTTTCTATGCATGAAGGTAAAAAACCTTCTGTGTGCAGCTCCCCCCACAGCCCCTCTAATATTCACCTGAGCCCCCTCTCGATCCAGCATGATGTGCATGAGAGCCTTGGCTGTCCTTGGAATCCCTGTCCCCATTGGCTGAGACAGCAGAGGGAGCCATTGGCTCACACTGCTGTCAATCACAGCCAGTGAGCCAATGAGGGGAGAGCAGGGGGGGGTCTCTTCCCTCCAATCAGCTCTCAGAGTTCTCCTCACTGAGCTCTCCAGAATGTTACTTCAGCTCTCAGCCCCCTTTTTTCTAAACTCTCAGACAAGCTTATAGATTCAGCACTTTAAACAAATGTAGAGAATAAAGACTGCAGATAAACAGGTACGACTTATGTATGAGGATTTGTCTCATGTCTTTATGTGCAGCTCCCCCCACGGCCCCATAAAGCCTACTTGACAGGGCCCCTCCCCAGGCCCCAAGTGACTGAGGACATAGATTTTATCAGTCCCTTTCTTTTCAGCCTCAGTTGCAAAGAGGAATGAATTGGAAGTGCTCTGAAGCTTCTTGCTCATTCACAAACTGAAGCATAGTAAACAACGTTTACTATGCTTCAGTGATGAATGGACACAGGAGTGATTGGTACCGACTGCTCACTGTGTTCATTCAGGAAAGGAAGGGTCCAATAAATCATATATTTACTGGCTGCTAGAAACACTCCCCTGTAGTGCAGCCAGAGGGAAAAGCTGGCAGCGTTGCAGGGGAAAGCAGAAGAGGATTGGTGTCTGCAATAAGACAGTATAGCCGGCCCTCCTGCTCAGCATATGACTGGGCCCCCCTCTTAAACTGATGAGGCCTGGGCCCAGTACAGGAGGGCTGGCTGTACTGCCTTATCAGCGGCCCTGGAAGGGGGTGGGGGTGTCTCTTCCCTCCAATCAGCTCTCAGAGTTCTCCTCACCGAGCTCTCCAGAATGTTACTTCAGCTCTCCGCCCCCTTTTTTCTGATCTGTGACAAGCTTTTAGATTCAGCACTTTAAACGGATGTAGAGAAGAAAAGACTGCAGATAAACAGGTGCAGCTTATGAATGAAGATTTGTCTCATCTCTGTGTATCACCTGATGCCAGTCACTTTACTGGGTATATTTACAGGTTTACAACCACTTTAAAGTGGGAAAAAAGGCCACGTATAAATTTGCACACAACTACTGCTTGCTCCCTCCTTCTACTGATGCTGCATACTGCTTGTAAAAAAAAGATCTGTGTGAATATCTTATTTAAGTCGGCTCTGGTCCCCTCACATAATGCAGGAGCTCCGGCTCCTCTGTGTCATGAAGCGGCGACTGCAGGGGAGAGGAGGGAGTGCTGACAATGGATGGGCAATGGAAGCCAGTGGGTGACGTCACTGCTCCCAGATTTCAGCCCTGTTGTTGAGTGCTCCATGACACAGGGGTGCCAGGCCTTTTTCATCACGTGACCAGACCAGGACAGGTCGAAGTAATGTATTTACCCAGCAATATACAGCATAGGTATACTTTCCCAGGGGGTCACCCGTGCGTGCTCGCTCCTGAGCCGCCCTGTCTGTGTCTATTGACACAGAGTGGGTGGCTTGCCCCCCCTCCACTCGCTTGGCAATTTGCCCAGGAAGAAAGAAGACAGCGGCAAGAGCTGCTGCTCTTGTGCACATTGCTGGATTGGATCGGGCTCAGGTAAGAGGGGGCTAGGGAGGAATCTGCAGCACAGAAGCTTTTTTACCCTAACCAGTTTTGGCCCCCCCTATAGCAGTTTTACTCCTACAGGGCTGCACCTGTGCACTGGATCAGGTATATATACGTGATCCAAAACTTCTGGGTAGGGGGCACGCATGCTTACTGCCAGTGGCTCACCCCTGCTGTGATTACACTTATCTGAGGAAAAGACAGAACTGCGATCTGCCTATGTAATGGAATTTTTGTCCCTGCAAAGCAGGGAATAAAATCCATCTCTTCCCCCTAGTAAAAGCACCTCCCTCAGTAAACTAGGAACACAATTAACCCCACAATCGCTCCTGATGTTTAACTCCTTCTCAACCATGTCATTAGTACAGTGTAGGATGTCCGCCGCAATATCGCAGTCTCACTATAATTTGCTAATCGCCGCCATTACTGGTAGTAGTCCCATAGTTTTTAGATGATATAACTTTTGCGCAAACCAATCAATATACGCTTATTGGGATTTTTTGACCAAAAATATGTAGCAGAATACATATTGGCCTAAATTGACGAAGAAATTAGATTTTTTCAATTTTTTATTGGATATGTTTTATAGCAGAAAGTAAAAAATAGAGTGTTTTTTTCAGAATTGTCTGCCTTTTTTTTGTTTATAGCGCAAAAAATAAAAACACAGAGGTGATCAAATACCACCAAAAGAAAACTCTATTTGTGGGAAAAAAAGCACATACATTTTATTTGGGTACAGCGTTGCATGACTGCACAATTGTCAGTTAAAATAAAGCAGTGCTGTATAGCAAAAAAGGGCCTGCTCAAGAAGGGGGGTAAATCTTCAAGAGCTCAAGTGGTTAATGTCTAGAATGCATTAGGGTGAAAAATATTAAGGCTTTAGAACCACTTTAATACTGTGTATGGCCCCCTTTAGCAGCAATGACAGTGTGCAATATTTTGTAATAGTTGTCTATGAGGCCCCAAATTTTTGCAGGTAGTATAGCTGCCCATTCATCTTGGCAAAATGCCTCCAGGTCATGTAAAGTCCTGCACTGCGCTCCGAGCCCACCCAGTTGTGTGATGATAGCGAATGAATATTCGCTATTAAGTCAGGCGATCCTATTAGACGCATAGGAGAAGGAGGAGGAGAGAGGACACACACGGCGGAAATCGTGGAGGAAATGACACCGGAGCTGCTGCTCCCAGCCCTCCGCCAGCCACTCGCTGCACTGAGGACACCGGAGCCGCTGCTGTCAGCAACCCGCCACGCTGATGACATCGGAGCCGCTACTGCCAGCCACCTGCCGCACTGAGGACTCCAGAGCTGCTGCTGCCAGCCACCCGCCGCGCTAAGGACACCGGAGCCGCTGCTGCCAGCCTGCCGCTGCCAGCCTGCCGCTGCGCTGAGGACTCTGGAGCCACTGCTTTCAGCCCACCGCCGCGCTGAGGACCCCAGAGCCACTGCTCCCAGCCCGCCGCCCGCCACCTGGATGGGGGGGTTAGTGCCACGCCGCCGGCTGCCGGGGGGAGCTTTTGCCTCCCACCCCCAAAGAAAAATCCACCAGCCACCACTGCTTCCTACAGATGGAGGATTAGGTTTCTTGCAAGATAAAACTATAAGCTTCCTGGCATGAAAAAATAACAAAGTAAGTAGAGTCTGTATAGCTCTAGTAGGGGCCAGATCATCCACCAAGCTAAGGAGACAATGCCTGATAGAGGAATTTAAGGGGATGATGGTCACCTCCTGTGCACACGGCAAAACCTCTTTCCAATACTGCTGGATGAGGGGACATTTCTGGAAGATATGCACAAAATCTGCCTCCCCTGCAGATCAACACCAGCATGGAGAGGTAGCTGAGCCAAAGATCTTAGCTATCTTTGCTGGGGTCATATACAGTAAATACGGTGCAAAAATTTGTAGTGAATGAATTGGTCATGGGCTGAGATTAGTCTGGTAAAAGGTGCATCCCAGACATCTTCCCAATCTTCCATGTCCAGATTCGGGACCATGAACACCCAAATAGACCTACACACACTCATGAGTCTGTCAGTTTCAGGGAAAATAAACTAATAAATGGTGGATAGGAGCTTATTGAGATCATCATCCTGTAGTATGGATTCCAGGGCTGACACCGAGAGGGAGTCTCTAGCCGTGCCAAACTGCATCCGGTACACATGCCTTAATTTGGTAGCTGGTATGAAAACTTAAGTTCATCAAAAGATTTTAAGTGCCTATTTGAGGTAATATCACTAAGCTTTTTAACGCCATGTCATGTCCAAACGACTGGATCCACAAATGCAAAAAAATTGGACAGATTGGCTTCCTCCACAAGGGCGCATGGGGCGAAAGGGGAAAAGGACCTCCAAACTCCTCTCCATGAGCTACCACCCAAACTCTCAAAACCGATTTCATAGAGGTAGTTAAAACCCTCTATGCACCAAGTGTACCAAGGCTTTGTATGAGCCCACTAATGCCGCCTCTAGAGCAACTGCAGCATCATAAGGGCCAGTTAGCCACCTATGGACCATTACCAAGTTGCCCTGCCAAGAAATACTTGTAGATATTTGGCACAGCCAAGCCTCTCTCCGTTCAAGGTTCTAGTAGGACCCCCAGCCAAAGCCTAGGCATCCCACCCTGCCAAATAAACTCAGAGATCAAGCCATTTAGGGATTTAAAAGTAGCCTTAGGTATCCACAAAGGAGAGCTCCTCAGCGTGTACAGCATTAGAGCTAAAAGCTTTATTTTGATTCAATTCCTATCATCAAGAGAGGAAGATTTCCCAAGATGATTTTTCAGATGGTTATTGAGTGCAGCTGCCGCCATCTCCACTAAGGGAAACCAGCAGTGAAGCCTTGCTGCTTCATAGCCGGTTCCCTACTGCATATGCATGAAGCAGGCTGTGCTCTCTCGTCGCGGTGGCAAACTCAGCTAGAAGTGGGAGCGGGTACCTGTCAAAACCAGGGGAGACAAGCGGAGCTTCCCCTTTTGGGGGGAGCTCCGTTTTAAGGTCAGGAGACTGTGATGGCCACTCCAGAACTTTTACCTTTTTCTGCCGTAACCACTGGAGCGTCAACTTGGCCTTGTGCTTAGGGTCGTTGTTGTGCTGGAAAGTCCAGGAGCGTCCCATGCTCATCTTTCGTGCAAGAAGAATGCAAATTGTCTGCCAGTATTTTATGCTGCATTCATCTTGCCATCAATTTTCACTAGATTCCTCGTGCCTTCATATCCTAAAAACACCACTAGATGGCAATATAGATTTATACTAGGGTATGTTTCATTTATTTTGAGCCATAGAACTAGCCACATTTTTCTTATCTTTACCTAAGAACAGTATTCCTAGAAGGACAGCAATATATCTGTCAGTGAAATTACTTTTTTGTGTTCTTGTGGAGAATCCAGCAGCAAGATCTCCATGGCCAGTCTGTTATACAAGTAAGAGAGATGCAGGGGCTGCCTTTTCTAAACAAGTTGGCTGTCATACAGAGACTCTGACTTCAATACTTACTAACCTAGAACAAACACACACTCAAAGGGCAATTTATGAGCTTATGAGGAATACAATACCACTACTAGGTAGGGCCTCCCTTTGCTTTCACAACAGCCTCAATTCTTTGTGGCAAGGCTTCCCCGAAGAATCATTTGAGATTCTTGTCTATGTTGACATAGACTTACATCGCACAATTTGTGCAGATTTGTCAGCCGCACATTCATACTGAAAATGACTCTTTCTACCACAATCCTTGCTAAGAGAAGAGGCACCCTCTACTACCCTCTTAGGAGCAATCTGCAGTGGATCGCCTTTTATAGGGTGGTAGAGCAGCAGCTTCCAGGTGTTTAGGGGGTGATTCTGCAGCCTCCTGATTGCCTGTTTCTTTTTCCTGCCGACATTTCTTATTGAAATACTGGTTGCGAACAGGAGCCAAGCATTTGGAACGTGGTTGTGGTGCAGTCCCATTGGCTTCAATGGTGGTGCCTGCCAGGCCCGGGGTTAGGTAAAATCGTGTCCCACCTGCCTATTTTTACCACCCACCTTGCCACCTGAGTAAATGGGGCCTAAAGTTGTTCTATTGGATTTAGATATGGTGATTAGTCTACCATCTGTGCGCCCCAACATAAACTGAGATTCATCAGACCAGGGTACACTTTTCATTAACTTTCCAGTCTTCCTGAACCTGCAGCCATTGTAGTCTTGGCTTTTTCTTCTTGCCTTACAGGGGTGAAACTTGATGTCATCTACTGATGTTATAGCTGATCTCCACCAAGGTTCAACATGTGTATTCTGAGATACTTTTCTGCTTACCATAGATGTAATGAGTGGTTAACAAGGTATTTCCTTGTCAAAAGATTTTATAAAATACATAGCCAGGGCTGGTGCTACCACTAGGCGGATTAGGCAACCGCCTAGGGTGCACTGCCGCCTAGGGCGCCCGGCCGCTGGCTATTTTACTCCCGCACTGTCCTCCACAGAGCCATGTCAAGCAGCGCCCCCGCCCTGGCTCTCCGCTCTAATGTGTTTCCAGTCCAGACAGTAATCCCCCTCTCTGCTCTTCTATCAGGGTATCAGCCAGCGAGTGTCACAAGTCCAGCAACCCCCAGCCCCCAGGGCGCTCACTGATGCGTGAAGTTGGGGATCCATCGCTACATGGCAGAGAACAGCGAGGGGCCGGCCGAGGGCAGATAAGCCCGAGAGCCCGGGACTCGGAGAAGATCTCCACTGTGGCACCGCCTCCTCCTTGACCTCACCCCCTAACCCCGCCTCCCCCAGGAGGCAAGCGGGCGCAGCGTACCCCATGCTTCCAGAGCATGGACTGCTCCAAGTTCCTCTCCGCGCTGTGATGTGAGGCCCGAAGCTGGAGGACAGGCTCGCTGCTCACTGGGGGCACAGAGCTGTCACAGAGGACAGGCAGGAGTCGCAGGCTGCTGCGGGAGCTGCTCAAATTGTACGGATCGAAGCAGGAGACTGGCATCATGGTATGGAAGGTACTGTCTGTCATCATCATACACACCTTCAGACAGAGACTGGGACAGAGGTGGGACTGCAAGAACAGGGCTAGGGGTCTAAGCCCCCCTTCCCCCTCTCTTAGCCCCCCTCCCTTCTCTCTCAGCCCCCTCTCTCCAAGCCACCTTCCTTCTCTCTAAGCCCCCCTCCCCTCTCAGCCCTCCCCCTTTCTCAGCCCCCCTCCCTTCTCTCTCAGCTGCCCCTCTCTCAGCCCCCCTCTCTCCAAGATCACCTCACTTCTCCCTCAGCCCCCCTCTCTCCAAGCCCCCCTCCCTTCTCTCTCAGCCCTCCCCCTCTCTCTCAGCCCCCCTCACTTCTCCCTCAGCAACCCCTCTCTCCAAGCCCCCCTCCCTTCTCTCTCAGCCCTCCCCCTCTCTCTCAGCCCCCCTCCCTTCTCTCTCAGCCCCCCCTCTCTCCAAGCCCACCTCACTTCTCCCTCAGCCCCCCTCCCTTCTCTCTCAGCCCACCCCCTCTCTCCAAGACCCCCTCCCTTCTCTCTCAACCCCCTCCCTTCTCTCTCAGCTCCCCCTCTATCAGCCCCCTCTCTCCAAGCCCATCTCACTTCTCCCTCAGCCCCCCTCTCTCTAAGCCCCCTCCCTTCTCTCTCAGCCCTCCTCCTCTCTCTAAGCCCCCTCCCCTCTTACCCTCCTCTCAGTCCTACCCTCCTCTCAGCCCTCCCCCCTCAATCAGCCCCCCTCCCTTCTCTCTCAGCCACCCCCTTCTCTTAGCCATCCTTATACTCTCAGCCCCCTCTCTCTCTCAGCCATCCCTCCTCTCTCTAAGCCCCCCTCCTTTCTCGCCCACCCGTCTCTCTCAGCCCTCCCTATTCTCTCAGCCCCCCTCTCTCAGCCCACCCATCTCTATCAGCCCACCCTATTCTCTCAGCCCCCCTTTTTCTAAGCCCCCTCTCTTCTCTCTCAGCCCTCCCTATTCTCTCAGCCCACCTGTCTCTTAGCCCTCCTCTCTTAGCCCCCCTCTCTTAGCCCTCCCTCTCTTAGCCCTCTCTCAGCCCTCCTTCCTACCTCTTTCTCTCAGCCCTCCCTCCTACCTCTCTCTCTCAGCCCCCCCGTCACTCTCAGCCCACCCGTCTCTCAGCCCCCCTCTCTTAGCCCTCCCTCCATTCTTAGCCAGCCCTCCCTCTCTCAGCCCCCACTCTCGAAACCCCCCTTCTCTCACAGCCTCCCTCTCTCCCAGCCCTCCCTCCTACCCCCCTCTCTTTCAGCCCCCTCTCTCTTAGCCCCCCTCTCTCCTTCCCCCAATTAGCTGGTCTTGCCTAGGGCACAAAATAGGCTAGCACTGGCCCTGGTCAGGTAGGTAAGTGTATGTGTCAGGCAGGTCAGAGTATGTGTCAAGTGACATGTGTTACAAGGGCAAAGGGTGTGGAGTCAGGGACAGAAAATGAGGTTTCGCCTAGTTTGTCAAAAATCCTTGCACCAGCTCTGTACATAGCAATTAACAGGTATGTCAATTACACTTATAGAAATAGAGAAAATGAAGCTCTTTGCTGTACAATGTTATGCAAACATTAACAAATAAATAAAAGTATCTTTTTAGGAGGAGGACCGATTCATCAAAGGTTGGCGGTAGGTAATATTTTAACCATGGGTACCATATCTTTTCAAATTTGGGGATTTGGTCTTGTTCGATAGCCATCATTTGGCATGGGATATGGTGGCATTCATTCTATGCTTCGTCTCAGCCAACACCAATGCAGGAGACTTCCATGCCTTTGCCATCGTTTGTTTTGCGGCCATGAGGAGTTGAACAAAAAGTTTGAATTGGGAATGTGTTAAGCAATCTGGTTTCAGATTAGGTAGTGCAGTGAACGGGTCCGGTTGTACCAAAACCAGAAACCTTTAGGATGCAATGTCAAAGATCTCTTTCGGACATGTCCACCAAATATGTAGATAAGTACTTACTTCCGAGCAACCCCGAAAGCAAAGAGGAGCGGAATTAGGCGCATATTTGGCTACTCTGGAAGGTAGAAGGTACAAGGTACCATCGGCTTAGGACTTTATAATTAGCTTCCACTGCTATAATGTTAGGTGAGGCTTTTGACCAGATCCCCGACCAATCTGCTGTTTCAAGGGTTTGCCCCAGGTCCTCGTCACATTTCCAGATGTAGACTTGAATGGAGGAGAAGATTTGGAAGCCGCACACCGGATGTAGTCAAAAAAACTTCACTTTATTGAAAAAATGGGATCATCAAAATAACAAGACTGTCATGCAGAAAGTACAGGTAGGCTGACGCGTTTCGCACTCAGGACTGAGTGCTTACTCATGACGTGCGAAACGCGTCAGCCTACCTGTACTTTCTGCATGACAGTCTTGTTATTTTGATGATCCCATTTTTTTCAATAAAGTGAAGTTTTTTTGACTACATCCGGTGTGCGGCTTCCAAATCTTCTCCTCCATTCAAGTCTACTTCGCCTAGCATTCAGCCAGCACCTGGAGCTCTTCTGCTCTGAAATTTTTACTTACACCTGGGTCAGTGTCAGCCTGAGCGGTGGAAACAACCTCTTTGCTTGTCTGCATCTAAGGATACATTTCCAGATGTAGGTTGGTTTATCTAGATTAGGGTTGACTAGAAGTCGAGTGTAGAGGGATGAAATCATACTCTAGAGCATGTATGCTCAACCTGTAACACTTCAGCTGTTTTGGAACTACAAATACCATCAGCGGTTACAGAGATACTAAAATTAGTCATCAGGCTTCAACAATCAAGTCACAGTCAAAATCAATGAGATCACATTTTTTTCTCCAGGTTATTAACCCGTATCTGCATGATTTTATGCATTGCTCTGCTGCCACATGATTGGCTGATTAGAAAATGTAATAGTGTATACTATAAATTGCTAAAAAAAAAAATTGTATATAAAGTACAACTGTGATTACATATACAATTCTTTTCACTTCTCTGTCTTGTGAGGAGCACCTAGTCGTGGCCAGTTTATGGGGAAATAATGTTCTTTCCACTTCCAGATTATGGCCCCAACAGTGATCACTGGAACATTCAGAAGTTTAGAAATCCTATTACGATTTTTTTTTTACCAAAAATATGTAGAAGAATACTTTTCGGCCTAAACTGGGGAAGAAATTTATTTTTTATACATATATTTTGGGATATGTACTATAGCAAAAAGTAAAAAATATTGCTTTTTTTTTCAAAATGTTCGCTCATCAAAAAGAGATGATCAAATACCACCAAAAGAAAGCTCTATTTGTGGGGAAAAAAAGGACGTTGATTTTGTTAGGGTACAACATCGCATGACCGCGCAATTGTCAGTTAAAGCGACGCAGTGCCATATCGCAAAAAAGGCCTTGGTCAGGAAGGGGGTAAATCCTTCCGGGGCTGAAGTGGTTAATGCATGCCAATATTCTGTTTGCTTTGTGAGCAGCAGCTTGCATGCCATTGCTGAGCCTATCATCTACTAAGACCTCCAGGGTCCTTTTCCATCCTTGATTCCCCCCAGTGGTTCTCCCCCCAGTGAGTTGATTGCATTCACATTTTTGCCACCCAAATGCATTATTTTACATTTTTCCACATTAAACCTAATTTGCCAGGTAGTTGCCCACCCCATTATTTTGTTCAGATCTACTTGCAAGGTTTCCACATCCTGCAGAGAAGTTATTGCCCTGCTTAGCTTAGTATCGTCCGCAAATACAGAGATTGAACTGTTTACCCAATCCTCCAGGTCGTTTATGAACAAATTAAACAGGACTGGTCCCAGCACAGAACCCTGGGGGACCCCACTAGCCACCCCTGACCATTTCGAGTACTCCCCATTTATCACCACCCTTTTGTAGCCAGTTTTCAGTCCATGTACTCACCCTATGGTCCATGCCAACAGACCTTATTTTGTACAGTAAACGTTTATGGGGAACTGTGTCAAATGCTTTTGCAAAATCCAGATACACCACGTCTACGGGGCTTTCTTTATCTAGATGGCAACTCACCTCCTCATAGAAGGTTAACAGATTGGTTTGGCAAGAATGATTCTTCATGAATTCATGCTGATTACTGCTAATGATACCGTTCTCATTACTAAAATCTTGTATATAGTCCCTCATCATCCCCTCCAAGAGTTTACATACTATTGATGTTAGACCAACTGGTCTGTAATTCCCAGGAATGTATTTAGGGCCCTTTTTAAATTTTGGTGCTATATTGGCTTTTCTCCAATCAGCTGGTACCATTCCAGTCAGTAGACTGTCAGTAGAATTTAGGAACAATAGTCTGGCAATTAATTGACTGAGTTCCCTAAGTACCCTCGGGTGCAAGCCATCTGGTCCCGGTGATTTATTAATGTTAAGTTTCCCAAGTCTCATTTTAATTCTGTCCTCTGTTAAGCATGGAGGTGCTTCCTGTGATGTGTCATGAGGATAAACACTGCAGTTTTGGTTACTGAAGACCCCCCAATTCCCTCGTGAAGACTGAGGAGAAGAATAAATTCAATACCTTTGTTATCTCCCCATCCTTTGTAACCAGATGTCCTTCCTCATTCTTTATGGGGCCAATTTGGTCTGTCCTCCCTTTTTTACTGTTTACATACTTAAAGAATTTCTTGGGATTTTTTTTGCTCTCCTCCGTTATGTGTCTTTCATGTTCTAGCTTAGCCGTCCTTATTGCACCCTTACATTTCTTGTTGCATTCTTTATAAAGTCTGAATGCTTGCATTTTTTGAAGGCCTTCTCCTTTGCTTTTATATGCATTTTTACATTGGAGTTTTGTTTTGAGGAAGCGTCCATGGCCTGTCTATTGTCAGTCTCACAATCTCCGGGAACCAGGGCCTTCTGGGCCAGGCAGGTGCCACCAGAATGACTGGAATCCCCTCTCTCCGAATCCTGCGCAACAAATGTGGAAGGAGAGGGATCAGAGGGAAAGCATAAACCAGGGAGAACTGGCTCCATGGAACTATCAGAGCATCAGCTCCAATTGCCAGAGGATCTCTTGTTCGAGACACAAACTGCTGTAGCTTGTTGTTGAACCTGGATGCCAGTAGGTCGACCTCTGGCAATCCCCAACGTTGGCAAATTTCCTGGAACACCAGTGGGTGTAGGGACCATTTCCCTGGGCAGATCTGCTGGCGGCTGAGATAATCTGCCTTCTAGTTCTCTACTCCTGGGATATGGACTGCCGATATCATTGGCACATGTCTCTCTGCCCAGGCTAGTATGTAGTTCACCTCTTTCAGAGCTGAACGACTCCTGGCACCGCCTCAGTGGTTTATATAGGCCACTGCCGTGGCATTGTCGGACTGAACCCTGATGAGGCAGTCCTGAAGCTCCACCATTCAGGATCTTAGGGCCAAACGTAGTGCCCGTAATTCTGGAACGTTGATGGGCAGGGTCTGCTCTGTCCCTGACCATTTCCTCTGGGCTGTGAGCCTGCCTAGGGTCGCTCCCCAGCCTGAGAGACTGGCATCTGTAGTCAATACTCTCCAAGTTACTGGGAGAAAGGTTTTCCCTTTCGCAGGTTCTGATCTTGCAAACACCAGTTTAGGCTTAAGCATGCCTGAGGAGATAAGCACATTGGATAATCCAGGGCTTTTCTTCCTCTGTTCCAAGCCAACAAGATGTCTTGTTGTAAAGGCCAGGAATGGAACTGGGCATAGGACACTGCCTCGAAGGAGGATACCATCCTCCCTAGAAGATTCATACAGAGCCGAATGGAGGGTTGTCTGGTGCCCCTTATCTGACGCACCTGATCCTTCAGGGTACAGATCCTTATGGGTGGCAAGAATACTCTTGCTTGGACCGTGTTTAGAATCAGACCTAAATATTTTAGACTTTGAGCTGGTCTCAAGGCTGACTTTTCGGTATTTATGATCCAGCCTAAGCTTTTCAAATACCTCACTGTATATATTATGCTCTGTTCTACAGCCTGTACTGAGTGATCTCTGAGCAGGAGGTCGTTCAGATACCCGAGCACCAGGGTCCCTTGGGCCCTTAAAAGAGCCAGTACTGGTGCTAGGACCTTTGTGAACACCCAGGGAACTGTAGCAAGCCCGAAGGGTAGAGCCACAAACTGAAAATGATGTTCCTCTACTGCAAATCTTAGGAACCTCTGATGAGGCTGAAAGATAGGTATGTGTAAGTACGCGTCCTTTATATCGATGGAGGCTAAAAAGTCTCCCCTCTGGAGTGAGGTTACTACGGAGTGGACAGACTCCATCCAAAAGGATTGTATCAATAGACACTTGTTCAGGGACCTTAGGTCCAGAATGGGCCTTGTGTCCCAGTTTGGTTTCTGAACCGTAAACAGGTTTGAGTAAAACCCTGTGCCTCTTTCGGGTAACAACCTCTACAATCACTCCTTGATGCACTAGATGATGTAGTGCCTGAAGCAATAAGTTTCTTTTTGGAGATCCGAGGGAACACTGGATGTTAGAAACCTCTGAGGGGGCACCCCCATAACTCCAGCTTGTAACCACAACATATAATTGAAGTGATCCACTCGTCCTGAATTGTTGTTTTCCAAATGTCAGGAAAGTGCAGCAGCCTTCCCCCCACCTGATGGAGTGAGTGCATCCCATCAAAAAGGAGAGCTTGGTGCTGGGTTTAGAAAAATTTTGGACCCAGAGCTTTTTCTGGCCCTGGCCTTGCGGCTTGCCGCTGGCCCTAGCGCCCTGTTGGTGGCTGAACTGCCCTGACACTGAGACATTTGAGGAAGCAGTCCCTGGGTTTTAAACGAGGGACGTTTGGTGCTTTTCTTCTAAGGAAGTAGAGAACTGTTCCCTCTGGAAATCTTTTTGATATATTTGTCCAAGTGAACACCGAATAAACGTTCCCCCTGAAATGGGAAACCTGCCAAAAACTTTTTACAAGGAAGCTTGGCTGACCAGTTCTTAAGCCATAAAAGTCACCGCAGACGAGAGCCAGACGAGAAACCTGCTGTATTGAATCCTTTAAAGCAGGGGTCTCAAACTGGTGGCCCACCAGCTGTTGCAAAACTGCAAGTCCCATGAGGCATTGCAAGGCTGACAGTTACAAGCATGACTCCCTCAGGCAGAGGCATGATGGGACTTGTAGTTCCGCAACAGCTGTAGGGCCACCAGTTTGAGACCCCTGCTTTAAAGCATCAACAGCAAAACACAGCGCTCGAGGAATATCTGTCTTACTTTCAGGCAGATCATCCTCCTGGTTAGGCCTATCAGGCCGTTTGACTTGATCCTTTACGGACTGGCAAATACCAATTGCTGCAACAGCTGGCTGAATAGCTGAACTGGCCAAAGAAAAGGGTAGCTTTTAATAATAATTCCAATTTCTTGTCAACAGGGTCTTTCAAGCCCTGTGCATTATCTAACGGACAAGTTAAGTTCTTGTTTAAAGGAAGAGACATCTACGGCTGGCCTGCTTAATTTTTTAACAAACTTTTCATCCATGGGATATAACAGGGAAAACCTTTTAGTAGGGAAAAAGTCCTGTCAGGATGTTCCCAATCAGCATACACCGCCTGTTCCAAAAGGGGGTGTATCAGGAAAGTCTGTGTGACCTAAAAAGGTCTCAGAGATCCCAAAGAGGACCAGGGGGGCTCAGTCACCTCTGCAAGAGGAAACAAAGGCAAAACAAACCATTTCGGTCAGAGTCAGGATCAAAAGCCTTTGCGACTGAGAGGCAGACATCGACTGGATATCTTCTTGTCCAGATTGCTTGAAAGCAGACTCATCTGCCAGGCACTCCACCAAATCCTGTGCTTTCAGCTCTTCTCTATCCTCAACCCATTTCTGCTTCAGTCTAGGAGACTCCAGGGAGGGGATCTGTCACGCTTCCTGCCACCCTGCGGGATGGAGGCAATCATGCTGGCAATCCTGTGCTCTAACCCGGCTAGGGCTGAGGACAGTTCATCCTTAGTGATAAAGGGGGAAGCAGCAGCGTTGACTGTAGGCACAATACCAGATAAGCGCAGTGGCTCAGATTGCCTGTGAGCCTCTGGTCTTTCAGGAGATACAACACTAGGGATATGATAGGTTCATCAGGAACTACCGATGACATAGGTATGCCCTTCCCTATGCTGTTAGTCCCAATCCTCTTTTTGGAAGACATTCAATGCCTGCAAACAAAGAGTACTTGGGTGTAGTTAAAAGACCTCAGACGGGAGACCCTTTAATAGGGCTCACCAATGGTGAAACAATCCTGCTAAGCACCTTTAGCCTGCCAAGCAACACCTGGTGACTCACATGACCTGGGTAAGGAAAAATTAACCACTGCAAGTGTCTGTTCAGATCCTGCTCTGTGTCCCACAGCTGCCTTCTGGATGCACCACATGCTTGGCCTGCACAGCTTAAATAAGCTGGGTGTGTGCTGGAACGTTCTTTGCATGTGTGCGCACGCATGTGCACGGTCCCGGCGAGTGGGGGCATGGCTGTATTCGCGTATGACGCAAATCTTCGTGCGCACGTGCGCCATGGCGGACCAGGGCGAACTGGCGCACCGTCATACAGGTAAAAAACAGCCAGACACAAGCAAAAAAGGTACACTTTGCAAACACCCACAGCTAGCTCAGAAGTCCCCCGTATGGTCACTGCACACAGGTGTCCAGCCTTTAGCTAGCTTGACTGATCGTTAAAATCACTGGGACACCCCAAAATAATAAAATAAAGAGGTTTCACTTACCCGTCCAGGCGCAGGGCCACTTAGAAGCGAAGGGCCCAATCTTCACCATTCACGGCGAGTTCCTGTCACTTGGACCTTCAAGGACTGGGTACTCTTTCATGTTTAGGGTCCACCCCCTTGGACCTGTACAGCACCCTGCAGGAAATGCCTTAGCGCTGCAGTGTCCAGGATTTCCATTCCGCAGGGTCCAGCTCCTGGAGGCCACATTACAGGCAAAACTTTGCAGGATCTTGAGTCTTCTTTGAGAGGCTCGGGTACCATTTATCTAACCATAAAAGCCTGTGTCAAATGGATCCGATCGGTCAATCCCTTGATTCATTTTTGGAACCGTTTGTGGGACTAGAGACCTGGAGCTCAGAGAGCTTAAACAAACTGCCATCCACCTTGCAGACACTTGTAAAAAACTGAAGTGCTTCCTGTATGGGAGGGGTTATATAGATCACTTCCTGTCTGAAGACCTTTCCATTCACCTAATGATGTATAACCCAGCAGGTAATAAATAATAGCCTGACTCTGTGTCCCATGATGTATGAAAAAGAAATCAGAGGTTCTGACTCTACTTGCCCCATTCTCTGGTCAGTGACTTATAATACTGAAATCACTGGATCAGCAGGAGAGGTTGCCTTTTTTTTTTTCAAAAGGTAATTTTCATATGAATAGAGGGGTTCTCACAAGCACCCTAATGAACAACAGTGGGATGAGTGAATTGTTGCTGCTTACATTATTTGGTAGACCAGATATAAACTCTAAATCCTATCATTTTCTTAAGTACAGGAAAAAAAAAACAGAAGCACTAGATGAAATGTTGAGAGACCACAAAGAGTTTACTTTATCATAAAGACATTTTGACTATGCGAATGATCTCTGTTTAAATCCAGCGCCTCCGCCTTCCATTCTCTTGTGGTTATCTTTGGGTCAGTTTACAATATCTGATTTCACCAGCAGGTGGTGCGGTAAAAAAAAATCTTAACTGTATTTTTCTTTAAAATCTAATTGGAGGTACAAAAGACTACACAGGAGAAGTTTTGTTACATTTTTATTATTTCATAATAATCTGTGCCAGTAAAAGCTTTTAAAGGCGTTGATATATCAATAAATAACAGATAAATTGAGTTCCTGAGAAAGAAACTACCACAATACAGGTCGTCAGATAGGTGTAAATGACAAATCAAAGTTTGGCATTAAAAAGCAGTAATACTGAATCGTACAAAGTCACAGCACAAGCTCAACATATGCCAAAGCACAACTCTCATCCAGTTGTAAACAAATACACAAATATATGTGTTGCTTAAATATCTAAGAGGGTATTATATGGCAAAATACTAAAGCAACGTATATGAAATAATAATGGCATAAAAACACAGACATTTCATGATATTGCTGCACATGTTCATTATATAGTAGCGGGGTGGCTGTGGGCTGTTATATTTGTGTCTTCAAATACATTTTAGATATTTACAAGAGAGATAATTGGACAGCAACAATGTAGTACTTGGATGAAAACAAAGAATTTTAATTTTTCCACTAACCTTTGAAAATATTATCTTTGTGATAATCACGATCAAAATTTTCTAAAGAAAGAACTGCATTTGGCTAGAACAATCTGTTTCTTGTGTTTATGTCAAAGACAGAGTCTGATTGGTTGTTTTCAGTAAGATTTTTTTTTTTTTAGAAACATTTGGGCTTATTCAACAAAGTAATGCAAAGATCAGAGATGTATGAAGAGTAGCAACCTTCTAGGAACTGATCAGGATTTGGGTTTGCTGTATTCAGGTCAGTAATTTAATTTCACATTAATTAGGCCGGTCTCTGTCCATGTGTGCCAGGACAGCACGTTGGAAGAAGAGACCTGACTAGTGAAAACTTTAGGGCTCTTTCAAGTGAGTGGCCAGGGAGCAGTAAAAAACAGGTGGCAAAGTCACAATTTTACCAGCCCCCGCTGCACAACCGAATGCTAATATTACAGCCTGACAGGGCTGTACACATGCTACGGCTGTGATGCTTTGCCTCGCGGCCCCGGCGATTTTAACTTGGGGTGCAGTGTTCGACAGGCAGCACCACCTGTGAAACTCTTCCATTGAGATCAATGTGACTGAAATGCAACAACAGTCCCGCAATGTAAAATTCAGCAATAAAAAAAAAAAAAAACATACAACAGGCAGTAGTGCCTCCTGAATGATTGTCTGCCACTGCTCTACCACCATGGATTGCTTTTCAGAGGGTGGTGAGCACTGCCACCTGTCTAAAAGAGACCTTAACGTGTAGCCGTAGTGCTCGTTTGTAAATGGCATGCTGGATAGCAGCATCCCCCTCTCTTCAGTTTGGACCTAGGAGCCCCAAAACCTCGGGTGTTCTAATAAACTAACTCCAACCAGAGCTTGTAAGGTTGCACTATGGCCTGCTCTCTCCCACACCTTCCTAGTTGCCAGTGAGGCCACCCCCTGAGCTATTGGCCAAGGAGGTATCCCATTACATTTAGCAGCCAATGAGCAGGCTGCAGGGGTCTGGGAAGCGCTCAGAGAGTTTGTGAGTTTAGAGTAGCCTGGAAGGTTTTGAGAAGCGGTTGTGCCAACCAGTCAGCCATATTTTGCTGGATCAGAGACCGGTAACTTTAAAACGGGGGGGGGGGCCATATAAGTGTTTTTGTTGAGACTAGATTTATTAGGTTATGGAATTAAAGCATACCTGTCTTCCAAATATTGTAGTGAACAATTTTTGTTCTGGTAAAACTAATGGAGAATTCATCAAGAGGAGATTTACATTTCTCTATCCACTTTAGAATATTTTCCTTATAATACAAAAGATCTCTCCATGGTCACTTTTCTTACTTCTAAGCATAGTAAGGCATCTGCTATCTCTTTTTTAGACAGCTGATGTCATCCATTCAGATTCCATGTTTTGTCTGAAAAATAAAAGACTGGCTGTAATGAACTTGCTAATTTGCTAAAGTGTTTTTTTTTTTATTACAGGCTAAAGTAGTATTAAACTATCCAAGTTTTTTCCTTATGATTGCATTCTAATTAACCAAGGAAACACTCCCCAGTATATTATTTACTGCATGTGTGTGTACAAACACCTACATTTTGTACTCCTCTGTGCCGTTCTAGGTTTTGGCTCCATCTTTTAAAGGTTTAACAATACTTTACATTGTGACACGATGCAATAAATGATTTAATCTACATTTAATAATTGATTTGGTTAGGACTCCTTTGTTTAGAGCAAATACCGAGACACACGATTAAAGCCCACCTCCAGTCAGCCAGTTTTGATTAGACTTGAGAAGAGTAAAGACTGCTAAACATGACAGAATTGGGGAAATCCCCCCTCCCTTCATATCTCTCTGTAACAGCAGGGTAAGGCCACGTTTATGTAGCCAATTAGTGCCATTTACAGTGGGTAAAATAAGTATAGAACACATCATCACTTTTTCTAGGTAAATATATTTCTAAAAGGTGCTATTGACATGAAACGTTCACCACATATCGGTAACAACCCATGCAATCCATACATACAAAGAAACCAAAACAAATAAGTTCAGAAATTAAGTTATGTGTAATAAAATGGAATGTGACAGGGAAAAAGTATTGAACACGCTAACTGAAACTTAATACTTCGTACAAAATCTTTTGATGGGAATGACAGCTTCAAGATGCCTCCTGTGTGGAGAAACTAGTCGCATGTATTGCTCAGATGCGATTTTGGCCCATTCTTCCACACAAATCTTGAAGGTTCCGTGGCCTTCTTCTATGAGCTCTGATCTTTAATACTTTCCATATATTTTCTATTGGACTCAAGTCAGGTGATTGGCTGGGCCATTTTAGCAGCTTTATTTTCTTTCTTTGAAACCAAGAGTTTCCTTGGCTTTGTGTTTGGGATCATTGTTTTGCTGAAATGTCCACCCTTGCTTCATCGTCATCAACCTGGTAGATGGCAGCAGATTTTTATCAAGAATGTCTTGGTACATTTTTCCGTTCACCCTTCCTTCAATGATATCAAGTTTGCCAGTACCGTATGCTGAAAAACAGCCCAGCACTATGATGTTCCTACCTGCAAACTTCACTGGTGATTTGCAGTGCCATTTGACCTCCAAACATGGTGTGTATGATGGCATCCAAAGAGTTCAATTTTGGTCTCATCTGACCAGACTATATTCTCCCAGTATTTCACAGGCTTTTCTAAGTGTTGTGCAGCAAGCTTTAAACAAGCTTCAACATGCTTTTTTTTCAGCAATGGAGTCTTGTGTGGTGAGCGTGCATACAGGCATAGAGGCCATGGCAGTTAAGTGCATTACTTGTTTTCTTTCAAACAATATTACCTGCTAATTCCAGGTCTTTCTGAAGCTCTCCGCAAGTGGTCTTTGGCTCTTGGACAATGCTTCTAATAATTCTTTTCACTTCTCTGTCAGAAATTTTGTGAGAGGCACCTGGTCGTGGCCGGTTTATGGTGATATATAATGTTCTTTTCACTTCTGGATTATGGCACCAACAGTGCTCATTGGAACATTCAGAAGTTTAGAAATCCTTCTGCAACCAATGCCACCAGTATGTTTTGCAACAATAAGGTTGCAAAGGTCTCAAGAGAGCCATTTGCTTTTATCCATCGTGAGATGTTTCTTCTGTGACACCTTGGTATTGAGACACCTTTTTATAGGCCATCAGTTGAGACTGAACCAGCTGATATTATTTTGCACTGACAAGGGGCAGGATTGCTTTCTAATTATTTATTACAGCTGGTGTCTTGGCTTTTCGTGCCTTTTTGCACCTCTTTTTCTTCATGTGTTCAATACTTTTTCCCTGCGTCATTCCTTTTTTGTTTTTACACACAACTTATTTCTGAATTTATTTGTATTGGTTTTCTTTGTATGTATGGATTGCATGGGTTGTTACTGACATATGGTGAAATTTTCTTGTCAATAGCACCTTTAGAAATATATGGTGACGTGTTCAATAATTATTTTACCCACTGTATCTCCAAGTATTGGCATAAATTAGCATTGGTGATCTACGGTGTGATCAATTCAAAAAGCCTGGACAAATTAATGACAGGTGCCATGGCTGTTCACATGTAACCACACACTGACAGACTACATGAGATTAAGTACAGGGGCCAGGGCCGCTCATCTGTCCTAACCACATGTAGCCACTTTATATGTGGTGTCTGTCATTGATTTGTACAGGCTTCCTCGCTGCAGCTCATCAGACAAATCTATGCTGAATTTGGTGGTGTCCAACCCTCATCTTCCATGTGAATGAGGCCTAAAAGATGAGGAAAGTGGTTGTCATAGACTATAATAACAACCTTACAGAGGTTCTACCTTTTACCCATTTACTGAAAAATCTTTTTGTATATAGTCTCCACTGAAGAGATTTACCATCATTTCCTGCTTTGATAGGAAATTAGGGAAAATCTCTTCAATAGGGACACAGACAGTAAATAAGAATCTATCCCTTCCCTCTCCAAAACCAGAGCTGGACTGGAGTTGGGCTTTAATAGGACAGCCACGTTGTTGTAAATAGTGTGCAATATCCGACAATCTTTTTATTAGGAATATGAAAAAAATGGACAAAGCGTGATAAACAAGCAGATATCAGCTATGCAAATAACTTCTAGGCAGCAAGAAGACTTATGGCGCAGAAGCCAAACACAACATTAATGGAAGGCCAAACTCATTCAGCTATTAAAATGCACCAGATATCTGGCCAAAGTTCCAGAAGCCATTTAAGTTTATGGCTCAGCTCACAAAATGGCTTCCCAGTTTGTGAGTATGTGACAGGAAAAGAAGCTTTGTAGATATATACAGAGTATTACAGACAAAGACTGACAGAAAATATCATACAAGTCTTTACATCAACATTCTCTAGTAAAGCCCCCGCAGAGTTGCCATCTTCCTCTAACCTCGCGACGGTCTCTTGATAAGCAATCACACCACTATTACACTAATGACTACTTCACCTTTCTTTCTCCCGCATACAGAGGGTCTCACAGGACCAGCCTGTGGACGTGCGTGCGGGCAGGAACACCTCACAGACCACACAGCGTGTAGACAATTCCTCACACGTTCTACTAAACCTTTCAGGCAAAGACGCAGCAGCCAAGGAGTGGAGAGAAGGCAGAAATGAATGGCACAACACCCTTGGAATTATTTTTCTTTATAAAAGCAAAATAATCATTGGAATAATATTGCACAGAGGTGATGTCACATGTCGTGGGGTTATAGGCCTTCAATACAATGTGTGGGGGGTTCTTTTATTTAGGTGCAAACAGATTTAGTAAATATATATATATTTATCTATATATAGATTCATTTTTTATCTTACAATTTACAAACTTTTTTTTTTTCTTCAGATCACCCAACTTGGAGAAATACTTCCTCTTTAGGGAAAAAGGGGCTCTCTTTTTTTTTACCCTCTGGGAGCAGCTGACATAGTATAAGGCTGGGTTTACACTTATGCGAATTGGTTGCAGGTTTTCCCCACATGACAGGAGAGTGTGACCGGATCTTGATGGAGTCAGTTCACACATCTCTGGGGCAGCCGCAGTCTGCATTGCATAAGGGTCCTGTGCATCTTTGGCTGTTTCAGGTCCAAATTCAGGCAAAAATTCAGACCAGATTCGCCCCGAAATGGTAAACAGTGTCGCACTGGACCCCCTGCTGTGAGCCGCTCTGCATATAGTGTGAACCCAGCCTAAATTGGATATATAGTTGGGAGCTATGGTTACAGAATGCAAGAGCATTTGGGTTGGGTGCTGGGAAATTTACTGGATAGATCTCTTCCAATTAGATATAAGAGACCAGCACGTTTTCCAGCTTCCCAACAAACCCAAACCTGCATATTGGGTTAGGGATGCATTTGGCATCTAAAGGGATTGATCTTTTTTTTTTCCGCCAGTGCTGGCCCTTTAACAGCTCGGTTCACACTGCCACAACCTGAAAATCGTGCGACTTACAGTGCTACTTTGCCAGGTTTCTTCGGCGTGACTTTGAAGCAACTTCAGGGGTAATTTTCCTGTAATGTCAGATCCAAATCACATTAAGATGAGGATCCGACTTGGAGGCGACTTCCATTAAAGTCTATGGGCACAAGTCTGATAGAAGTCGCCTTGAAGTAGTACAGGAACCTTTTCTAAAGTTGGAGCGACTTCAGTAGTGCTAATTAAGACCTGATTCACACCTATGCATTTTTGTGCTTTTTGCAGATTTTCACTACAGAACGTGTTCCATAGGAAATCATGTTAAATGGACTGTAGTGCAAATCTGCAAAATGCAAAAAGCACTAAAAAAATGCATAGGTGTGAATCTAAGGCCTAAGACAGCTCTCATTGATTAAAATGGGATTTCACATGTCACATCCCAAGTCGCAACAGTGTGAACTGAGCCTAAAGGTCTGCTGCTGGGAATGACAGGCGGGTATCAAATGACTGTGATATAGCAATTAGCAAAATCCAGCCAAATATCAATGATTCAAACGTGATCTGGCATAAAGTGTATCTAAACCCAAGCACACAAATGTCCTATATTGCAACTCATACTCCATATATGTGGTGCCTGCATTTGTTTTCTTTTCTCAGGCTTTTCCCCTGGTGATCCTGCTAGTAACACTTCCTATCCTAGCATAACAGTCCTCACTTACTGTTCTATATCTATGGAGGGGCAGCACTGTCACCATAGGCTGCTCACTTCTGTTTTGAGCACCTTCCACCTCTTTAACATAGGTGGCAATTGGTTCTGCAATTTACAAAGGTGAACTGTGCAGGGCTAATAACACAGCTTGAGATTTCAGTACTGCACTGGCACATATTAAGGGATAATTATTCAATGCTTTTTATGGGAAAAGGTAGCAAATACAATAAAGTTTATGATTAGGGTTTTCATACACTTTAGGCTCAAATGATTGAATTCAGACTGACCCTACCTGTAAGTCCTCTTAATATGGCAGAAACAGGCAAGTGAATCAAAAAAAAAAAAAAAACTAAAAGTTTCTGCAATCACTTTCCATAAACATCCTCCGCCAAACACTGCTCTCCCCCCATCCTGGCAAGCCTTATGGTCTTTCCAATTTAGAAATCAAATAAAATACCTCATATGAAAACAATAGAAAAAAACAGCAGCATGTTATGACATGTTAAAATTCTGCAAAGACATATATAAACGTACGTATTAGAAAATATATAAGTGCTCTTTCTAAAAAATATATATATATATATAGATTATTGTTGAGGTCGTCAGTAACTGATGTTTTACAGGCACAATACAAATATATGGCATGTACTTTGTGTGGAACGATAGGCTCCTTCAATGGCCACAAAATAGCATTTCCGATAATTATGGATCCCAGCAGATTTCACTTTATCTGCACTGCAGTCCACTGCCATACTGGCTATTGTGTGTCACAGTATGGGATAGATGGTAAGATAAATAGGAATAATACATTGAAGTGAGCGGACCCTTTTCTAATTTTAAAAGCCAGAATGCAGCAAGCGGAAAGGATGGGGTTTAAGTTCTCCAACACAGAATGTGCCTCCTCTGCAGACATGAAAAGTAAAGGGGTAGTATGCCCACTAAATGATATTCTGCTGCCAGTTCAGGCCAACTGAGTTGTCCAACTACCCCGAGTAACATCTTGTTGCTTGCATACAGAGAACAAAGTAAACAAACTGTAGCCTTCATCTGGCTTTATCATCTTTGGTTATTTGCTGAGACCTTCAAAACATATCCAGCTCACGTCAAGAAATGGCCTTGTGAGACGGTTATATGTGAAGGTCAAAATGGTGAGGGTACAAAAAAAAAGTACCAAGAACATCCAAAGTTCACCAGTTGTTCAGATACATATGTTTTTCTCCATGCTGTCATATTTAATGGCAAGATGGTGACAATTTCCTTCAGAATCCTGTGCATTTTATAAGGACACATAGTCCCATTTATTTCCCAGAAATTTGCAAAGTTACCACGTCTTTGATGGAAAGATCTTGTTGGCAAATAATACTATGGACATTTTCTAAAATGTGTCAGTTTAGTTCACACGTAGACTGGCTGGCAGCTTTCCGTTTCACCAGATTGTGTCCTACTTTCTTCCCGCAGTTCTTCAGAGGGTAGCGCTTCTGCACGAGATGGCTTAGGATAGCGGAATGGGTAACCATTGTCATCAAAGAACCTGCGGAAAGTGAACTCATAAAAGGCATGTTCTGGGTGTTTGTTGTTGGGAGACATGAATGTGTCCAAGGCCATTGTGCTGTCCCCACTGTCGTTCCAGGGGCTTTCCTCATCCACCGGATCAAAGTTTGAAGTGTCCATCGGGTGACTGATTTTTGGGACATAAGGTGCTGGCTGCCGCCGAATGTCAGTAGAGAAGTCCATGGTACTAAAGAAGGGGTGAGCCTTTATTTCATCAGCTCCATTCCTCCCCAGTCTGTTTTCTGCTGCACAACAAAGCTTGGTAATTAGATCTGTTGCTTCTGGGCTCAGGATAACCTGGTGGGGAACGTGAAGCGTGCTCTCCCAGTTTACTACCTACAAAACAATACAAAATTATTAAAATTATAATAATAATAATAAAAAAAAAAAAAAGCAAAAAAAGGATTATGGACCTCTTATCAATCATAAAATTATCTCTCTACCTGAAAGTCCCTACTTCAGTATGGACACAGAGCTGGAGGAAGAGTTGGCAGGAGCCTGTGCATTGCACCCACAGTCCACTGAGCTGCAATACTTTGTAGGCTCATTTGCAGAATATAATATATGTAAATTTTTGTCTACAAATATGGGTGCATTACATTTTTTTTGCAAAAGGTGGAATTCACTTTTAAGGGCTATGGGTATTTAGACAAAATATTTTTGTTTGGTGTCCTCCTTCAAAAAAATTTCAAGAAGTCCTGCATCATTATCATCATTAGAGTATTTTTAGGCTGTCTGTTTTACAATTTTTATCACAGCATCCTATGGGAAATGTACCCAAACTGCTATACACAGTAGTTACAATGCAACATTACAAAACAGCTCCATGGTCTATTCTGACTAGACACGTGCAATTCGTTTTTTAACGAATTTCGACAAATTAGTTAATTAGGATATTTGTTGAAATTTGTTCAAAAACCCGTTTCTTTTTTCCGAATTTTTCCGAATATTCGTAAATTTTGAAATTTCGGAAATTCAAAAATCTGAATGAAATTTCAAACGAAAGTCCGAAAATTCGAAATAATAACTTAACTATTACTAACTAATAAATTATAGGTATTGGAATTTCCTTTCAAATTTGGCTGTTACTGAACGTAACAAATACGAATTTATCCAAAGTTACGAATTATCCGAAATAACGAATGCCGTATCTAAACGAATGGAACGGAACGAATGAATAATCATAAATAACAGTAATAAAAACGTTTCATTATTATTATTAATTCATTCCGTTCCATTTGTTTAGATGCGGCATTCGTTATTTCAGATAATTCCAATGCCTATAATTTAATAGTTAGTTATTAGTAAGTTATTATTTAAAATTTTTGGATTTTCTTTCTTATTTTCAAATTTTCTCATTTACGAATTTTCTAATTTCCGGATTTCGATCATAACGAATGACCGAAAAAAAAAGGATGAAACAAAAACAAACACATTTTTCGGCAGTACACATGTCTAATTCTGACACCTCTCGCCTACATGTAAAAATCTGTATTTTTTTGCTAGAAAATTACTTTAAACCCCCAAACATTATATATATATATATATATATATATATATATATATTAAAGCAGAGGCCCTAGAGAATAAAATGGAGGACTTTCCAATTTTTTATGTCACATGATAGTTACGCAGCGTTTTTTTCAAACGCAATTTTTTGGGGGACAAAATACACTTTAATAAATTTTTAATGTACAAAAACAAATACTACCCAATTGTTTAGTAAAATATAAAAGATGGTGTTACGCCAAGTAAACAGATACCAAACTTCACTCTTTAAAATTGCACATGCCTATGGAGTGGCGGCAAACTACATAAATTATTATTATCCACAGGCAACACTTAAGTTACCACTTTATATTTACAAAGGTCTGGTGCTAGAATTACTGCTCTTGATCTGATGTTCACGGTAGTACCTCACGTGTGGTGCAATCCCTGTTTACATACCGATGCGAGACCAATGCACGCGTTCGCCTTTGCACGCATGCACAGGGGCGTTTTTTCTTCTCTACAGTGTACCTTTAATTTTTGTAATCATTTTTATTGTTCGTGTAAGGAACGTAAACATCTCTTATGACAGTAATAGGCAGCGACAGGTCCTCTTTACTGAGACATCTAGGGGCTCCTCTGCCCTTAAAAGCTTTGGATCATACCAAGATCAGTATGATCCGATGCTTTCTACAAACCCCTTATGATTTCTTGATTAACCAGCGAAACTGAAAGCGACGCTTCTGGTTTCTTAAACCATAGAGATGATCGGAGCAGTTCCAGTCCCCGATCAGCTCTATAGTCAGCCGGCAGAAGCGCTGCCTACAATCTCGGATTCCCCATTGGGAAAGGAGAGCCTGGGAAAATGGCGGCAGTGGTTGTGGTGGGCTATTTAGCCGCTAGGATTGCTTTTACAAGAAAGAGCTCTGCTGGCTCTAAAAAACAATACCAGGATGATGTCTGCAGCTGCAGGCATTATACCAGTACAATTACTCAAAGTCAGGCGACATACTGGTACGTTGCATGGCGTTAAGTGGTTAATAAGCAGTAGCACAATTGCTTTTTTCCTGAGGATGAAAATTCTTAGGTGTGAATTGGTTATTCAGGAAATAGAAAAGGGGGCAGACCGTACTCCAGGCCATGTACCAGACAAAACGTCTTAAGTTTATTGAGATCTTCACGTTAAAAATTAATTCAAATTAAAAAAGTCACAACTCTAACATACGGATACAAATAGTCAAAAATAGTCATGGAATTTGGTTTCAATTTGTATAGTGTATCTAAATCTGCTAGTGCATCTAACACTCCCCTCTCCCCAGGTTGACAATGCTGCTTTCATTGATCTGACTCAAAAAAAAATGAAATTGGACTTATCCCTATAGGTTACTGCATTCTGCACACTCATTCTCCCTTGTGCTGCTTTACTGAATGATATAGCTGACTGCTGAGGAACAACTGGCAGGTCATATATAACTAGGGACAAGAAATGGTTCTAAACCAAAACAAATGTCGCCTGAAGAACTTACCTTTAGCTGTGTTTCTGTTGGGTTGGATGCTAGGAAAGGAGGCTGTCCAACTAGCATCTCAAAGAGAATGACCCCCACACTCCACCAATCACAGAGCTGAGTGTATCCTGCAAAACATTAATAGAACTTAGCACAACAAGAAAAGACAAAAATCAGTTCATCCACCTTAGGGAACTGATCCTAAAGTGTAGTGTAGTAATAAACATACCTTCCCTTTAATATTTCCTGCAAATATATATATATTTTTTTCAAATTATCTCATTTAAAGTGGAAACAAAAACATGCATAACACAAGCCGTGAGTACAGTAGCATGGTGAGGAAACATGTAACAAGAATACTAAATGGATTTTGGTATAACAGGGCCATAGTTAGGAAACTATCAACAGGCATATTTTAGGAATTCTAAGTATTGTGGAAATGCCTCGGAATATCATTTCTATTTTCGGCCAATCCCATATCTGATGCCACGAATTTTAACTTTGTCTTGAGACATCAGTGTGCTTATTCAGGACAGATGCACTAGTGGAGTATATACTTGGTATATGATGCATGGTTGTGTTTGTTTATTGTGATATCCAACCACTTATGTACAGAATCACAAGGCTCCATTTGGACTTGAGCTTTGTTTTAGGATAACTGAGTTTAAGTTCCCTTTCACACTGCCAGCGTTTTTCAAGTGCTACAGTGCTAAAAATAGCGCCTGAGAAAAGCGGCTCCATTCACTCCAGTGTGAAAGCCCGAGGGCTTTCGCACTGGTGCGGTGCGCTGGCAGGGCGACAGAAAAAGTCCTGCCAGCAGCTTCTTTGGAGCGGTGAACTCACCGCTTCTCCACCACTGCTCCCTATTGAAATCAATAGGGCAGCTCTGCAATACCGCCGGCAAAACGCCGCTCCGGCGGGGGTTTTGCGGGCAAATTTAACCCCTTTTCGGCCGCTAGCGGGGGGTTAAAACCACCCCACTAGCGGCCGAATAGCGCCACTAAAAATAGCGCCGCTTTACCGCTGACACCCTAGGCGGCACAGTGTGAAAGGGCTCTAAAGGAGAAATACGGCCAAAGCTCCTTTGGCCCTATTTCTCCTGTGGGTCACAGGAGTGTACTTATTCATGTGACCCAGATTCAGCAGACAGCAGGCCAAAGTCTACTATTCAGCAGACAGCAGGCTAAAGTCTACTATTCAGCAGACAGCAGGCTAAAGTCTACTATCGGCTGACGTCACAGAGCCAGTCTAGGCTCTGCAGGGATCCCGATAATAACGTCAGCATCTGCCCAGATGCCTGGACCGGTTGCTGGCTCAGCCTCTCAGCGCACAACTAAAAGTCTTAGCTAGTCACTCCCACCCCCTCCATAGCCCAGTGCTCCAGAGAGTGCTGGAGGGGCAGAGCACAGAGCAGGGACTGACAGCCAACACTGTGCTTGGAGAAGACCCAAGAACTGGGCGATCTTTGCTCACTCAGTTCTTGGTGTAGAGCCAGCAGGGGGCAGCCATCTAGGTGAATACGAAAGTTTGTTTTTTTATTTACCTGCAATTTTAAGCACATTTACTGCTGATGTTGCTACTACTTGTGTGGGCAGTGGGCTTTGAACATAAACTGCTTTTTCAAAAAAAAAAAAAAAAAATTTTTTTAGCTTGCTTTTGGTTTTCCTTCTGCCAGTTCCAGACAATACCTCCATCTACTGCAGGGGTAAGCAACCTCGGCCCTCCAGCTGTGGTGAAACTACAAATCCCATCATGCCTCTGCCTCTAGGAATCATGCCTGTGATTGTCAGGGTCTTGCAATGTCTCATGGGACTTGTAGTTTCAAAACAGGAGGGCCAAGGTTGCCTACCCCTGATCTACTGCATCTAAGCACTAGAGAAATAGTCCGGTTCCAGGCAGCTAGATGGAGGAGTTCTCAAAACCGATACAGTCGATAAAAGAAACAGCATGACCTCTGTATCACTCTTCTCATCTACATGAACATAATCAAGACATTCAAGTGCTGAATCATGAGTGTAGTGTGTCTAATCACTTCTTCTCAGGCTCCCTGCAGCCAAAGTTAGTGAAATATCATTTTGTTTTTTCGTGTGTAAAGATTTTGATGTTGTTTCTAGTAGTATAGCGATGGTGTCCGTTAAAAATACAACGTTTCAAAGTATACTTGCAAATCAGACTTATCATGCTTAGCCCTCTTGACCTATACTAGACCACCTTCCACTAACACTAACTGGCAGTTTGGGGGATTAATTTGAGTCTAGTAGTTAATCCCCTCCTATTGATGGTAAGTGACATATACTTTTTTTATTTTAAACTGGAGTGCCTCGAGATTCTGTATACATTTAAAGAGTGTCATAACTGAAAAAAGTTTGGAAAATGCTGGTTTACACTTTTCAGGCCAAAGACTCAGGAAATGTCCCTATGTGGGCTGAATGTGCAAGTGCACACCTGATGAATTCCTCAAATTGTCATGTTGACATTGACAGCATCATCCATAAAATCCCCATAGCCACCTCATGATCCTCATTTTATCTGATCTTCTGAATGACCCAGAATCTGAGCCAAATTTATACAGGCCGGTGTGTTCTCTGGTCCAGACACCTCTCTGATCCTGCTTTAGCCTCTCTCCCACTCCAGCACAATTGTGTGTCTAAGATAGGATAAAATGTTTACTGATTCGTTGTACTTGTTGCCTGTATTTGCACTTCAGGTCCTCCTACAGTAATGGTCATATATGACTTAGCCTTATGGTTGCAACTGATCTCTTTTTACACCACTCACCTTTGCGCAGGAGGACTTCAGGGGCAATGTAATTGGGAGTCCCTACTAAAGAGTGAGCAAGACATCGATGGTGCTGTCTCTTAGCTCGCTGTTCCAATGTCTTCAGTCTTTCTCCACACCTGCAATTAGACACATCGTCCCACAGCTCGCTGGGTTCCATACTGTCCTGACGAATGTGGCTCCCTTAAATTGAAGTTGCAAGAAAGGAAATATGTTTATTACATTTTTATGGGTTAAAGGCAGACTTGTATTTGAATTGAAATGAATTAGATATGTAGAACTTGCATTGCTGTTTAAACTATGATGTATCTTTCTCTAGTTTTCACTATTTTCAACAGCTTTCTCACAATACTTGTTTGAAAAGGCTAAATTTAATGGGGCTTTAAAGGCAGAAGGTTTTTTATTTTAATGCATTCTATGCATTAAGATAAAAAAACTGTGTGCAGCAGCCCCCCTCAACCTCCCTAATACTTACCTGAGCCCCATCTCTATCCAGCGATTGTCCACGAATGCCTCGGCTGTCTGGGACTCTCCCTGCTGATTAGCTGAGACACAGCAGCAGCGTCATTGGCTCCCGCTGCTGTCAAAGTCAGTTAGCCAATCAGGCGGGAGAGGGGGCGTGGCCAAACCGCAGCCTGATTGAGATGTGTTGGCAAGAAGAAGCTTGGAATCCTGCAAAAGGTTCTGAGTGAAAGTCTTAAGCCTGGTACACACTAATAGTTTTTTTTTCGTCGGAGCCGCTGTACCAACAGTCCAACGTTAGTACAGTGATCCCCCCCCCGCCCAGGACACTCCAGTCAGAGCTCTCAGACATGGGTTGAGAGTACTAATCGGGAGCCGGTCAGCTGCTGGTTTCTGTCGGACCAGCTGACATTCACACGGGTCGAATGTCGGTGTGCTAGGCATAACACACCAAGGATAGGACATGAAATTACTTGTGCCACTTCCTACCACTTCATCTCTATTCTAACAACATTTAAACAAAAAAACAAAAAAGATCTTCACCAATTTGAAGGATCCCCCTGAAAAAAAATATTTTAGGAGGCTGTTTATAGCAGACTTCCACTGGACACTGAAATGTTACTGCAATGT